>CM034154.1:583348887-583696387 GCA_019776745.2 Taxus chinensis | reverse complement strand
TAAGTGGCATTGTGAATATCTATTCCATATTTTCATGCATATCACTTTATAACTCCTAATGCCTTATTTATCTACCCTAACCTCAAAATTTCTTCTTGGGTTGGGCTGCATTGTCAAGGAAGCCCTATATCTATACACATACTAGCCCGCGATGGCCTAGAGTGTCCTGAAATATAAACCAAAAATTCTTAATTACTTATGGAATTCATCTTGAACTTATACACCTTGTGTATCCTTATCATGATGCATGCATAATTAAATCCCAAGTATTATAAATAGGGTTGAGCTCATCGAGCTTATCGACAAGCTAACCAAGAATCTATTGCATTAACCTTATACCAACCGAGTTGTATTACCATGCATTACATTGCATTATGATTGGGCTACCTTGATCACATCATAATTGTGCTCGTATCAATTTGAAACCAGCTCATGTTGCATTGCATTATTGTTTAGCTCATATTATTTAACACCACCGATCCATATTGGAATTTACATTACATTGTTTGAAAATGAGATCGTAATTACCTTACAACTTAAGTAAAATTTACTTGCAACCATCTTGCATATATTGTACATAGCTTAGTGAGCTAGGGACCAAGCTAGATAAATAGCTTACCCACAAGTTACATGCATGGCTTGGAAAATCCCAAAAAGGAGGAAAATATTAATGTGATATGGTAACCTTTAAATTGTTAAAAATATCAACCCACCATCAATGTGGGATATTAGAAGAATAGTTTACAAATATGAATAAGTGTAAGAGCTCATTGATCGAGCTCAAACACAAAAATGAATGAGCTCATGAATTAAGCTCAGAAGCCAAACTGCCACCACCCAACCCTACTCGCCCTACATGGTTATTTCATGAAGACTTATAACTCATTGTAGGGTATAATTTTAGCCATTAACTTAAACATGAAAACTAAATTATATGAATGACATATTGTATGTGAAATGGAAATTAAAGTCAGTACATGAACAATGTTAACCAAAGTTCAAACAAAAAATGAAAAAATAAAAAAAGAAAATTCAAAGATAGAAATGCATGGAAATAAAAGAGAGTGGTGGTGAGAAAGAATAGAAGAGAGGGAAATTATAGAACAATAAGGAGAGAAGAAACCATACACACAATTAGACATCTAAACAAAGATATCACATGTAGAAATTAAGGAGTTGAGAAGGGGGCTTGGATATTAAGGAGGAAGACACAAAAGAGAAGACAAGGGGATTTTAACATCAAGTCTAGGTACATATCTTGTTATATAGATTTAGATTTATTTTGCTAATGTATATGATTGTTTGGTTTATCAGTCAAACTGAATGACTTGTTAATGTTAGGTCTTGGGTTCAAATCGAACGATTCAAATTTAGTTTTACACTTGAGATTAAAAAAATACATATACATTTAAAACTAAAATCAATCTTTCCATAACCAAATTAAGACTTGAATCACTAACCAACTTACTTGTCTAAAAATTAGATGGTCATGGGTTCAACCTATAAGCCACTTCTTCCTTTTAGGTCGGCCCCTTGTGTTAGAGATCACAAGCACTAAGGAGGGGTGTGAATAAGTGCAAAATATAACTTTTTGTCTTAATTCCAAATTTAAACCCTTTAATGATGTGCAACTTTAAAACTATGAGCAGTCAATCAAACATATGTCATGCAAAATAATACAATGCACAAATATTAACATGGGAAACCCTTTCAAGAGAAAAACCCAGCAAAACCGTTGCTTATATTACACAAAGCAAGGACTTGCAAGACTATTACATATCCTACAAGATTTTCAGTTGAGCACCCACTCAACTTGTGAAGCACCCAATCAACATGTGAAGCACCCACTTCACAACTTCAATCACCCACTCGAAGATTTTCTGAGCACCTACTCAACAATTTTAACAAGCACCCACTTAGAAGGAGCACCAACCCCTAATTTAATTAGCTACAAATGATCTTTTGCAGGCACCTACCCATAAGGAGGCTACAACCCCCTGAAAATGCTAATCTACAACTTAGAATTGATTTACATGAAAATTTTGATCATGTAGTTACAACAATTGCTTATACAATGGATTATCATCACCTTTATGTATTGATCCGTGTTCTTTTTTTCACTCTCTTATACTCATTTGAATCAATCCCTTTTGCTCATTCAATCTGCCGCCATGATTCCATTCTCATCTGATAAATCAATATTTCATCTGTCTGCTCTTTTTTAGCTTGATTACATCATCTTCTACCTTGTGTTTCTCTGTCTCTACTCGAGAGCTTTCTTCTCTTCCTTGACCAAAAACATCCAAAAATGGCTCCAAGTTCAAACTATATTCCCAATTGACCCATTCTTTTCCTCCGATTTGTGTGTCATGTATCTTCCTGCTCCGTTGCCTAAGAATTTGGACTATTAAATGCATACAACTAACTCCAAATTTAGTTTCTTACATATTCGGCTTGATTACACCATTTTCCATGCATGTACAAGAGTAATTTATTAGCTGTGCCTAAAAATAGATTTTCCCATCTTTTTAGAATTTGCAACATGACCCAGATGAGCAAGCCGTTTTCTTCTTTAATATTTTGTTTCTCCTTGAAACTTGGATTCTCATAGAAAATTTGAACTATATTTCCCAAGGTCAATAAAAATTAAATGCTGACAGTTGGAACATTAGTTTTCTTTATTCTTCATGAATATCAAGTTGTATAATTAGCCACAATCACCTAACAATCAAATCACCATCGATTTTGGAGAACCAACTCTCACTTGTTCATGTTTGAATCAAATTGATTACCTTCGACCCTTGTCCAATCCATATTCTATCATTTCATGACTCTCCTTAGCTCCTCTGAATTTATTCTTTGTATTGTGGAACTTGCCTTTTTTCAACAACATTTCTCATTCCTCGGAGGATTTTTAGTTATCCGCATCTCTTCTATGCTTCTCTCAGCTTTCCCAATGTCTCACAACCATCCTCCTTGTCCAACACCTTTCCACATATTTGTTCTTTGTACACGAATCTTTTCCTTTTACTTGTGGCTTTAATAGTCTTCCATAGTTTCCACAGTTCTTCACAACTTTCCTTTTATTCATGGCTTTTATTTTACATCCACAACTTCATTAATCACATTCGCGGCTCATCCTTTGGATCCTTTAGCTTTGATGACTACATTCCTTTACCCGTAACACTTACTAAGATTCCATGACTTCTTCTAGATCTCTGCAGCTTCATGCAAAATTCACGATTACTTCAAGTCTATGGAGGCTATCTCCTTATGTTAGCGGCTCGTACAAAAACTGATTAAGTCCCTTAGAACTCATCCTTAATTATCCTGAAGCCTTTGAGTTGACACTACCAATCAACCTTTGTCTTCTTCACATGCTCACTTTACTAATTGAATTATTTTTCCATTAATGCAAATTGACATCAACTAATCCATCTTGACATCAAGGACAACACGTATGACACTGAAAAAGGTCCAACACCTTGCACCTAATATTTTGCAACAAAGTTTTAAAAACATATTAATACTCGAACCAAGTTAAAATACAAATCAATCTATGCTTGGATAGAGCTATGATCCCGAATGAGTGGTTTTGATAAAATTATTGGGGGAGAGGGGTCAAAATGTTGAATCTCTCTCTCACCATATTCCTTTTAATAGACCATGAAGAATTAAACCTTTGATTTCTTTATTAATAGTATATAAACCATGATACATATAGGTAAATAAACCTATACATTTTGATAAGATTAATAAGTCTAGGTATACCATAAATAAGGTATGGAGTAATATAAAGATTTATAGATCACATAAACTTAATATTAACATACCTAGAATTATTAAGGAAGATAAATTAAAAACCATAGCCATAACTTCATGAAGGGTTTTATGATGTAAGAAGAGATGTTAAACATGAAGTATGAAGTTATAACCATGATAAGAAGTTAAATGTAAATCATAAAGCTATAACCATGATAAACATGAAGTATGGATTTATAATCATGGTATAAATCAAATGGATAATGACAACATATAAATCTTGGACCAAGAGAGATTTACCATTTTGTAGACTATGAATACAATACTTATGTGTCTTGAAAATAGGAAAGACCACAAATGTTGTAGTGCCATTGATAAACTCTTTATGAGGTTTTTAAGAGCTAAACAAGGTTGGTGAAAACTTAGTCACATGTATATAGAAATAGTATGTTATAAATTTATATCAACCATGAAAAGGGTAATGATTGACAACATGTTTATTCAACATTTTTTAACTTATGAGAAGTGTTACCAAATTTGGAACATGTGAAAATTGAAACCACATATTGAAGCTATTTACAAACATTTATAAATCTCTTCTTATGTTGGAATAATTTGACGTAGGATTCCCACAATGACAATGTTCTTGGATAGTATGGGACACGCAAGAGGATTGCGATGTCCCAAGTCCTATTCATGGCTTGTACTGTGATATTTTGAAGATCACAAAATAGGATTTAAGTCCTTATAATAATGATGTGAATGGGTGGTATGGGACATTTGAGAAGGTTATTATTGTTTATGTCCAAGTTATAGTTAGTCCAAGTTACTTGATTTTGGAGATAAATATGTCCTATTGTGAATTTTTATGGGAAAAGCAAATGTTTGAGAGATGTGTATATTGACTAGGGAGTGATCTATATGGATGGGTAAGGTTACCTATTTTAGTTTTTCACGTATGACGAATACTAGGGGTTAGGGGTTGACTGCATATATAATCAAAGTTTTCAATCATGATTAGTCATGTAGGATTACTTTATGCCCTAGTACATTGTCAAATTTCACTAGGAATGTTTACTAATTTCATCCTAAGTCTTTTGGAAAAAAGTATATTCATTACTACTATTATTTCTAGGTTATATTCCTACCCTTTTCACAGGTCTACCAATTTTTGGGCGACTTTACTACACATAGTATTCTCTCTAACCTTATTCATGTATCTCATATTCCTTCTCATGAAGGGTAGGTCCACTCTCACTTTGTGGGAGGTCCACAGAGATCCATAAGGCTTATGGTTAGAAGTAAAGTTCTCCGATGATACTCTTTCTTTCATAGTGCAATTCGACATCAAGTTATATCTTTAACGAAATGTGATGAATGTGTCACAACATAGTTTTGTTGTATTTTATTTCATGATATCTATTATATGGCATATTTAGACAAAATAAATTATAATATGAGAACCTTTATGTATTGAAACTATTTAAAGTGAATAACTTATTCATATGCAATAAAAAATGACATGACTCTTGATATGTAAACCCATATATTTTTGTAACACATGGAATTTGAGAACGAATGTAATCATACACTTCTGTAACAATTATCATAGACTTGTGACTATGTTGTAATATATAAATTAACAATATAAATTCTTAATGATTAAATTAATAAATGAACCTAATCAATGGACTTGTATTGATGATGTTCTTATTCATAATAATGAAATGTATGCATATGTTTAATAGGATTAACTAAAATGCCTTAATTAATTGGATGAAAAATCATATGAGAAAACATGTAAGTAATCATACTTACTATTACATGCATGGTTAATTCATTATGTTTAAAGTGGAAGAAAATATACGAGTTAAATTGATTGAAACAACTTAATTTACTAGATTGGATAACTCATAATTACTTATATTACTTTTATATTGCCTGTTTCATGTATTTGATTGCTATCGTAGGATTAGGAAATTGAGAGGCATCAATTTCCATCCCCGGTTGTGTAAGTGTGATTGAAAATTCTTTCTCATTTTTCTTTTCGGCGTATTTTTTTGGCCACCCGCCAGAGGGTCACTACATCCTTGCTAGCCATGTGGGCTAGGTTTTCCCAAATGTTAAGATTTATCTTAGTTTATATTTAAACTTTAAATTTAAAACTAAACTTTTTTTAAAGATGACATTACATTATGCCACGTTGAATCTAGTTTCAAGGTTTGTAGACTTGATATTTTATTGAATACACTCATAATAATTTCCCAAGGGAAAGATATTAGGGAAACATGTACTATTGTGTTTTAATTTGACACCACTTCTATGAGGAAGATGACGCTTCCTTGTAGATATCCCACATCTATAAAGGAGTTTGTGTTTAGATGGGTCCAAATTCTCTTGGATTACCGAATATGTAATAAAATGGACAATATTATTTTTTTGGAGGATAAATGATAACCATATGTCCTAGAGAGATCACCATGTGGGAAGAGTCTACGAGATGCTAGATTAGAAGGGTGTTTTTCCTTGATGAAATATTGGTAGATGTACATAGGATTATATATCTCGTCGTATGGCTAACACCAAAATGTAATCTTAATCTAAAAAGAGACACAAATATATTTCCTTGAGAATGAATTGTAAAAAATATTTTCCAAAAGTAATCTACAATGTACATATGTGAGGGTTTATATAGCTACAAATATTAATCTAAAAAGAGACAAAAATATATTTCCTTAAGAATGAATTATAAAAATTATTTTCCAAAAGTAATCTACAATGTACATATGTGAGGGTTTATATAACTACAACAAGAGCCACCTCCCATTTTATTATTGGCCCCACTAAAGGTGGTGCCCTAATATATAACATTAATTAGACATATATCTTTATTTATTCTAGTCCTAGATATAATTTACTAGCTATTGAAGTTAACGAACAAGGTTAAGTTAAAAATTATGTACACATAATATGTTTCACCAACACCCCCCCTTTAGTGAAACTTGGGGAGGTCTATAGAAAGTAAACAAGAGGTTGAAAATACTTAGAAATGGGTCCTAATAACTAAGGCCTAATTAGGTAACTTTGTACAGTGTGAACAAATAAGGAAGGAAGGAATCAATATGAATCCATACTAAGGAAAAATTTCTTTACCCCAACCATAGATCACAAATGAAGATAGTGATGAGAAGTTAAAGGTTTAATGAACATGTCAACAACCTTCTCCTCTAAAGGAATTCCAAGCTACGACATTAGCATAGATGGGTTTTTAAATTAATTACATATGGATATCAATGTATTTGGTACATTGATTATCTAATGGGTTGCATAAAATCAATATGACATCCTAGTTGTCATACCAAAGAGTAATGGGACGAGTGTGCAAAAAGCTTAAATATGTAAACAACTGTTGAAGGCATAATACCTCTTGGATAACTAAAATTATACCTTGATACTATGCCTCTCTCTATGATTTTGTAATAACATATTCTTCTTACAAGAAAAAATGATAGAACTTGAACTAAGAAGATACACAAATATAGAATTAGAATTTTAATCACTAACATTACCAACCCAATATGAATAAATGAAGCCTACAAGAAGTGAAGAAACCCTTGATGTGCACTGAATAATAATGTGTGTAGATATTTGACTGTATCTCAAAATACATAAGGCTATTTGTTAATGAATCTCATGTGGATCCTATGATAAATAAGAGACAAAGCTGACTGTAAAGGAAATATTAGGACGAGTGTGCTCAAATACTCATGAGACAATAATTGTCTCATATTTTTGAACTATAATTATCTGTTTTGAGTAAGTTTTGAATGAAATTAATTATGTTTAAAATAATTTTTGGATGTTTTAAAGTTAAAGCATGAGGTATATATGATGAATAGATTTCACATGACATGATGCTATGATTATATCCTAATATATAATAATTATTATGAGGAAGATGGTTTATTATGAAAAATAGGGAAATGCTTGTGATTAAAGAATGATAAAGGAATATAAAATGATTTGGACCATAGTTTTAGAAAAGGAGAAAAATTCAAACTATACATCTATAACTCAAGACTAATGCACAACAACTTTGGAACTACACCTCGAATCTTTGGAAAAAAATGTAGTAGCTTTGAAATAAGACACTAAAGCTTTGGACTATCCATAAATAGTTCTAAGTTTCCAGACACATGTTAGAATAATGTTGAAGAATCCTTAGTGGTTAAAGAGATCCTGTAAGAGGTTCAAGTCAGATTAACATGCATCTCAGGGTGTCAGATTAAGAATTTTCCAGATTATTATTTGGGTATGCCCCTGATCCAAAAGAAGCTTGACATTTCGGTTTGGAATGCTCTGCTGGAAAGAGTAAATAATAAAATTTCATCTTGGAAAGGTCTCCTACTTTCTTAGGCTGGTAAGATTCAATTTCTTCAAAGCTCCCTTCAAGGTATTCCTATTTATGTGATGTCCCTCTTCAATCTCCTTGCTAAAATTATTGGGTCCTTGGAGAAAATCCAGAAGAGATTCCTTTGGGTGGGTGTTGTGGAAAATTTTAAATTACCTCTTGTGGTTTCGGAAAAAGTCATTAGACCAAAGTTTTGTGGGGGCTTGGGGTTAAAAAACATCTCTCTTATGAATGAGGCCTTGGTTGTCAAAGCTGGATGGAGGATTTCTAGAGAGGAAGGTCTCTGGGTGGAAATCATAAAGAAGAAATATTTGCGGAATATAGGTAGAATGGAGTCATTTTTCAATCAAGATAATATTCCTATAGGGTCTTCTTTCTGGAACTCTTTTGTGGCCTCTAAATAAATTTTATCCAAGGGAATCTTGTGGGAGATAGGAAAAGGTAATAGAATTAGGTTTTGGTATGATAGTTGGTTTGAGGATTTTCCCTTAGCAAACCTGGAAATATGGAAAAGGGTAGCTCAATTCTATGAGGAAAGGGGAAAATTATGGATGAGAGACTTCTAGATTCATGAGGAAATTTTCAGGGAGGAAACTATCGTTCCTCCTCCAGATTTTGATGGAGATATCCAACCCTTTCTGTTTCTCAACAAGAAATTAAGGGATTTCCATATCCCCATTTTTCAGATGAAGGAGGATTCCATTAAATGGAAAGAGGAAGATTCTAGAAATTTCTCGGTAAAATTAGCCTATATGTTAAATTTTAAGGATGGTCTTCAAAAAGAATATTGGGGTAGGATCTGGGTGAAGGATCTTATCCCTAAGGTTAATATCTTTTATTGGTTGGTTGTCCAAAATAGAATTCTGACTATGGACAATCTTAGGAAATGGGGAATGAGGCTTCCCAATAGATGCTCTCTTTGTAGGAAAGAGGAGGAAAATGTCAATCATCTTCTCCTTCATTGTTCCTTCTCCCAAGAAGTTTTTGCTTCCATTATGGATTTGTTAAATATCCAATGGATTTTGCCTTTGACTATTGAGGACTGCTTCTTTTAATGGGAGTGTCCCTTCAGCTTTCCCATCTTAGTCTGGGCTTGGAATATTTCCCTCCCTCACTTTGTTTTGGGGATTATGGAAGGTTAGGAATGATTGTACCTTCCGGGACTAGAAAGCTCTTCTCTTGAGAGTTAAAAGATTTTTTTTGGTGGCCATCAAGGAAAATATCAAAATCTTTAAAGGTAGGGCCGAGAAACCCTGCCCAAAAGGGGAGAAACAAAGTTCTTGATAAGTTTTCCCTTGGACCGGTGGAATTACACAGACCTAGAAATAGTGGTGGAACAGGCCTGAGAAAAATGTTGGTAAGATAAATTTTGATGGGGCATCTAAAGGGAATCCGAGTCAAGCATTGGGAGGAGGAATTTTAAGAAATAGTGAAGGTGAATGGTTGTTTGTTTATGCTGGGCCGTTAGGGGGTCAAACAAACAATATGACAGAAGCTAGAGCTCTTCTTTGGGGGGTTTTGTTAGCCAAAGAAAGAGGTTTTAAGGACATCCAAATCGAGGGTGATTCCCTCATCATTATTAATGCTCTTAACAATAAGGGATCCATTAATTGGCCCTTAAGAAATGTCCTCAATGATGTTAAGGAAACTTTAAAATGTTTTGAAAAGGTTTCTTTTAATCACACTTTGTGGCAAGGAAATAAGTGTGCAGATAAGATGGCAATTATGGAGTTCATAGTCATGATTATAAGATCTAGTGTAAAGGAGATGATTTTCCCCCAGACATTAATGAAGTCATTATTAGAGATAGAGGGAACTAAGTTTAATGATGCTGGCACAAGTGAACGTAGGTACCTTAGGTTCTGTGACAACTTACATAAAAGGATCTATTTCTCGGGTTTTGTTGCCATAAAAGGGGGTATAAATTTGAGAAGTGTTTGTGATCAAGGGAGGTTTGGTTTTGTGAAGATGGGTGGTGATAGAATTAGGGTTGAACCGAATAGCCATAATATTGAGGTTTTTAATAAGGCTTTATGGAACAAGCTGAATATTGGGGGTTTAAGTAATTTCATTGCTAAATTACATGGTCATGACCCTTCCCTGTCAAAGGAATTTGGTAGAGCATGGAAAGAGGGAAATTTTAAGGTTAGAGGTATGGAAATTGAGGTTTCAGAGACCACCATCGCCCTTGCGATGGAGATGAAAATGGATGGGGTCAAAATTTTTAAGGATAGAACTCACAGAGAGCATGAAATCGAGCTGTTCTTCGTGGGAAAGGAAAGGTGCTATTTATTTACTGATGGTATGGCCATGTCATGTATTCCAGGAATATGGAGAGAACTGTGCCTTCAAATCATGAAGTATATCACTCTGGACGAAAATACCAAAAAATATATACTCATCATATGACCCTTCTGAATATGTTTTGTCATAAGGTCATGGTGAGCATTCCTTTCTTCTTGTTTATGTCCATGAAAAACTATCTGATGGCGTTCTAGTAGGAGAAGGCGGAGACAACTCTGCATGAAAGGCTCATCCTCTTGATGTTTGAAAATGGGAAACCTATTCCGAACTCATCCCCAACAGATAAGGTGGAGGAGGACGATCTTACTCTTGCAGAATGCCTTACTAAGATGAAGGCTGGAAAATGTAAAAATGTGGGGGAGGATTCTGATAAGGAGAAGAGTGAGGAAGGTCGTGGTGAAGCGAACACCTCGAGAAAGAGGGGTTGTGATGGAAATTTTAAGGGCTTCAAGGAGTGGAGAAGAAAGGTGTAGTATTTAGAGGGGGTGATTTAGGCAATGGAGGAAACTAATGTTGGTCAAAGGGAAACCATGTTGGATGTCATTAATGTTTCTAAGCAAATTGTCTCAGCTCAGGTGAAGTCCAAACATAAGATTCTGGAGCTGGAGCTTCAGGTCAAAGAGCTAAGTGATATGATGAAAGAGATTGAGGAAGGCACTAAAAGGAGGAAGTTCAATTTGCATATTAGTAGTTCTGAGGATGAGCTGTAGGAAGATGTGAATGATAAGGGTACCGAGGGTGCTGCGAACAAAGAAAGTCTTGCTATAAATAGTGAAGTTTTTCCTAAAAATTAGTTGGGTTATTTTGGGACTGTTGGCAGAATTTTGGTGAACTTCTGTAGACAGATGTCTTAGGGCTGGTTTATTTTCTCTATTATGCTCTCTATCCTTTTTTGGTTGAAGTCTTGTTTCTTCTTTGTATGAGTTAAGCATGTTTAACTCCTTTTGAGGAATTTTCTATTTCTTTCTTACTCGTTGGTTCTTGTTCCTCTTTTTGTAAGGACCTTGGGAACTGATCCCTGTTTTTACCTTATCTAATAAAAAAGAGATCCTGGAAGCACGATTCTTTATTCAAGTAGTTAAACACATAACAATAAAATACCATTTTCTTAAAAAATGGTATGAATTTAGGAATGGGTTACTTTGCCATATTTCATGCAAAGAGTTTGAGTTACTAAGTCTTAGTTGCAATTTCCTATTATTTTAGGAGTAGTAAGCAAGTTGTAATATCCACACTTGTCATTTGGCAAGATGGAGTCATAGTTTAGTTCTATAAGGAATTTTTATACAATAAAAATACTATGAACATACAAAATAGTTATACATTCATGTGATTATTCAAAAATTCAAACTTGGGGAATTTCTTATAAACATTTCATCATAAAATCGAATAAGGGGATCCCCATATTTTTATTATTTGTAAAAATCACTGAATAATTTGATACGATTCTAGTTGTTGCATATTGGTGTTGGTGACTGTTGATAAGGTTTATGATTTAAAAGAATTTAAATATAATATAAGGACATTGATGATTAAATGGATACAACAACGTTCAAACAAGATCAAGAAAAGGAAATACAAACAAGAGTGATAGATTGGGTTTGGAGAATGACTCAGCTTGTATATGTAGGTCTAAACTGATTATGGATTGATGAACATGTTGGAAATGCATATTATAGATTGTATTATCTTTGTGCGTGATTTTGGAAAGTGAAAATATCAGGGACATGAGTTCCTAAAAGGGGATATGGCCACCTAGGTGCTAAAGTCTATTATAGGAATTGGTGTCTGTGGAAGTGCTTAGGGTCTAATTCCTTCTGTGTCACTTAGTGTCCCTCCTTGTTTTATTGTGTGTCACATCAGATTCATTGCGTCACACATGCAACCTGTAAAATAAACCCTAGATACCTACACAATACTCAATAACACATTAGATGAATAAAATAATGTCAATGCTTGAGTTGGACTGACCTCGACAATCACCCCAATGTTATTGTTACTGAGTGCTACACTATATTTCAGCCTCTATGTAGTTCTTGTGTGTGTGCACGTGTATGATTGGAATAATGTCCCTTGAGATATGATTCCCTAGTTTGGGTCCTATAAAGAGATATTGGACTACAAATACTTTGTCCCGAATGCAAATGTGTGGTATGGAATTCATAATAAACCCTCCTATGCAACGAAGTATGTAGTCTAAAATGTAGTCCTTGGTGTAGTAGATAGAGAATATTATCTCCTTATACATTTATGTGTCTCTTGAATTATTTGTCCCCTAATGAGGTTAAATAAGACACTTATATATATGATTCTCTTACTTAAGTTTTGTCGTTAAAACGTGAAATTCCGAGTAAGAGTGATAAAAGAAGACAAGAAAGAAGTAACTTTCGAAAGATTAGAAAAAGAGGTAAAGAGGACATATGTGTCCATAGGGGAGAGTAGTGCCTAAGTGATCTTGTCCCTAATGGATGGTCCTTTACAAGAGTCCAAAAGGTCAGAAAGTGAAATAAGATATGAATAAGATGTCACCTAGTGTGAAAAACTATTAGTTATTAATAAAAAAACAAGCAATAATGATGAAAAGGATAAAATCAATGTTAAAGAAAAGTATAAGGGTGTTAACGAGTAATTCTATTTCTTAGGAATCATGCATATAAATGAAATATTTAGAGGCTAGATATACATAATAAGTGCATGATTTAGTGACTGCATTTACCCCCACTTTATCCTGGTGAATAAGGATTCAGTAACATAAAGTAGAACAAAAAAGCATACCTTGGAGAGTCGAATGAATATTATATTCAATAGTGTTTTGAATGAGTGTTGTAGTGTGCCGAATAGAATAATGCAAGATGTGTACCATGAAATTATAAGGAGAGGGAAGGATCATGATCCTAGGGGTGAAATTTGCATGTGTGGAGTAATAATGATGTGTGTGTGTAGTTCCTTGGAATGTCATAGTTGTTAGAGCGTGATTGATATTTTCTTCATGCTTTTTTGTGTGCTTTGTCGTTTTTGGGATATGATAGGACCTACAAAAGAAAAAAAGTGTAGTCAATGCTCTAGGTGAATGCAATTGAAATTTAAATTGGAAAATATGTAAAAATGGAAATGTGTGATGGAAAAGCTTGTTGGAAAATCTAGGAACTGAGGGAGGGGGTGTGAATTAGTGCCGATTCAAAAATTTGATAGATAATTCAATTTTCTTTACTTTGGTATGAAAAAACAACCCCATTCATAAGCAATCGAAAAGAGAACACATAGGAATACATGATTTAATGTGGGAAACCCTTGAAGGGAGAAAAAACTACTTAAAACAATGCACTATGATGGAAAATTTGTCCAATGAGAGATTATAAATATTTAAAACTTGTTGAGCACCCACTTAGCTTGAGCACCAACTCCAAAATATGATCAAGCACCTACTTGATACTTTTGTAAGCTAAAATTGGCATGGAAGTATCTACTCCCAATTTTTTAAGCTCCTACTTAGACTCGACAAAATTTTGATCACTCTTACTTGACGTAGTTGTTTAATCAACAGATTGTGATCACTAAATTAGCTCATACACTCTCAACTCACTTCTTCATGCACCTTCACTACTCTTCATACATCATCAACTCTCCATGTCTTCAACAACCTTTCATGTACAATAAAATGTTTATATACTTCAAGGGGACATTCTCACACACCTTTTGCACTTCATATTCCAACAACCTTTCACCTAATTCTCTCTACAATTCGTATAAGGGAGAGAAGAATGACTTCATACAAAACTATCCTCAAGAAATCCTTACTTATGTCATAGGGTCAGTTACATATACTATATTTTCAGGACCTGTCAAGATGCTCCTGATACAAATGAGGATCAAGGAAGACTTATAAACTCTTTGACCCTCTGAATCCACCTGCAAACCTTCCATCTAACCCTTGTAGACCTGATTTGTAATGGTCAACACTATTTTGTCTTCTTCTTTAGCAAATAAAATTGTCTTGTAGCACATGAAGGACTCAATGCAAAGTGTTACAATCATACAAATACGTTACAATAATTTTAATTTTTCTCTATAACCCCTTTTAAAGCTTCATGTCTCACCCTTTCATTTTCTAGAAACCATTCGGAGTCATATGCACATCTAGGTGCAAGCACTTCAAATACAAAAATGATATTCTTGAATGAAAAGCCTCATACACTTATTTCTGACAATGTACTCAGGATAAATGAATCCACGAGAGGTCTATACTATCATCATGAGCTTGGACAACACCAAATCAAAACATGGAGCCTCCTATTCAACTCTTCTTTAGACCTTTGTATGCACAGTCATAAAACATTTAGATACCAATCATGGATATACTTGAAAAACCTCAAAAGAATGAGATATCAAAACTTTTCAAGGCTTATAAATTTTCATGAGTGGTCTCTATGTTACCTTAAAATGAAATGATTAATTTTGGTGAGTGGTCTCATTCAAGCAAGAAGATATTGATTTGTCAAGCAACAAACAAACCTTCACAAAGTGAGATTGATCATGCACTTAACCACTCCTTCATGGTTCCAAAACAACATTTATGGAAGGCCCTATGTCTTGATCAACTTACCAGGTCCATGCATTGCTTCATATCAAAACAAAGGGATCACACAAACTTGTTTTTCAAGGACCACTCAGGATGAGTTTTAATCTCTACGAAATAGTATGAGATTAGAAGACGTCCAACACTTAACCTTAATTTTGATGCTAAGTCAAAGAATGATAACTTGAACAAGGACTCCTAATTCAAGCTCAAATACTCTTTTACATGGTTTGTGTGGTGAAATTCATGTTTTCATGCACATTTCCCACTCCTTCTTGACTGTCCTAAAATGACGGTTTTTGTCCTTCAAGACTAGTTAACAAAATAAATTTAGCTCAACAAGTTGTTGGATCAAACATGTTGCATTTGGATTCTTTCACCTATTCATGCTTGGTTTGGAATTTCACAGTATGATTCTACATCAAATATTTCTCAATTCATATGACTGGTTTTTATCTTATTTAGCTCTCAATGGTAGGTGGATTACATTGATAGGGTTCACTCAAATTTTACACACACCTCACTTGTATATTTTCATGGAAATCAAGGACATGTCCCATACAAATTTCTACACCAAAATTTTCATCTGAAACTCTGCCATACATGACTTAAATGACAATTTTCCTCAAAATAGGGGTATTTGAGCATCTCACCAGCTGACCTGGAGCATGTCACCAATGTAAAAATCAACTAGAGGGATTCCTATACAAACAAAGATGATAAAATTTACATTTCCATAATGTTTGAAGACCAAAAACTCCATTTTTTGTTCATCACTTTAGTATTAGGGTTTTAGGAGGGTTTGAAGTGACTTGCACTGTTAAGGTTTGTTCATAAAGATCAGATTATTATTTTAATTCATTCCACCTCTAAAATGTTCTTGGTTCAACGTTCCATCACTGGTGAAAAGTTTTGGACACTGTGTATAAATTTTACATACCTTTGGGCTCATCGAAGATGACCCTTGAGCTGGGAGAGTGCATTCTAAGAGCTTGGTAGAGCAAAAAACCTTCTAACTTGAAAATTTCTCTTCACGTTTTTCTGAACTTGGTCCATAGTAATGGATTAACTTTAATCATGATGTAGAGCTCTACATACATGCTTCAATGCACCCATAATTTTTTCTTAGAAGTCATGAAAACAACTTTTACATCCACTTTTCTCTAATAGCCCATACTTGTTAAAAGTTACTCAAAATGCCAAAATGTAATAGAATACTATACCGAGGCTTAAAAAACCTTCAAACATGTTCAAAATCACCAATTAACTCTATTCAAATCACCAAATCAGTTTCACCATTCCATTTTACATCATTTTTCTTTTTGACCTCATATGCCCTTAAGACGTAGTGATTGCTCTAACCATGCATTCAATATTTCACAGATATCTAGGAGGTATTACTAGGTTAATTAGATCACATTTGTCTATTCCAACTTGCCCCTAAAATATCAGCTCTCAATTCTTCATACAATTCTATATATTCCACTTTTTCACTTTTGCTTGCAAGAAGACAACAAACCTGGGACAATATTGCAACTTCACTATCATTTAATGTAGACAATTCCAAGACACAAAAATCATTTTTTTTGAGGTCCCGTTATTTATTTCTTTAGGCCTGAGAAGTTTCAAGGTCCAAATCAAAACATAAATACCACTTCCTTTGGAAAACTATCCTCTTTTCTAGCCTTAAAATCGTGTTTAATCATTCCCTTCCAAACTGTCATAAAAATCTGAAAATTTAACCCTTATTTATTAAATTTTAATTCATGATCTCTTATTACACATTGTTAGTATCATTAGTATCAAATTTCAGGGGAAAATAACTTGATTTGCTATTTTAAATCTCTTTCCCTAGCTCAGTCACTTATAAACCATCCTAGAAGCCTGAGAATGGTATTTTTGGAATAATTTTTTTTGTTAATTTATTAAAGGCATGAAATTTGACACAAATATCTGTATTAACATACTCTACAAGTTTCTTTACAAGCAAGGATTAAGGAAAAATTGAAATCCATTTAATGCATTTTTCTCGCTGTCCTGCCCTAGGTAAAACACACAGTTTGACTGATCTGATCAAGATTTTACCTATCAAAACTCTTTATTTCTCCTTGAAACTTCATCAAAATTTTTATTAATCCATGAAATCAATTCCTTCCAAGTTTCATGATTTTTCACGAAGGGAAAAGAAATTTATATCTTGTTTTACATTCAAATCGTATATTAGTTCTCAAAACTGTGCACAACTAGTCAAGATTGTATTTCTTACTTTTGACTCTCCTAACTTATGCAAATCATATTTATAATTATTACATAGTTATGCCCCACCATTATCCTTCTTATCCAAATTTTTTGGCATATTTTAATGAATAAAAACAAAGTTATTATTATTTACTTTTCTCATACCCTACCCTGATATACACAGGGTAACGAGCACATGTTTTGGTAACAAATTACATTTCCACATGTTCAAAGGAATATCAAGAATCCATTCACTTATCCTAAATTACTTAAAACCTTAATCAATCAAACACACTGTTTGACACGTGAGCAAGATTTCACCATAAAATCAATGTAAAAAAGTTGTCAACTCTGTCACAGGGGACTGTATAACAATTTCTTATTTAGACACAAATACACAACCATTAATTCCAGAATCACTGTTAATGCATGCATTTACCCACACTCAGCTAATGATTAAAAATCCTATGATATTTCCACCTTTATTCATACTCAGACATGTAATGCACAAATTCATTTCTTACCTCTCCAACACAGTTAAATGTTAATTCTCAGTCATGATTGCATATACAGTCTTCATCATGCTTCATTGATTGTCAATCATCTAAAATTGCAAAAAATAAATTTTACACAACATCCATACACTTCCCACAAGAATCATTCATAAATTTTCCTTGATCATTCATCTTAACATAATTACATAGCTATGCACAATTTTTACAAGAAAGAAGCCTTCATTGAATAATTCATGATCTTTTCAAATCTTCCATGAGCCTCTTAGGCTCTATCACAAAGGTTTTATCCTTACACACACTTTTTCAAACTTCCAAAATCTCCCTCCCATTCAAATACACTAGCTTTTCATAGTGTTTTGGAGGTAGTCAGGTTTCCATGACCTAACCATGCATAGTTGCACTAACTTTCATGAGTTTGCAACTTGGTTGGTCAAGTATCAGAAAATACATTATATGGCCACCTCATTTACTAACACTAGACCTATACTAACATCTAGAGGTATAACATACTAACACTAGGGTAGATTACATAACTAGGTACATTTGAATATTTAAATACAGCTTTTGGAATGAAACCCCCAAAATGCCATTTATTACACCAAGAGGGTCCATATGGACCAAAAAAATAACAAAAACACTTGAGACACCCCCTAAGAGAATAACGAAGACAAAATTGAACTAATTACATTGATTCTCTTGCATCAGTTCACATGTCCCCAACCTTATTTTCTCTTAAATTGATCTGTACCATCATGACCTACTTCATTTGTCCATTCCTATACTGCTTGTTCTCAAGGACAGTCATAAGGAAGACCCCAAATATGCCTCAAAAATTTGATATATGCCCTGTATCTTCATAGAAAGACTTTAGGAAATTTACCTATACACCTCTAATGTTTGCATTGGCTTGTCATATCCTGATTTTTCTTCATACACCTTATTAGGTCCTTAAACTAGGCCTAAATGAGCTAGTTTACATAATGACTCGTACCCGACCTATTTTACATCATAGGATCCCTTGCACAATATTGAATCATCATTTCAGAACTGTAGGACACCTATGAAGTGCACACCAAGTACCACACCAACCAAGAACCTTGTGAAACCATCATGACTTCTCAAGAAAACATGCTAAAACCACCTTGTGAAGGCATTAACAATAAACTTTCATGGCCCTGAAGAGTTGACACCTCATCAGTCAATATTTTCCATCAATGCAATATGTCATCAATGAAAACAACACCAAGACAGTGTTCAACAAAAATAAACCAAGGAGTTAGAGTACATGTGGAGTGTTGAAAGAGAAAGGGATAGAAATTCGTTCCTGCTTATACACCCGATGCTTAGGAGTTGGTTGGAATAACACAAAGGATTTGTGCATCCTATCTCTTAATTATGGATTTGAGTGTCTCGATGCTAAAATTTGGATTTAGGTATCCTATCATTGCTAAAGGAAAGTCTATTGGGAAAGCGGTTTGTTTTTCCCTCCAACTATTAACCCTTCCCCCTGGATAAGTGCCACTATAGATGATCAAAAAAGGCTTCAAGGGTGTGTAAAAATTAATAAATTATCTAAAATAAACCCAAGTGAAATAGTCAATTTGATGAATACGTTAAAGAATGTTACAATAGTAACAAACATTCAGTATCAAATCCATGGTTGAGAGGATGAAAATGGTGCTATAATAGATGATAAAACCTATGAGGCAAACAATGGGTATTTGAATCCAACAATGAAGATCAAACACTGAAGGGATAATTTTGTTTTCCTACTCATGTAGTCATTTTGTTGAGTATGATGCCAATATGAGCACCTGATTAGTTACAATTAGAATTAGTTTTAGTTTTTTTTTGTATTTTTCTAGTATATTTTTCTGGTTAAGCTTAAAATTCTATTTTTAGAATTCTATTAATTAACATCTTCTATTTGTATGCTTTAAGTATCACTGAGAGTGCAATTCATTAGATATGCACTTACTGAGTTCAAATAACTATCCATTCATATTCAAGAGGTTTCACACCATTTGTGCATATGTATATATGAATGTATTTAGTCTTATATTAATTCATTTATATTTTTATGAGAGTATGGGGCACGTAGTTTGACTAGGGTGCATGATGGGTTTACATGTGTCACTTAAAACTAATAATGGCTTTTTACATGTTGACCATATATTATTAGTGGGATGATACTTTTCATATTGAGTATATTGTTAGTCCTATTTAGTTGAATTTATTTCATTTAAGAGGTTTAGTTCCTATTATTATTCTTTTACTTGTCATATAAATTTAGACAAGTCTTGTTGTAATGGATGTATTAGCCTTGTTTTTTGATTAATTGAATATCAATAGTGCGATGAATTTATCCAAGTGGAACCAATTTTTAAATTGAGATTATTTATCATTTTGTTTTCAGGTATTTTAAAATAAAACCAAGAACCATGGGACTCATTATTTTAAGTTATTCAATGCATATTTTTTCATCAATATCACTTATAGTCATACTAGTTTAATAGCTACTTATTCTATGAAAGGTTGAATGATCACAAGTGTCATTTAAACAGGTATATTAGATTTAAATTTCACTCCTTCCACATAAAAGACTACATTTGGTATCATATTCTCATTACCAAAATGTTTGGAAGGGTTTTTTAGCCATTATCAAGAGAATCATATCTTCAATTAATTCCACTTCTATGAATATCCCCCTATTCAATGGAGACAACTTTGAATATTGGAGAGATCATTTGAAGAGGATTATTGTTTGGAAAGGATTTTGAGACAATATTTCTCATGAATACACTCCACCTACAAATTGAAAGAATTTTTCTCAAGATCATAAGAGAGAGAGAAAAAAGAATAATAAAAGACAAATGCACAAGATTTTTTCTATCTCCAAAGTGTCATAGACCCAAATATTTATCCAAAAATTCTGGAAGAAAAAATTCCCATGAGACATGAAATGCCTTGGAGACTTCATATCAAGGCTATGATAAGTAAGAGATATAAAAATCTAAACTCTTAAAATGAATTTTGAAAATTTAAGAATGTCAGACAATGAAGTAGTTGGAGAATATTGTAAAATGATAAATGATTTAGTTCACAGAACGATGGTTTATGGAGAAACCATATAATATAAGTTATAATAAGGAAAATTTTGAGATATTTGACATAAATATGGATGCATATTGTAATAAATCTTGAGGAGTGTAGTTCTTGAACATGAACACTATAAGTGTTGATGAATTAGTGGGTTCTCTCTTGTCCCATGCGAATAAAAATGCGACTATATGTAGGATATTCAAAACAAAGTTTAGAAAATACACATAAAACAAAGGAAAATATTTCTAATGGGAAATATCAAGTTAGATTCACAAGTAAAGGAAAGAGAAACCTTAATTTTCATTATTGGAAAAAACTGGGACACTTTATAAAAGACTGCAAGATACTAGAAGTTAAGAATCAAGCTAATACATAGGGTGAGAAGAAGGCATTTCAAGTTTTAAAAATTGACATGATAAATATGACTCAAATTATTTTCTCTCATGTAATATGGGATTAGAGTATGGAGATAATTATTGGTTTTTCGATTCAGGTTACTCAAATAAGATGAAAAACATACAAGTTTTGTAATCCTACTGGTAAGTTTACAATTGTTTCTAGGGATTGTAATTTTTTTTAAAAAAGAAAGAGGTATGTTGATTATGAACATATTTATAAAAGGGTGATGATTGAATGGGGAATCCTCTTTAATAATAATTTTAGGGCTATATAAATTCTTACATAGGTCTCTAGTTCAATAGGAAACAATACTAGCTCTTCCCAAGAGGTTAGTCATCCATCTACATCAACACAAAGTAAGAAAAAGTGTCTGTTGAATCCACTAAAAGAATTCAAACATTGGATTATAATTTTAAGATGGATCACAAGGATTAAATATCAAAAATTTAGTTTATTGATGATGCATATGATGAGAATAATGTGTTTATATTGTCATCTATGACTACTAAACTTAGAAGTTATGTAAAAAATTAGTCAAAGGAAAGAGTGGGTTGATGCTATGAAAATTGAGATGGATTCAGTTGAAATAAATGATACATGGAATATTATTGATGCTATGAAAATTGAGATGGATTCAGTTGAAATAAATGATACATGGAATATTATTCATCCTATATCTAATAAATATGTCATTTGGTCCAAGTGGGTATACAATACCAAAGTTAAGAGGTATTGGATTTCACTAGTTTCTATATTTATGGGAAATCCATCATTGAAACATTTACAAACAGTTAAAAGAGTTTTTCAAATATGTAAAAGGTACTTATAATCATGCTATTGATTTCAGAATTGTATTATTATGTATACTTGGATACAAAAATTTATATTAGGGAGGATCTCTTCATGATAGGGAGTATAGTTCAGGTTAGGGCTTCACATTGGGAAGTGGGTGGGTTCATGGTCATCAAAGAAGCAAGCTATAATTACTTTATCCTCTACTGAATCTGAATATGTAGATTTTACATCTTATCACATAAAAGGTATGTGTTTTAGAAGAATTATTTTATTTTAGATAGGATCAACTTGATCATACATAGATTTTTTGTGATAATAATGGAGCAATACAATTGTCCAAGAATTCAATTTTCCATGTTGTAACCAAACAGGTATTGAACTTGAAAAGCATCATTTTATTAAAAAATTTGTCAATGATATTTTATTTTGTCAATAATTATGTGAGAATTGAAGATAAGATTGTTGATATTTTCATCAAGGGATTTCTGAAGAATATTCATGGAAGACTTAAGCAGATGACATACATTTCAACTCTTTGCATCAAAGGGGGGGAATTTTGAGTATGATGTTAATATATGCACTATAATGAAATTACTAGTATAATTTAGATTATGAGCGGAAATAGAAAACCAAATAACACAATATTTCAAAATAATGATCTCAATATGCAATTATAATAGCTTCACCACTTCAAGGGGGGCAACCTCCAAACCATATAATAAGACTCAAATGCTCAAAATGATAATGAAATACTACCTACAATCCCCTATATATTCTATTCATATGCTATGGCCATCACCAAGGACGACCTATTAAGCATGATAAAGTATAAATGATATAATAAAATGATATGGTAAGCCACAAGTCGGCTACTCATATCCTAATACAAGCAATAGGTTAAGGACATAGCATGCCCTTCCCCTTAAAAACAACGTTATCCTCAGTGTTGAATAATCCTGGATGTTGTTGCAGAAAACCTTCATCCTCCCAGGTTGCATCTTCTATGCTCAGATTCTTCCACTTGATCAGATATTCCTTAATGTATCTGGTTTCTTAGCCTCTTAGTACGTGTTTACAGAATCTTCTCTGGCTCCAAAATGATTCTTCCTTCCTCATCAAGTTCTGGTAACTCTGTGTAAGATTCAAATTTATGTCCAATAACCTTCTTCAGGCATGAAACATGGAATACTAGGTGTATGTGTGAAGATGGAGGCAACTCTAGTTTATAAGCAACACTACCAATTTTCTGTAGAACTTGATAAGGGCCATAATATTTAGGAGCAAGTTTGTTGTCATTTTTTTGTTGCTTTAGGGACATCTGTTTGTAAGGGTGGAGACGTACAAAAACCCAATCACCAATTTCAAAATGTCTTTCATTAGTGTTGATATGCTTTTTGTTTCATCCTGTTTTGTGCTAATGCTAAATTCTCCTTCAAACTAGCCAAAACTTGTTGTTGATGTTGAATGTGTTCCTCAACATCTCTGACCTTAGTTTGCACCCTCAAGGAGGAAGTGATAGAAGGTGGATGGTAACCATATAATGCTAAAAACGGGGTCATTTGAGAAGAGGTATGAAAAGATGTGTTATACCACCATTCTGCCAGTAGTAGCCATTTAATCCACCTTTCCTGCTTATCTAATACAAAATAACGTAAATACCCCTCTAAGCATTTGTTGACCACTTCTGTTTGCCCATCAGTTTGAGGATGATAAGATGAACTGTGAGCTAGCTGAGTACCCAAATATGAAAATAATTCCGTCAAAAAATTACTTGTGAAAATAGGATCACGATCACTTACAATTATCTTTGGGGTTCCATGTAGCCTTTGAACTGTCTCCAAAAAAATAGCTGGGACTATATTGGCTGCAAATGGATGTGATAGGGCACAAAAATGGGCATATTTTGTGAGCCTATCCACAATCATGAAAATAACATTCTTACCCTCTGAAGAAGGAAATCCAGTGATGAAATCCATGGAGACCTCCTCCCATCTCTGGCTAGGAATTGATAAGGGTTGCAACAAACCTAGTGTCTTAATTGTTTCCCTTTTGTTCTGTTGGCACACTAAACACTCTGATACAAAATTTTGTACATCCCCCTTGAGCCCTTCCCAAAATAATTCTCTTTTTATTCTATGATATGTCTTCAAAAACCCAGAGTGTCCTCCAATAGGCGAGGCATGTAGCTCTGTAAGAATCTTATGCTTCAACTCAAAATCTTTACTCAAGTATAACCTATCCTTGTACCATAGGGCATTACGTTTCCACTTAAATTTGTTAGATGTCATAGATCATTGTTTGATATTCTGTATTAGAGATTGTGTATCCTTATCTTGATTCCATTCCAATCTCACTTCATCCACCGAATCGGCCGTTAACATGGACATTCCACATAGTAAGGCATCTGCGGATGTATCCCTTCTGGACAACGCATCAGCTACTACATTTTCTTTACCATTTTTGTATATGATTTCAAAATCATAACCCAACATTTTTGTTACCCACTTTTGTTGTTCCTCAGATGATAAGCTTTGCTCCAAAAAGTATTTGAGACTATCATGATCAGTTTTTACCTTGAAGTGTCTACCCATGAGATAGGGCCTCCATTGCTTGACCGCATGAAGAATAGCCATCATTTATTTCTCATAGACAGGTTTGAGCAGATCTTTTCCTTTGAATTGTTGACTCTCAAATGTAATTGGTATTCCTTCTTGCATTAGAACTACTCCCAATCCTAATCCTAAAGCATCACATTCAACAATGAAGGTTTTTGAGAAGTTGGGAGTAGCCAAAACTGGGGTGCTACACATGGCTTCCTTCAGCTTCTCAAAGGATTTAGTGGCTACGTCTGTCCAATGGAAGGCATCCTTCTTTAGCAATGCAGTGAGTGGGGTTCTTATTCTACCATAACCCCACACAAATCTTCTGTAGTACCCTATTAGTCCTAGGAACCCATGAATATTTTTGAGATTTTTGGGCCTTGGCCATTCCACCATAGCTTTGATCTTCTGAGGATCAACTTTGACGCCTTCATGGGATACAATATGACCCAAATACTCTACCTCTTGTACACCAAAAGAACTTTTGGATGGCTTTGCATACAGAGTATGTTTCTCCAAAACTTCCAACATGTTATTTACATGTTGTAAGTGTTCTTCCCATGTCTTATTGTAAATCAATGTCATTAAAGAAAACTAATACAAATTTCCTTAAAAAATGGCCTAAAAATAGTGTTCATCAAGCTTTGAAAGGTTGAGGGCGCATTTGTAAGACCAAAAGACATTACCAAAAACTCATAATGGCCCTCATGAATCCTGAAAGCCGTTTTATGAACATCTTCCTCTTTTATCCTAATTTGATGGCACCTCGAGTGAAGATCTAATTTTGTGAAATAAACAACACCATGCAATTCATTAAGTAAATCATCAATTACTGGAATAGGAAACTTATCTTTGATGGTGGTACTTGTTGAGTTCTCGGTAATCTAGACACATCCTCCATGTTTTCATCCTTCTTACATACCATGACCACTGGTGAAGAATATGCAATCTGGCTATGCCTGATGATACCTACCTTCAACATTTCCTCCACCATTTTCTCGATCTCACTTTTCTGGGAATATGGGTATCTGTATGGTCTGATGTTATGTGTTTGGCTCCCTAGAATCAACTGAATGGCATGATCATGATCCCTAACTAAGTGGTAGTCCCTTTGGAATTGCATAAAAAATAGATGAGTGAGCATCCACAATCTTCTGAAGATCGGGTGGCATTGAAGAATTTGTATGTTGTAATTCTATGAAAAATAGCTTTGTTATAAAGCCATCCACTCCTTTTCTGAGAACCTTCTACATCTGATGAGAGCTAATAATTTGTGGAGAGTTAGCTACCATCCCATTCAATTGTATTGTCCTTCCATTTGAATGAAATCGCGATGAACAATTCTTGGAAATTCATCTCTATAGTACCTAAGGTTGTGAGCCATTGGACCCCCAAAACAACATCTACCCCTCCCATAGAAATAGCAAACATAGGTGAGTCTAACATGTATTCTCCAATGGAAAGCTTGATACTATGGCACTTTCTTGTGCACTTGACTGTCCCACCATCCGCAATCATAACTTGCATTTCTGGAGCTAGGTATATAAAACAATTGAGGTGGGAAGCTAACTTACTATTTATGAAGTTATGAGTACTCCCTGAGTCAATCAACATTGCCACCTTCTATTTTTTGAGATAGAAAATAACCCTTGAGTGTTTGAGGAGCACTAATACCTGACAATGCATGGCAAGAAATTATAGGTTGGTGATCCTCTACTTCATCTTCTACTGGTTCCTCAGCCTCTCCTATAATTTTAGCTTCCTCATCATCCTCATTTCCTCCGTTAATATAGAACAAATTCTTCTCAGCACATTTATGTCCCGGTCCATATTTGATATCACAGTTAAAAACATAATCCTTTTGCTCTCTTTTCTTCCATTTGTTGAGGAGTTAGTCTAATTGGCTGAGCAAATGAAGGGGAAGAGATACTACGGTCTCTGGTGTTAATGAAAGGTGGCCTCCTACTACAAATTACTTTTTCCTCTACATGACGTGCCATGATAATAGAATCAGAAAGATTGATTGGATTAAACATACGTACCTCATGCTCGATGTGTGGTCCTTAAGACCCCCAAGAAACAGGCATTCAGATTCTTCTGGAATATCCTCCACTCTTAAGGATAGGTTTTGGAATTGGATGCACATAATCTTTGACTGATCCTGTTTGCTGTAACTTTGCTAATTGACTAAATTCGTTCTCTGAAACACTAGAACTATAGTGCAATTGCAACTCCTCGGTAAAAACTGTCCAAGGTGACACCTAGACCACTCTTCATCCTCTGAGCACATAACCAACGATACCAAAAAAAATTGGTCGGGTTCAAGATATAGCTGGATGCCAATGTCACCTTTTTTCTTGATGGTGTTTGATGTAACTCAAAGAAGTTCTCCATTTGATTTATCCAATTCAAGGGATCCTTACCATCAAATTTGCGCATATCCACTTTCGGCATCATGTTCTGTGGTTGTGAATAAGTTTGATTCTAATGGGGCTGGAAAAGTGATCCAATATGGTTAGTTTGTCCATGATTTTGAATTGAAGGTCCTCCTTGGTTGATATGGGCTGGATTTGGGCCATACTGGTTACCCTTTACATGTTACATGATATCATCCAATTGATAATTGATTTGGGCTATGTCTCCTTTAGAGGCCATCTCAGATTGTACATTATACTCAAGTTGGCTCACCTTATGATCAAATAAGGTAAACCGTAGTTCTAAGGAATTTTTATTTATCCCTTATGACTCCATCTCTTCAATCACTACCCCATCTTTATCTGGGGTTTTACCCGGAGTAACTGGATTCTTTTTTACTCTTGTGGAAGGCCCCGTCATGATGTCAAACCTTAGGGTTTAGGGTTTCGATACAATTTCAGCCGAACATGAAAAAACATAAAGAAGATACTAATAATATTGTTTTGAGAGATTTCCCAAAAATGTAAAGAACTTGAAAATTTTCCACAATTTGCACCCTAGGGAGTGATTTTATGAAAAACCCTAAATTTGTAATAACTTTTGCAAAATAAATAAAAAAAGTTTGAAATTTTTAAACCTTACTTGAAATTCTTCTCAACTCTGGTGAAATAATATCCCACCAATTCGCTCTGGTTCGCAATATGTGGTGGAAACAAAAAACTAGGGTTTTTGCCCTGATTTTGGCCTAGATCGTAACTCTGATACCACTTGTAATGAAATTACTTGTATAATTCAGATTAGGAGCAACAAGTAGAACACCAAATAACACAATATTTCAGAATAATGATCTCAATATGCAATTAGAATATCTTTGCCACTTCGAGGGGGCAACCTCCAAACCATATAATAAGACTCAAATGCTCAAATGATAATGAAATACTACCTATAATCCCCCTATATATACTATTCATATGCTATGGCCGTCACCAAGGCCGACCTATTAAGCATGAGAAATTATAAATGATATAATAAAATGATATAGGTAAGCCACAAATCGGCTACTCATATCCTAATACAAGCAATAGGTTAAGGGCATAGCAGAATTAGCCTTGATCTCAGAAGAAGAAGAAAAATGGAATCGGATCTGGGGCCATACACATAGTGTCATGTTCACCATTTTTTTTAATAAACATATAAATCTAAGATAAGGACACTACTCATTTAATTTAATTTGTATTGAATCTATATTTTAGAGTAACTATTGTAATATATTATGTACACATTCTAACATTTAACAAGATGAAAGAAATAAAACATCTAAAATGTAAATCCCTAAGAAAGATAGAGAGATATGAGGGCTTAGTTGATTTTGGAGTGAATAGGAAGTGATCACGGTAGATGAAAGTTCTGAATAAACTGTAGACATGGCTATTAATGCTCAATGTAAATTCTAAAACTTAGGAATGGGGTAGGACAAGGGCACCCATGGGAGGGCAGAGGTGCATGGGCACTGGAGACTAGATCTGGGAATTGGTGGCCATGCAAATACTCAGGAACTACTTTATTCTATGTAGCAAGGGTTTCACTGTTGGCTCCTATCTATCAATTGATATTAACACTATGAGCACCAAGGGTACCTATAACCTGCAAAACAAAATGATTACCTACACATGTCCACAAACCACATTAAATATAATAAAAAAGATGCAGAATGTGGAGTCAAACTAATCTTGGTGGTCACTCGAAGAGTGAAATTACTGCTAAGGGCTGCACTACATATCATACCCCATGTATTTCTTGTGTTTATGTGTAGAAATTATGGCCTAAGATTCCCTTGTGGAAGTTACACAATGATAGCAGGCTAGATCTAGAGTGTAGCAATGTATAATATGTGTGGATGGAATAAAATAGATTTCCCCTCCTATGTAGTGTATATAAAAGTGGTGTAACCATTTCCCTTGCATTGATGCTAGATGGGTGAGTTTAGAGTGCTTTAGTGCCTTTAGAATGAAAGCTTAGGTGATAATAGTAATGCTTATTGCTTGGTCCCTCATTTTGAAAGCATAAATATGTATTTATATAATTCCCTTGTTTGAATTTTGTAATTGAAAAATGAAAGGCCGACCCATAGCAATAAAAATTAATTAAGAAGAGAAGGGGGCCCAAAAGGGGTAGGAAAAAGATAAAGAGGGACATGAGTGCCCAAGAGGATAGGAGCACTTGGCACTACTGTCTGAACTGGGCACTAGTATCTAAAGCCATAGAAAAATAAAACAATCAAGTTCTGATAGGAGTAACAGATGTATAAAGCCAATAAAATTACAAAAGACAAATGAAAAATGACAAAGAGATTTTGAAATTACTATTTTTATTTCTTAGGAATAGTGTAAATGTTAGCATGCTTTTAGGACCTAGAAATGTACCCAAGTGCATGATTTTGTGTCTACATTTTCCCTCGCTTTATGTTGTTGAATGAATACTGGATAACATAAAGTAAATAGAATATGCATACCTTATGATCCTGTAGAGAAGAGTGTTTCCCAATAACATTCCAAGTGGACAAGTGAAGCATGGAGTGATTGTAAAGTGAAGACTGAGGACTAAGAAAGGGAAGTGGACCCTAGGGTTGAAGTGTATGCATTGTAGCTTACTATTATATCTTGTGCGAGCTTCTTCTTGTTGCGTATGAGGAAGGTGTAGACACCTATTTTCGGTATATCGCCCCTCCGACATATTATATTCACGCAATTTCCATCCCCGCTTCTCTTTATCTTAAATTAAATAAAATCTTATCTATTTGTTCATATTATTTGATTGATTATCAATGGGCTCTGTATGGACCCATTTGATAATTCAATTTTTGGAATCACCCCCCATCTCTCACAAATTATTTAATTCAAAATGCACCCATCCGACACCTTCTTTTCAAAATGAAATCTTTATCTCACCCTCCCATTCAAATCATGTCCCCCACTTTGCCTAATAAGTCAAAATATGGGACCCACATGATCACATCACATCCCTAACTCAGGTTACTTTACTACACCCTGGGTATCATCTAACCTGTAGTTTAGTTAAATATCTAAGCTATAAATATGGGGTTTTCCCCCATATTTCGGAGAGACATTTTCAAAAACCTGGAGGGAGAGACATTTTCAAGACCTGGTGACGAGAATACCAAAAAGGAGATATATTTTGAAGAAGGATATATTTTTAAAAAGAAGAAGGAGAAAGCTCCAACAGTGTTTCTTATCTTGTCACCTTGATGCCCGGTTCCTTTCCATAGCAGGACATGAGCTAAGTACTCTTGTTATTCCATTTGCGTGTTATGTTTACTATTATTCATGATCTAATTATCTTGTCTGACATGGGGGTTGACATCCTCCAAGGGAGTTGAAATCCTCTTGGAATCAGTACCGTCCAGGAAACCCCCACATATTGTGTTCTAATCTTATCTGGTTTAGTTTTGCAGATTTGGCTTCTTGATATCATGTATCTACTTTCTTTATGCCCGTATCATCCATCTCCATCTCCAAGGTACTAAGCCCTTGTATACTCGATGTGGTCTCATGTTTCTTGATTACTCAGTACACTCACCTGGACAGGAAGCTGGAAATGTAGATCAACATTTGGCATGCCTGGTGGGACCAGATCCTAGATTTGGTCATTTTGTTTGTTATTTTTCTTATCTTTTCTAACTTGCTTGTTTGCAATACCTTAGTATTTTTTGATTCTAGTTTGGTTTGTTTAGGTCATCTTGGAGGTAAGTGCTCTTCTGATTTCAACTGGCTTAGTATTTAGTTTCAAGTTCATTTTTACTCGCATGGGAAATAAATCCATAAAATGATTGTATTCTCTGACTTTTTGTTTGCGGTCTTAGTTGTGCCATAGATATAGATCTCATTTTTTGCAATTATAAGAATCTATAGTCTTTGTAATAGTCCATATTCATTTGATTTTTAAACAAAAAAATTATAGTTTTGTTCTTGTTTTACGAGTACTATAGAATTCATTTTTTATCTTTAATTAAATAAATGATTAAAAAATTAAAATAATATCAAAAATTTAAAAAAATATTTTTTTTTCCTAAATATCCTAAACTACCCATCGCCCTAACCAATCTCCCATCTCCCACTCAGCCACCCTCTCCTTTCCTTCCCCGTAGACCACATGCTGCTCCACTTGGTTGCACCCTTTCTTCCCATCTCCACCACACCTCCTCCACTCCCGTTCCATGACTTCACCACCATCCCTCTCCACTCCACCTTCAAGTCTCTACCTCCCACACAGACCACGTTGCCTCCCTCTCCTTTCCTTCCCCACAGACCACACTGCTCCACTTGGCCATGTCCTTTCTTCCCATCTCCACCACACCTCCTCCACTCCCGTTCCATGACTTCACCACCGTCCCTCTCCACTCCACTCTTCCCTTCCTCTCCCCGTCCTCCCAACTGTCCATTCCTTACCACTCCCCTCGGCTCCAATTCTCCATTGATCTCCATCTCCTCTTCCTCGTGACTCCCCATCTCCAACGTCTCCCTTCCCTTTTCTGAGCTCCTCTCCACTCCCCATCTTCATTGTTGTCCCTTCTCCCCACTTCACCACTATCCCTCTCCACTTCACCATCGACCTCTATTTCTCCCTTCCACTCCCACGTGGATTTTCCCCTCTACTCACCACGCATATCCACTCCCCGTTCTACCTGTCTACCTTCTCTCCACGTTGACTCCCTCTCCTCTCTCTCCCCGTAGACCACATTGACTGCTGCTCCAATCCTAACTCCCTCGGCTCACCCTCACCTCCATCTCCCTTACCACCTTCTTCCGCCATCCATCTCCTGTCTGCACTCACTGAGCCTTCCCTTCTCCAATCCCAACTCCCTACATGCATCTCCCGAGCTCCCATCCTCTCCACTGAGCCCCCAACTTCTTCCACGACTCCACACTCGGACTCCATCCCATCTCCTTCCCACTGCTCCCTTCCTTCCTACACAACTCTCCTCCACTCGGCCATCACTCCATCCTACTCCTGACCCGTCTCCATTCTCCTGCCCATGAGCTCCCACCTCTCTGTCCACACTCCTTCTCACGTCCCCTCTCTCTTAGACCACCCACCTTGGTGTCCTTCGGCTCTACACACCCCCCAATCCACAAGCTAATTTTTTAATCAAACTCATTAATTAATAGTTCATTTATTTCAACATTCTTTTTGCTAAACATCCAGCGTTTGCCTTCTATGAATTTTATCTGAGATTTGATAGCTAGAGCCTCGACTGCACATTACTGTGTTATATTCTGTACAACTCCTGAATGATCACTATTAACAAATTAGTTATAAGCTATAGATTGAAACACAACAAAAGAAATATAGGAAATGGATTTGATGGATATGGTAATAATCTGAGCATTTTGTTAATGTTTTGTGAAGAGTCGGTTGCCTTGAAATATAATCCGAAGAACAACTGCCACACAAACTTGGTATAAGCAGCCAGTTTATCAATTGAAGTGAATATCCTTACCAACATAAGACCCGAGCACAAAACCCTTGACTCACATTCATCCTTACGGGTCACACCCTCCAACCCACCATTCCCAACTCCAACACCGTGTCTTCTTCTGTCACGTCCCTCTGCCTCACTGTCTCCATTTCAGTTCAGAATCCACGCAAGTTCTGGCGATAGTGATATAAACATTACACGATTCCAACTCTTGAAGCGTCCAACTATCTCTAGCTCAGTTTCCACTTCACGCAAGATTTTTTGATAATGACTGTGCAACCCCTTTGTCACACCTGGTTTCCCTTAGTCATTTAGTATTGAAGTATAATTGCATGCATGTACAGTCCCCTTTTTAAACAATTACTTTACAATATTTTCCACTGTAGTTATAAACACTGCTCACAGAATCATAGCCAATTCTAATTCCTCGTTTAGATCTCAGTCGGTTCCCATCATGTCATCATCCATATAAAAAGCCATGTCCATGTGCAGTAGGACCATCTCCGGCGTACCTAAAAGTGAATAAAGCTATGTCAATGAGCAAGTTTGATAAGATATTGCTCTCAATTTCTTTTTCTCCTCCTATTATTGTAGATATCTTATCATTTTCACATCTTGTTGGTCGACTCTTATAGAGTATAAGACATTAATAAATTAATTAATTTATAAATATTCTATACAAATAAATGCAACATATACATTTATATTGTTTTGATAGTATAGGTTATTGTTTAACAATATATTATTTTGTTATTTATATTATTTCATTAATTTATGATCATTATTTTTAATGCATAGTTCATTCTTATTTTACCCTCGTATCTATTAAATTTTTATTAAGTTGATATTATTTAGTTACCAGCTTAATTAATTAATTTATTTTTATTTTTGTTTTTAAAAAAATACAGTTATTGACCAGTTTATTTTGCTAATGTTTTATAAATATCAATATTTAAGTAGTATTGGCTTAGGATGTGTCATTACACATAGGTTACCTTTATTTTCGCCCAAAAATTAATTATTTCAAATTTTTTTTTTCGCAAACTAGAATAGTTATTAAGCTTCTTTTCAATACACAAGGTCATTAGGACCATTATATTACTTTTTTATCCTGTCATTTGCACGAATTAATTGTTTTATTTGCTTCTGTAGGTAAACTCCACGACCTCACGACCACTAAAGTACGCCATCAAAGATCATCGCTTGAGACATAAAACACACCACAAATCATTTTCACCAATTCCTCTTGCAGTCAAACGGTGCCATTTCAAGGTACCCGGGTGTTTCAGGTCATTAACCGACGCTTCTAAAAACACCATCATCACCTACAATCAAATTACTAGATTTTAAGTGCATTCTCCAGGTATTTATCATTTTTCTCTATTTTCTCTTTTCTGCATCAAAATTTCCCTTTCCTGAGTGTCTGTATACATCGAACGTCACATTTCATTTTGGTCTAAAACGAACCTTCTGCATCCTGCCTGATCACATAGCTTAAGTAAAAGGATTTAACTCTCTGCATTTCACTTATCACACACTGCTTGAGACTGCACAAACATAATTAACACATCCAAACATTCCTCTCACCTGGTTAACTGTTTGGGACTTAAACACCCAACAAGCAACTATCTCAGACATCTCCCAAATCCATAACTGCCTGAAACCAACTTTAGACTCCTTTAGGCACCTTTATTGCTACTTTTCTTTTCTGTTCACATCCTCTAAATTAATCATGATGCTAAAAAAAATTCCACTTGATTTATTTGTCAACAACATACATAAACATATGTTTCTTTACTTCACACCTATTTTCACTCTCTCCCAAATCGAGACAAAACAAACAACCTGCTCTATCCAATAAAGTTACTTCCTCTGATAATCTCACTTAACAAGATTCTAAATTCAAAACCATGCCTTCAGTCACTCAATCTCCAGTCTCCATGGTCTCACCTCATGAGAACCATGTCATACAAAATTCTCCCCACCTTGACACCAACCCTCATATCCCTCGTCAAGCCAGTCTTCCTAAACCAATCACATCACCATCTCCTGCTCCTCTAGATACATCTAAATCTCCTCCTAACCCCATATATGACTTCTTACTTCAAAAATATCCTATAATCTCTAAATCCTCCCAATCTCCTCAATTGGTGGACCGCATTCCACCCACATCCCTTTTTGTCAATTCTATTTCATCCACCACTAGTATACCCATCAAACAATCTCAGTCTTTGAATACCTACATTCCTTACCCATCTTATGCTCCAACAGTCTTCAACCCCTTAACACTACATATCCTTGCTACTTATCATCTACCACCTATACCAAGCTTCTCAACACACCATATTCCTATTATTCAAAGTTTAACCTATGCAGCAATCCTGTGACCCAGATGTTCATCTTTACTAAACAACTCCCTCAAACACCTACATATCCACAAGTTAATCAGTTTTCTTATCAAACCATTCTGGCAAACATCCTATCCACAAACTTGTCAACCACCTTATCAGATGCTTCACCAAACACCTACACACCCACAAACACATTATTCACCTTATCAAACTACTTTTCAAACCACACAGCCAATCCAATCTCAACCTTACAACACCTTGAGTGATTCAATTCATGCCTTAATGAATCAATTAGCCAGTTTAGAAACCCTTACCATACCACCCAAGAACACCTTATCATATGAACAAATTTGTAACGAACTAATTCATCCGTCGGTTCCAATCAAACCATACCCTCCTCATTGGAAACTTCTTGCATTTAATAAGTTCAATAACAAAGAAGATCCCCAACAACATCTCCTCATATTTAAACACGCATGTTGTCTTATTGCACATGATCATGATCTACTTCTTCACACTTTCCCCATGTCTTTATCTGGTCCCGCATTGTACTAGTATCACAATATCCCATGACATTCCTTATTCTCTTTCACCTCAACTTACACAGTTGTTCTTAGAACACTTTTATATCAATATCGCACGCAAGACCACTATCGCTGATCTATATACCATTTCGACAGTATGAAAACAAGTCCCATCATCTGACTTCATCGCACGATGGCATGTTGTTATAAACCAACTATCTTTCACTATCCCGCAAATTGAACTCATCAACTTATTCTCGCGTTCGTGTGCCAAACATATATCATCCACTTTACAGATCCAATCATTCCGAACCTTTGATGAAGCTTTCACAATGGCTCAAAAGCTCAAAACCCATGCCATTGAGTAGGGTCATCTTAAATTAAGTTCAATTAAATCAAAAATTGAATCCACTAAACCATTCACACATAATGGCGAGTTCAAGACTACGGCCAACACTATGGTCATTGAACCCTCATCCCCATCTACACCAAGCACATGGTCTCAACAACAATCTCCTCAATCAACAACCAACTACACTCCTTTAGGAGAATCATATAGTTCTTTATTTGATAAGTTGATGAGTGTAAACTCTATCCAACTACCTCCCATACGACCCGTAGACAACTCACAAGCCAAGCCTATTTGGTATCACGAGGCCCATTTTTGTAAATATCATCGATGTCAAAGGTCATGACATTGAGAGATGTCATTCCTTCAAAGATCGTGTCCAACAACTTGTAAATCAAGGGGATATCCAAATTGACACCTCCACTACGCAAACCAATCAACCACCAACAAATCACGTCACCCCCTTTACATCTCAAATATCAAACGCTTGTATGGTTGACACTGCCAATCAAGATCTTCTCTCATCACCAACTCCACATGTTCCCACGGTAGACACTATTTCCATCCCTTATTCAAAACCTGTCACATCTACATCAACTTTCACTACCTATCCTGAATCTATACCTCCTCCTATCCTTGCCACATCCACATCAAATTCAACTATATCATCCATTTACGCAACTTCAAACATACCCCAATCTATCACATTAGATTCATCTTCAGCAATTTTGGCTCCACTCATATCCACACATATCCCTACATCTCTCACACATATTCATTCACCGACATCTTCGTCAAATACACCTATTACGACACCTACATTACTCACAACCCATCCCAACTAAACTTAGTTCTACTACATGCACCCTTGCAACCCCATCTTCAACATCAATCCCTTTAGCTAAACATATTATGCTTGCCCCTTGAAACATTTATGAAACAACCAGTTCTTCCTACCTCTACATCCGAAAATGTCCCTGCACTTGCTACATTACCATTACCCATAAGGTCTACTCCATTGGTTATCACATCACTCACATCTCCACATATTCCAAAAGTGCCTACATCTTTATCTATCCCAACTACCCCTATACCTATCATATCAAACAAGTCCACCTATCTCTACCTTGACAACCTTGCCTGTGGCCACAACACCCAGTCTACCCCAATATTCTTTACCCAATCCTCCTATCACACCAACCAAATCCTCTCAATCTGCAACCTTACCCAATATACCCCTTGAATCACCTATTAAGCCAACACATCCACCTCGATCAAATAAAGATGCTTTACCTTCTCCCTCTACAAAATCAACTCTTTCCATGCCAAAATCAAAACAATCTATGTCTCACATAGATATCATTAATCGCATCCATACAAACACCTATCTCTTCATTAACATCTTCATCTTGTTTTAAAATAGTTTCTCCATTAATAACCACACCACCACTATTAGATCCTCTAGTTGAAATTATTGTCATCCCTGCTAGAGGTAAATCTTCTCGGTTGAAGTCTAAGGATTGGGGAAAACATCACCGACAGTCCCCTGCACATCCACAGGAAACATTCAGGTTTTCCCTCTTCTCAACAATCTAATGCCACAACATCCATGTTAGGATTAGTTTTTCCATCTACGACATCTTGCAATAATCAATCCACATCCAAAAAATACCATCCTTCAACCAAATTTGATTTTTCCTCCAAAACACGAAATTCACACATCCAATCTACATCTACGTTTTCTCCTAACTCCTAAGTTGAGAACATCCTATCAAAACCCACAAGAGTTACCTTCCCCATGACACTTCAATGGGGTCATACGCAGATATCTTTCAACATTTAACTCGAACATCTGCCATCAAACTTCCTCCTATTAAAGCCTTTAATCCCTATGGTCCCAAGCCATCATGGTTCAATCCTAATTGTAGTTGCACCTATCATCATACCCCGGGTCACGACATCGAACATTGTAAGGCCTTTCGGTCAATCGTCCACAATCTTATAGAGAAAGATGATTTCCTCATTCATGGGAAAGTTCCTTCTCCATCTACCTTGAATCCAATCCATATCCCATCTGTTAGGATCTCCCATGATCCCTCCATCCACATCATCCCTTAATATCCATCCAGTCCATTCATTCCTCCTAAGGAATGCCCTTGTTCATCAATGCCACTTATCTTGCTAAAACTTGTGGTCTCTGATCATTTACCCCATCCAAATCTAAAACCAATCTCATCTAAGCTCTTTCGACATCCTTTACCTCCTTCACATTTAACTTATTGGGAGAATAATCTTCCCTCGCCCTTGAACACATCATCTGTACAAAATCCCTTGTTACTAGGGGACTTTGCTCTTTGACATTTTTTTATTTACCTTTCTTCACATCCATCCAATCTAAATTAATTATATCCAGATCCTCATCTCATTCTAAGCCCTCCTTTGAGGCCATATTTGTTCTTTTATGTTTGTGCTCCTTTTGGGGAGTATCATATTTTTCATTGAAGCCCTCCTTTGAGGCCATGTTTGTCTCTCCATTAAGGGACCTCTTTTTCTCCAAGTCCACCTTTGTGGCTATATTTTTGTCTCTTCTAGGGCACCATCTATTTCGAAGCCCACCATTGTGGCTATATGCGTGTCTCTTTTGGGACACCTTTTATTTCATCAAGCCCTCCTTTGAGGCCATGATTGAGGAACCTCCTTCTATATTTATGTCTCTCTTGAGGGCATCATCATTTATTTTCATCTAAATCCACCATTGTGGTCATATGTTAGTTTCTTGCTTAGCTATCATCTCATCTTATTGCAACTATACTGTCTTCCCTCTCGTGGTGGTAAACCAGAAATGGAATCCCTTAATGCATTACACTTGCGACCAATCTACTGTTAATATATCTACCAATGAGAACTTAGTTACATCCTTAGATTGTTATACCATCTTTAGCCCCTTCCATTTGTCATTGTAATAATCTGAATTATGTAGTCCGCCTTCACTACTTTGATGTGATCCCATAACCATTACATCCATTACCTTCTCGTTCTCCTATTGTAGCCATGTGAAGGGTCCAGGGTGTCTCTTGTACCTTCCTTATCCCCTCTTTAAGTGGATTACTTAGCTATTCCCAACTCTCCCCCATGTGAAGCTCAAATTCAAGTATGTAAAGGAAAAATCAAAGTTATAAAAAATAGACTAATCCCTCGAAGGACAACTGTTCATGCAAGAAAAAAAGTATACAAATCAAAATCCAAGCAAAATTAAAAGAAGTAGACTGATCCCTTGAAGGACGGCTATTACATTATTCTTGCCATCCATATTATGTGTAAAGTAGACCATACCCTTGAAGGATGGCTACTCTGTTATTATGGCATCTGGAGGGTTTTCCGCGTTGATCAACCTTCTTTTATCAACATTTTCCGAAAGCTTCCTGCATTGATCAGCTTTCTGCTATTGCTCTTTCCCTTTCCCAGAGCTGGGGCATAGACTTAAAGAACACCACCTTTGAAGATCCCTCTTCCTATGTACAAGTCACATCTTCGATCCCTTTGTCATGTCAACATTATGATTACAAGCATATTTCATCCATATTTCCCTCATGATCTTTTGGTATAACTAACTATCGTTGGTTATGTGTTAACACCTGCTATTGGCTGCAGTTGCAATGCTTTGAGTGGTATCCTTTTCTTGTTTATATCCAATCCAGTTCAAAACATAGTTTCCATGTATGCCCTTGCTACAACTATGTTCCATTCATCTCATCCAGATCATCTTTTATAAAAATCATATCAAATTGCACACTATGAATTCTACATCTATTCATCATCTCCATGAATGCATTTGCAAATACACTCTTCGGTTTGTGAATTCTACTTGATCACCATTGCAGTTTGCGAATCCTACTTGAGGATCCTTCTCAAGGCAAGTTCGTTATCCTGCAGCTCCTTATCTCTCAACATGTTCAACAACATCTTTGATCCATTGCTCCTCGCTCTCCATGTTCACTCATTACCATTTGTCTCCACATCATCCTTCTCACCTTTCTGTCCCCTTGCATGATGCCAGATACCTTACTTGTCTTTCCTCTTGAGTTTCTCTTTTACTCTTCTATTTTCAGTTTGACAATCTTGCTTAACCATCCATATAGCCAGAGAACCTTAGTTAAGGTATATCTTCTTCCTTGGATCCTCCCGCTGTAGAAGCTTCTCCACCATTTCCTCTTTCAACAGATGACAATCACCACCAAAAATGTCTTTCCACTCCTCCTTTTCCGCTTAACACTCTTGCATCATCACTACCACCACGTGGGCATCCTAGTTAAGGATTACCCTTACACTCTCCATCTACACTGCATATGTTCCTCCATCCATTCATGTCACACTCCTATGTTTCCTTGTTATCACATTGTTATCACATTGTTATCCTTTCATCTCTTGTTCCATTTTGGTATACACTGCTCAGTATTTTCATCATTATTCTTCTTCTCCGGTTTGGCGATCCTACTTAACCATCCCCATCACAGGGAAATCTTACTTAAGAGTTTCTCTTAAGAATGGTTTCTCATCTGATCTTTCCATCTCCCATCATCTCTTCCCCATCTTCTGTATTCTGCCTCTCATCATACTCATCTATTCCAATCAAGCCTTCCACACTTGCATCCGATACAATGTTGTCTTTCTCCTTCCATATTGTCACTGCCAGTTTGGTGATCTTACTTAAATCCTCATGCAGCATGGAAATCTTACTTAAGAGTCTCTCTTAAACATGATTTGTCATCCTGTACTCCCCCACTACCCCACATTCTCTCTACATACATTTTCTTGGCATTCCCCATCATCACACCCTCTCACCTCCTCTTTCATTTTCACAAACACTACTTCTTACTGGTTCCTTTTTCATCTCCATCATCCATCACTAGGTAATCTTACTTAACCGTTGCTTCTCCATTCATTTCATGTCTTGTTTCTTTATTTCTCTCTCATCCATTCTCATCCAATACATCCTCTCCTCGTCTTCATCTTCCTACACATAGTTATCCCTCTTTTCTTTACTCTTTTCACTCCATCTTCTAGAGTTCTCCCACATATCTACTCCTATACTTACACGTCATTGTCATTGATTTTCTCCTAACATTCTTTCGTCATATCCTTCCATGTTCTTGCGCTAGTAATTATCGGTGGAATTCTCCTAAAAATCACTCATCCTCATTCCGCACAGCTTGAATCCTTTTATTTGACCTCCTCCATTCTATCTTCATTCCTTCCTTCCTCTATGTCCTTTGATCATTATCAGAGGACTCCTAACGTCCCTTCATTGGTGTTCCTCCTCCCGTTCTTCATTTAATTTCTCCCTTGTCTTATCTTTTGTCCCATCTTTTCCTACTAATCATTATTGGTGGATTTCTCCTAACATCCATTCACTGGCATTGCCTCTCCTATCCCATCCTTTCTTTTTCCTCGCAACCTCTCTATCTGCCATTCTTCGTTGCCAATTTCTTCACTGTCTTCATCATACACCTTCTCTCTATTTTCCTGTCATCAACATATCCTCATCTCATGCATCTCTATTTCTTTTCCAATTGATGTCACTCCTTCCTTCAAGATTCTCTTTACGTTCCTTATGCTTCCCACTCTTTACCAAATATCTTCATTCTTGGTTCACTTCCTTTAGCATAATTTTCTTTGTTTTCTCCTCCTCCTTTATGATCTTCATCTTATTTTACTTCCTCTTTATCATCCTCCTTAATTCCCCATTGAAAACCTAACTCTTTAGTGTTATCCCATTTCCTTTATCATCCCATCATCCACATGCATTTCCATGCGGCTAGTTCCATATTCTTTTCCTTGGATTTCCTCATTATGATCTATTTCCTTCAATTCTCTTTGCTTTATCATCTCTTTCGTTTTATATTACCTCTATGTTTTCCTCTGCTCTAATCTTCATCACATCTTTCGTTTTAAATAACTCTCTCCCTTTTTCATGATTTCATCCTCTACTCTGTTCTTTTCTTGTCTTCTCTTTGTTTGTCCTTTTTCATAATCCTTCTTTGTTATCTTCTTCCTCACCTTTCACTCTTTATTTTCTCCTCTTATGTCTCCATCCCTCTATTGCATGTCCTTATCACCTTCATATTCAATATTTCTTTCTCTTCTCATAATCAAAAAATCCTCCTGTCTATTCCCTTTTCTCTTTCTTGACATCCCTTACATTTGGCATTCACAGTCAATGCCAATGTTTCTCCATTTATGTATCACCATCCATCCCTTTCATTGCCGTTCTTGTTCTTCTCTTTGCCACATTGATCTCTTCTCTTTTTAAGAACCCTATCACATCTTTTATCTTATTCATTCCTCTCATAGGGACATCATCATATCCATTTCTAAGAATCTCTTCCCATCTTCTTTTGACATTTTTTTCTTGGAAGATACCATAATGGCCATCACCTATCTAATCTTGTTCCCTTCCTTGAATATTTTTTCTACTTTTGTTTTGTCACAAAAGTATCTCTATCACACTTACCGAAGAAATGAGACTTCTTTGTCTTCTTCACCTTCTAATTTGCTAACACTTATAAATATTTCCTATGAAACATGATTGTCATCATAGTTATTACCCTTTTAGGGCATTTTATCTCACATTTCTATCTTATTTTCTCATCTTGTCCACTTTTATGATTATTCTATCTATGGCTTATGTTGGGGCATCTTTTCATCCATATACTTATCAATATATATAACTCGCTTTGTTTCCTTCTAGTGCCTTGTGCTAGGGCATCATTGTCTTCATCCACGTCCCTTTTGTGGACGCATGATGTTTTTGCACAATTCCTTGCAGACAAAGGATTGCACACATCTTTCGCATTCAATTGCACATATATTTTGATGTTTTCCTATGACCCATTGGTCATCAGAGTTTACATCCATACTGCAGTGGTCTTCACCCACTCACTGGTCTGTAGAACATTGTCGTCTGTCTCCATTGAGACCGCAATTGTCCTCTACCGATGTGATATTGGAGTCACTACCATACTTTTTTTTATTTATTACGATCCTTTTTTGCTTGGGGCATCTTGCCTTTGGTCATATCTTCATCTATCCTTGTACACATATTTCATCTAACCCTTTTTGTTTTTGTCTCGTGGCTTGCTATCGCAAACCACTCAACAAAAAGGGGCAAATGTAGACACCTATTTTCGGTATAGTGCCCCTCCGACATCTTATATTCACATAATTTCCATCCCTACTTCTCTTTATCTTAGATTAAATAAAATTTTATCTATTTGTTCATATTATTTGATTTATTATCAATGGGCTCCATATGGACCCATTTGATAATTCAATTTTTGGAATCACCCACCATCTCTCATAAATTATTTAATTCAAAATGCACCTGTCTGACACCTTCTTTTCAAAATGAAATTTTTATCTTACCCTCCCATTTAAATCATGTCCCCCACTTTGCTAATAAGTCAAAATATGGGACCCACATGATCACATCACATCCCTAACTCAGGTTACTTTACTACACTCTAGGTATCATCTAACTTGCAGTTTAGTAAAATATCTAAGCTATAAATATGGGGTTTTCTCCCATATTTTGGAGAGAAATTTTCAAAAACCTAGAGGGAGAGACATTTTCAAGAGCTGGATAGAATACCAAAAAGGAGATATATTTCGAAGGAGGATATATTTTTAAAAATAAGAAGGAGAAAGTTCTGATAATGTTTCTTCTCTTGCCACCTTGATGCCCAATTCCTTTCCATAACAGGACATAAGCTAAGTACTCTTGTTATTCCATTTGCTTGTCATTTTTACTGTTATTCATGATCTAATTATCTTATCTGACATGGGGGTTGACATCCTCCAAGGGAGTTGAAATCCTCTTGGAACTGGTACCATCCAGGCAACCCCCGCAAATTATGTTGTAATCTTATCTATTTTAGTTTTGCAGATCTGGCTTTTTGATATCATGTATCTACTTTCTTTGCACCCATATCATCCATCTCCATCTCCAAGGTACTAAGCCCTTGTATAATCGATGTGGTCTCACGTTTCTTGTTTACTCGTACACTCACCTGGACAGGAAGCTAGAAATGTAGATCAACAGAAGGACTTGAAAAATAAGAGAAATAAAGTAATTAAAGTCATGTATATGTTAAATAAGAGAAACATGTGTATATGTATGTAAAGATCGTAAAAGTGTGTAAAAGGAAAATGTGCATTTGATATGTAAAAGAGTAAAAGATAGAAAAGTGTCTCGTTGCTTGAAGTTGCTAATTTGAATCCTGAAGGTGAGGTTTTTGGGTGATATCATGCCAAGAGAATTTTTTTTGGGTGATCTCACGCCAAAGGAAAGTGTTGGGGAGAGAGGTATAGCTTTACTCTCCTTCCATGACTGTACCCAATTAAGCACCATTACATATGGTATGTCCTGATTTGTTCCGTTTATCATGATTTATTCTAATTAGTTCCGAATTGTTTTGATTATACTGATTGTTAGAGACAAATGCATTCTATGAATGAAGGTAAGTTCTTGTTACTATAGAACTGCTATGTAAACTGCTGAAGAATGTGATGTACTGAGAAATTACCTATTTCTTACCTAGGACATTAGCACCTAAAGGAGGACACAATTGCCCAAACATTCCTATTTGATATTGGGTGCTAGTGTGTGCTCTTTGCTCTGGACCCATGTTATATTCTGTGCCATTTTGTGACTATGTGCCTGTGCTGTTTCTATACTGTGCTGATTTGAATTATAGCTCTGAGCTACTATAAGGGTGATTTTTTCAACCAATGTATGCCCCCTTGTTTGGGATGCATGTGATGAGAGTAGGATAATGCAACCTAAAGGAGAGGACCTGATGCTGATTTGAAGTGGATACTTATATCGGGTAGGGGATGTTCATGGTAGAGACCAAGGCACATGAAAAAAAAGTAGACTAGAAATATATGTTAATGCAAGTAAACATGTAATAAAAAACAATGTAATAAGAAAGTGTGCAGATAAGATAGACTACGAAAAGTGGGTTTAAAACATGGGACATCGCTCAAAATGTCACAAGAAAATTAGGGCCAAAGTAACCAAAAGCATACAATGATCACACAAGACATAGGGCATAGCCCGCAAACAATAACGTACAATAGAAAGTAATGGAAATAAAGTAATGAAAAATAGGCATGGTTGTATATATCCTATAAGGAAAATGCTACACATAAATTACCCCTTAGCATGTTAGAAAGATAATAAGTATGTCAAAGTGTGTACATATTAATTAAAAATAAGTTCCAGTAATAAGAGATAGTAAATGATGAACCAATAGAACCTGTAGTGTCTAAGAGTAGTCAAGGTAGATGCCCCCATGAGCTTCGACGGGACTGGTAAAAGGTACAATACCAAACATCATTGCATCATGTGAGGAGATATAAGAGACCTGCATTCACATCTAGAGACCAAGTGAATGTGCATGTGTATATGATAAATATAATGACATACTGAATATACGACTAACATAGTAAGCAAAGTGTAACATGTAAGGAGAAAAATATAGTAAGAGTAAATGCAACCAATATATGAAAATGTAATGTATGAGTGTGATGGTATCATATGCAATATGTGAATATGGTAGGATAAGCATCCCCCCCAATGAGTGTGTATGATATGAGGTTCATTTATAAAATACCTCAACAGTCAATAATGAACCATATAACAAGAGTGTATCATCGGGTAATGTGGGTGTTGTGAGAATAAATGCTAGAAATATGTATTGTGAAGCACATAGCGTAACATGTAGTGGATGTGAGGTTCATTTTAGAATTAGATCCCTCAAAAGTTGAGTATGGACCCTGGAACTAGAGTGCAGCATAGGGTAATGACTATACAAGGCATGTATTAAAAGGTGTGAGAGTGCTTAGGAAGATTAGTTATGATGCACAGAGTGCAAAGTGTGGTAGTAGACACTAAAGAGAATTGATAGTGATTGGGGGGGGGGAGAAAGCACAATTCCCCCAAGTGTTTAAGTGATAGAAAGATTATCTGATGATAGTGAAGGGTGAGGGCCCTCCACCTGATACATGAGGAGATAAAGGCATGTGAGGATGCTCTAAGATCAATGATGTAGGAAAGTAATTATGTGTGCATGAAGGAGAACTAAGTGGTGAAGGAGGTGGAGAACACCTATGTGAAGGGTTTCCTAAATAGGGGAATTAGGACGAAAATGTGGACTAAGAGAGAAATGAGGACAACAAGGTCATGGTGTAGGTCATATGTGAATAGAAGAGATAGGTGTTGAAGTATCTTTAGGATTGAGAGGTATGGGAGGCCTAGATGTCATGAATGGTGCAGAGATATCAACAAAAGTGGGTAAGGAAATGGTGTGCATGGTGGGATGCCTTTGATAGTAACAAGTTTTTTTTATTATGGATGAACTTGAGACACAAATGGTTCATGGAAAGGATGGCTAGGGAAGCATGGAGTCAAGAGAGGCCTAAGATCATGTCACAAACTTTGATTGAAGATGCAATGGTGAATGGTAAAAGAATAGTAAGGGCCCCAACTATAATGGGAAGCTTGACATATCCAAAATAATGAGGGAATAGAAATGTGACACTAAACAATGGAAATTTTATAGCTAGGAGGAATGCAATGGAGCATACGTTGGTAGAATCTGATGGATAGATCAAAGTATTATTGATGATATAAGAACCTATAGAAGCATTGATATGCAAGGAATCAATAAGTAAATGTAGCATGATAATCATGATCTAAGAATGTAAACATTGGTGGTGATGCATCAACAAAATAAAAAAAGGAAATAAAGAGGCCCCGATGAAGGATGAGGCACAACACGATATATATGATTGGTAGAAGAATCAGGAGCTTTTTTTTCATGCTTGGGAAAAGGGTCATTAAATATTTTTAGCTTTTTATTATCATTGAATGGATTAGAAGTAGATGGATCAGGGAGCTTAGTGTATTTTTATTAATGAGATCTTGAATAATATGCTTGAGTTTGAAACAATGATCAATAGAGTGCCCAATGCATTGGTAATAGTCACATCATGCATTTTTCATCATAGTTACGGCCACGTGGGTAAGAGGGATTGAGATTGAGTGATGGTGGAAGACTAATAAGATTAATATCAATAAGTTGTGGTAATAGAAATTGAGGTGCATAGGGTAATTTGGTAAAATTACACTCTGGAGGTTGCAATTGAAACTTTTCAGGTGTAGAAATAACATTAATAGTTTTTTTTACTTCACTGGGCTTGGGAGATGGTTTGAAAGTATATTTATCTTGAAACCGATTAGAGGATGAGGATGAAGCATTTTCATAATATTTCAATTTTCCCATAGATAAACGTTTTCCTTCACCCATTTTAAGTGTATGGCATAATTAATCAAAGGATGGATAGGTCTCAAAGATAACACTCTCTTGTAGTGGAGATAAGAGACTTTGAATAAAAATATCTTACAATTCAGAATCGTCTAGTACATTAGTCATCTTAGCTAGGTTGTTTTTATAATGCAAAAGATAGTCAGCTAGATGCTCATTAGATCCTTGTTTGATTTTATCAAGTTGTGCATAAGAGATCTTGGTGCCGATATTGATGGAAAATTGAGCAAGGAAAGCATTGAATAAGTGTGTAAAAGAAGTTATCGAGTGAATGGGTAGATCATAGAACCAACACTTGGCCTAATCTTGTAAACTTCTAGGAAATATATTAGCTATAAATGTATGGTCATTCACATAGTCAATACATGTCACATGGAAAGATCAAAGATGCTCTTGAAGTTCACCATAGACATTGAAGGTGGGAAGCTTATGTGTAATGAAGTTGGTAGGAAGGAGATAAGTAGAAATGGAGGGTGCAAAATGAGTATGAAGGAGTAAGGAGGAATCAAGAGATGGAGAGGAATGAGAAGTAGCTTTCTATCATTGATGAATTTGGATTTGTAGATCCTGATATAAAGAAGCTAGCTCATGAGTTCCTGAAGAGGAACTAGGTTATGTATTAGAGGTATTAGGAGTAATGAGTGAAGCGGTATTAGTAGTAATAGAAGTAGGAATGTTAAGTGGCTATGTGGAGGCCATGACAGTCGAGGAGGAACCCACAAGAGGGTGAGAAGAAGCATCTCAAGCATGTTTGGAAGAAAGTAAATAATTTAGGACATGTGGGATTTGTGTAGGGTGATTACATAAGGTGGAGTGAAAATTAGTAAGTTTATCTAATTGCTCTTGATAAATTTTGGTGTCCTCATCATATGATTTCTCACTATTAGAAGTTTTGATGTTATCAATCAAAAATTTGTTGGATTCAAGAAAATGATTAGAAGATTCAGCCATTGATTTAGAGGACCTATGGAATGATGGAGGAAGCTCAATGTGTGCAAAATAACCAAGATGACCACTATGGGTGATGGGCATGAAAATGAAACTTCAAGTGACAATGGGTTCACCAAATGATTTGATTTAATTTGAATTAATTAAATCTTGATTTCAGAGTAACTAATGTAATACATGATATAAAAATGATAACATACAACAAGACGTAAGCAATAAATCATGCAAAATGTAAAACCCTAAGCAAGATGGAGAGATATGAGAGACTTAGATGATTTTGGAGTGAACAAGAAGTGATTTGGGTAGGTGAAAGTGCTTAACAGATCGTAGACATTGTCGTTAATGCTCACTGTAAATTCTGAAACTTAGGAATGAGGTAGGCAGAGGAGCCCATGAGAGGGTAGAGGTGCCTAGGCACTGGCCACTAGTGGCTGTGCAAATTATTAGGAACTACTTTCTTCTATGTCACAAGGGTTTCACTGTTGGCTCTTATTTTTTTCTTGATAATAACACTATGATCACCGAGGGTAACTGTAACCTACAAAACAGAAAGACTACCTGCACATGTCCACGAATAAAATCAAATATAATAAAAAATATGCACAATGTGGATTCAAACTGACCCCGGTGGTGACCTAAAGAGTTAACTTACTGCCGAGCATTGCACTACATCTCAGACCCCATGTAGTTCTTGTGTGTGTGTGTGTGTGTGTAGAAATGGTGCCATAGGATGCCCTTGTGTAAGTTACATAGTGATAACGGGATGGATATAGAATATAGCAATGTATAGTATGTGTGGATGGAATAAAATAGAATTCCCCTCCTATGCAATGTATGTAGATGTGATGCAACCCTTATCCCTTATATGGATGCTATATGGATTCCTTTGGAGTACTTTAGTGCCTTTAGAATACAATTTGAGGTGATAATAGTAATGATTAGTGTTGGGCCCCTCATTTTAAAAGCATAACTATGTATTCATATGATTCCCTTGTTTGAATTTTGTAATTGAAAAATGAAAGGCCAAAACATAGCAATAAAAACTAATTAAGAAGTGAAGGGGGCCCAAAAGGGGTGGGAAAAAAATAAAGAGGGATAAGAGTGCCTAAGAGGACAAGAGCTGCTGGCGCTACTATCTGAAATGGGTGATAGTGTCTGAAGCCATAGAAAAATAAAATAGTCAAGTGCTGACATGAGTAACACATGCATAAAGCCAGTAAAAGTACATAAGACAAAGGAAAAAGGCCAAAGAGAGTTGTCGATTACAAGTTTTCTTTCTTAGAAATCATGTAATGCTAGCACACTTTTAGGACCTATAAATGTACCCAAGTGTGTGATTTTGTGTCTTAATATTCAAGAATGATCAAGTAAAGGAAATAAAAGTAAGAGTGATAGATAGGGTTTGGAGAATAACTCAACTAGTATCTACAGGTCTGAACTAATTCTAGATTGATAAACAAGATAGAAAGGAAAATTCTGGACTATATTAACTATGTGTCTAATTTTGGAAAATGAAAATCTCATGGGCATGAGCACGTAGAAGGGGATAAGGCCTCCCAAGAACTAGGGTTTGTTCTAGGTGCTCATGTTTGTGGAAGTGCTCAGGGTTTGGTTCTTTCTATATTTATTAGTATCACTCCTTTTTCTCTGTGTCACATCAAATTCACTGTGTCACACTTGTAAACTAAAAAATAAACCCTAGATAGTACTCAAGCACACATTATATGAATAAAATAATGTAAATTCTTGAGTTACACTGACCTCAGTGGTCACCCCAATGTGATTATCACCAAGTTATGCACTACATTTTAGATGCTATGTAGTTCTTGTGTGTATGTGATTAGAATAATGTCCCTTGAGCTAGGATTCCCTAGTTGTAGTCACACAAAGAGATAATGAGATATAACTATTTCCTTCCAAATACAAATATGTGGTATGAAATTTAGAATAAACCCTCCTATGAAGTTAAGTATGTAGTTTAAAATGTAGTCCTTAGTGTAGTATATAGATAATATTAGCTCTTTGTAGATGTATGTGTGTCTTGAATGCTTTCCCCCCTAATGAGGTTAAATAAGACACACACACACACACATGATTCCCTTTCTTAAGTTTTTTCATTAACAAGTGAAAGGCCGACCAAGAGTGATAAAAGAAGGAAAGAAATTAGTAACATTTGAAATTTTAGAAAAAGTGGTAAAGAGGACACCGACATCTAGAGGGAACAATTGTGTTAGTTTGCTCCTGTCTCTAATAGATGGTCTTGTATAGGATGCCTAAATGGTCAGACAATGAAAATAGAGTTGAGTTATATGTCGAATAGTGTGCAAAACTAGTAGCTGTTAATAAAAAACAAGAAGCAAGAAATATGAAAAGGATAAAAGAAATGTAAAAGTAAAGTAAAGGGGTGTTGATGAGTAATTCTCTTACTTATTAATCATGCATATAAATGAAATATTTACAGGCTATATGTACATAGTAAGTGTAATATTTAGTGACTACAACCCTAAGACTATCCCTTGATAAATTGTAATCAAGCATATTTCATGATTGAGTGATAACTAGTATTTCTCATACCTTACAATAAATTTGTCCAGATTGGTCAAAGATTCCTCAAAATAAATTATATAAACTATGAAATCATCTATATATATTTCCATAAACTCATTGTTTAATTTCAAAAAGATAGATAACATTTATCATCGAAAGGTGGTAGGTGCATTATATAGTCTAAAGGGAATGACTATGTATGCAAATTTACCCTAAGGATAAGTAAAGGTTATTTTGTCTTGGTATTTGAGTTCCACATCAATTTGGTTATACCCACTAAAATAATATAGAAATGAGAAATATTTCTTTCCTATCAAATTTTCTAGAGCCAAATCAAAAAAATAAAAAGGAAATTAAAGCCTCCATGTTTCTTTGTTCAAATCTCTATAATATATGTAGACCCTCAACTTCCCATTTATCTTAAGTACAATGACTAAGGGAGACACCGATTGGATGTATAAGATGTGATGTATGATATTTTATATTTTAGTTCTTATTTTGAAGTGTAGGATTTATCATTTATTGAGGCTGTCTTACATGTTTCACATTTTCTCTATAGATATGGTGTGTACAGACATAAGGATAAATTCCTATCATATCACTATATTCCCATACAAAATATTTTGAGTTGGAGTAAAAGACTATAAATATATTGAAGTCCTCTTCATATGTCAACCAAATCTTGATATTCAAAGGTTTCCATGGTTGTATTTTAATTTTCTTAGTTTCTAGGTGGATTGAGATAACTGAGGGAAAATCACTTAATAATGAATTTAATAGACATATATGAGGTTGTAATATGTGTAATGTTACCATACCCTTACTAATTTCCCCATTATTAAAATAGTCTTATTCAAATGATTTATAAGGGTAGGGAGATGATATTAAGGTTTTGTACTGAATGTTATCCTCTTCTTCATGATGCTTGTTTAATTCATTGACGTGTCTATGGACTGTGATAATTTTTAAGGAATAAATACTTTATTCAATGTCAATTTCATTAGGCTCATATATCCATAGGGTTTACTTGAATAAAAAAGGTTTGGCTTATGGTTATAAGAAACATTTATGTACATTTAACCCATATGAGATAGTCATGTCTCCTTATCTATAAGTTGTACCTTGGTAGTAGTGGAAATCCAAGGTATGCCTAATATTAAGGTACATCCTTTATTTTGAGTTAAGGGTTTCAATATCATGAAATATATAGGGTATTACAATGATTTAATAGTGATTGTAACATATTCAATGATACACTTGGGATTTGTAATAGTTCAATCAACAATTTTAAGAACTGTAGTAGTTGGTTACATGTTGGTTAGAAACAAAATTAAAAATCATGTCATCATTCATACCATTGATAAAAGATCCTAAATCTATAAGAAAAATTAGTGCAATAATGTTTATAATAGAGACATTCACATTTGGGATTCTTGGATCTCCATACTTAATAACTTACAGTTTTTGATTAACACGTGTTTGCTTTGCTTTGACATTAATTTTATCATGTTCATCTTTATTGCTTGTTGTTTTTGATTGAAAACTTATAATTTTGCACACTAGTTGACATCTTACTCAGCGTTAATTTCACCATCTTATCTTTCTGACACCCTATATAGGAAAATACATTAGGGATAGGAGTGCCCGAGTGCTACTATCCCCTTTGGGTGCCTGTGTCATCTTTATCTATTTTTATGATCTTTCAAATGTTACTTGTTACTTGTTTTATTTTATCACTCTTAGTCAACCTTTCACTTATTAATGAAGAAACTTAAGGAAGGGAATCATATATATTTTTAAATGTCTTAGTTTACCTCATTAGGGGGGAAATCATTCAAGAGACACATACATATATAAAGATATAATATCATCTATCTACTACACTAAGGACTGCATTTTGGATTGCATACTTCACTTCATAGGAGGGTTTATTCTAAATTCCATACCACATATTTGTATTTGGGAAAAATTAGTTGTAGCCCACTATTCTCTGTGTGACTGGAACTAGAGCATCTTAGCTCAAGGGAAACTATCCCAATCACACACACACAAGAACTACATAGAGTCTGAAATGTAGTACACTACTAAGTGACAATCACATTGGGGTGACCACCGAGGTCATTCTGAATCAAGAATTTGCATTATTTTATTTATCTAATGTGCAATTGAATACTATGTAGGTATTTGGGGTTTATTTTGTAGGTTATAAGTGTGACATAAAAAATATGATATGACACACAACAAATAAGGAGTGATACTAAGAGACACAAAAAGAACCAGATTTCAATATATTCCACATACACCATCACCTAGAACAGATGCTAGCACCTAGGTGGCCCTGTCTCCTTTTAGAAGCTCCTTTACATGAGATTTTCACATCATAGTTTTAAAATTAGAGCTTACACAATCTAAAATACACTCATCTAATTCATTCATCAGCCTAGAATCAGTCTAGACCTATGGTGGCAAGCTAATTCATTCTCCAAATGCTTTCTAGCACTCTTTCTTGGATTTTCTTTGCATGAACTTTATTGAATACTAATATATCTATTTAATCACATGTGTCCTTATCTCAAATTTAAATTTTATTAAATCATTTAGTGAATCCAATCCCTTTCATGCTTACTTTGTCAGATCCCTTTCCATAGTGGCTAGTACCTCTCACACATTTTCCATAGAAGATATTAATGAACTCAATTCTTATCTTTCCAATCATCCTAAAAACATTAATCTATTTCTTTTTGGTGCTTGTGAGGAAGCCCACAGGATTGCTAACACCACTCCTCTTGGTACCACTATGTCTACTACTACTACCATACCTTCTACTAACGAGGGATATTCTACCAATCATATTCTTATTTCCACACCGAATCATAATATTTATTATTCCTTCATTTCCCAAATTCAACCTAATTATTCTTATGACACCTAAGCTTTAGAGTATCTTTATCATGATTTACCAACACAAATATTTCTCTATTACAACAAGTTACTTATTCTTTGTCTCCATCCATTAATTCTTTAATTATTCTTCATATCCCTCTTACACTTGAAGTGTCTTTTTATCCACTCCCTCCAAATTTTTATTCACTAAATTTTCCTCTATTCGATTACCATGGAGATCCTAAAGAGCACCTCATATATTTTCATTTTGTTTTCCTATATTATGCATGTGATGAAACCCTATCGACCAAGTTGTTTCGTAAGAGCTTAGAATAATATGATTTGTGATGGTTCTATTGGTACCTGATTTGATCTTGTTATAAATCATGATATGTTTGGTATCCCCCTCTTGAGAGAATTAATGTGTCTATCCTGTTTTGTTTGTTTTGTAACCATTATCAGGATGTTCAACATCCCATCGAGTTTAAAATTGATGAAACATACCATGTTCTTGGTTATTTATTCGTGTTTTACTAATGCCTTAATTTTTTCTATGTTTCTTGGTTGATAAGATGATTTATAGGTTTGAGGGGCATGTGCAATGTTATTGTGACCTTAAGTGTATGATAATCCCTTCAAAATAAAGGCATGAGCTCTTGGAATTAAGTTTTCTATAATTCTAGAAGTTTTCATTTTTACAAATATGTAACCTACAAATTCACCCCAACGATGTGAAAAAAGGAATACTTAGAGTATTTGGGGGTATGCGAGCCTTATAAGCAGTTTTCTAATTTTTGTAAAATTGCAAACTACAATGACACTTTTAAGCCCCAAAAAGATAATATTATAGTACTATTCCTCAGTTTGATGAATTTTCTATAAATTCAAAATTACTGCAGATGTGTAACTTGTAATTGCATCCCCAAGGCCCAAACAAGAGAATATTCAAAGAATCTTGAAAAGGAAAGGCACATATCAATTTTACAGTTTTACAGTTGGCAGCTTCCTAGTTCTTGCAATACTACAAATTTCATCCCCATATCCAAAGCATGATGATAAATGACACATGTCACATTTTGGTGATATTTGGTAGAGGGAGCATCCTCGCATTTTATTATTTGTTAGTCTTGTAGTTTTTACAATGTTGCAAACTACATTTCTTTCTTCGTGGCCCAATAAAATACACATGGTGTAATATGGAACCATGGTATGGTGGGAGGAACTTTGTATCCTCATAGTTGGTAGCCTCATGGGTTTTGTAATACTGCTAACTTCTCCCCTACCCCCACTAGCCTAAAAGAGTGGATACATGTTGACAAATAATGACATCTCACAGCTAGGGTAACTTTACAACCCCATAGTTGAGAGATTTGGATAGTTTGCAAGACTGCTAATTTCTCCCCTACCCCCACCAACCCTTAAATAAGGAAATGTGGAAAATATATCTACATGTAAGGCCAATATTCAAACTTGAATTATAAGATCAAGGATTGTTAATATAAAAAAATTGATAAGATGTCCGATGAAAGTGTGAGAATAACTATATGATAAAAAAACTTGGCTAAGTCAAGAACTTTACATTTGAAATTGAGGTAAGTTAGCATTTCAGAGCCATAGAATGTGGAAAAATATCTAATTCAAGTGATTCATCTATGTAGAAGTGCGTTTAAAGTGAAGAATGGTGTTTAAAGGCTCCGGTTGGTTCAGAAAAAAGAAATTATAATTACCTTAGTGTACGGGAAAGTCTTTGAACATGAAATATATATTTTACATTTGAGTTACAAGATTGTGCCAGGAAGTGAGTGAGATTATTGTGTGTCCTTATTCTCTTTCAACCTACCCTTCGAAGAAATATTGTTTACCCACTTGCATTGAAAAAATGAAAATCCAATTGATTGGAGCCCAGACCTCGTCCCATCTTGTCTTTGACCTACACAAGATAACTATTTTTTTGGGCAATGGGGATTTGAATGAATTCCTCTTGAGGCTGGATGCAGATGAAATGAGTGATATTATGAAGAAAATTAATGAAAGTACCATTTTGTTAGCATAAAAATTTCCCCCTTCAGATCAGTACCCTGAATTGATAGGGCATATGGAGAGAATTATGACCTAGAGAGAAGGGAGGCAAGGGATGTAATTTTTGTTGTGGTTTTGTACCTAACTCTAGACACTTTAGATGAGATGCTAAGACTCCATGATGTTAGTGAAGTGGTGGAAATAACAGTTTAAAGTGCACAAAGTTGTCGACAACCAATCATGCAAAGTACTTCATAGTATTGAACAATCAATTTCTTATGAATCCAAATATCTCTACCACTTGAATTCCCAAGAGATTAAATAGGGCTGACTTCATTGAGGAAATTGGAGACCTCATTACCTTTCTAAATAGAATTTTTGGAAATGAATCAAATTATTACTACCATGATTGCATGTTCAGGTTCATCCAGATCATTATAAATTACAAATGACATATTCATTAGGGAGAATTGATCAGTGAATCCATCCATTAACATCTCATTAGAATGACAATTCAAATTTAGGAAGGGTCTTAGTAGAAATGTGGATTTTACATGAATTCCTACATGTTCTACAAAATTGCATGCCACAAGTCATTCCCTGAATTGGTGAGGGCTAAGAATTTTTATCGGTACAAGGTATATGATGTATACCCATAAATTAACTGGGAAAATAAAAAAATCAACTTTAGGAGGTTTTATGATGTTATATTTACACCTACCCTTTGCTTTTTCAAACTTGAATGAGAGTAATACCAGATGTTAACCAGAGCTAAGAAAATAATCATTTAATATGTATGTTACTTCATATAATTCAAAATATTCAATTACATAAGGGTGAGTGAGTTCTAAAGCACTCCATACATACTACCAAAGTATCTAGATGATAAGTGGGCACTGCTAGAAGTATCAAGGGAGCATATTGAGGTGCACAAGGTAATAATAGGGGAACACAAAACAAATGGTAAGTTAATAATTACAATTGGAAGATATACTTGCCCCACATTGGTCAAGGCTAGATTCCTTAAAGAAGAGATGCATGGAGTCATCGTGAAAATATTCCAAGAAAGACCAAATTATGACATCAAATGGATAGTGCAGGGAGACCTTGGAAATTCCTACAAACATGTGGCTTACTATGAAGACTACTAGATGTATTAAAAAAATTAGGAAGAGGTGAGAATAAGGGAATTTTCCATAATAACCCTCACTTGGATAATTGACTATAAAATTACAGCAGTCCTTGAGGGCTTAAAAGATAACAAAATCTTGGTGAGAAAGTACTACATAGACAAGAATATTACAAATCAAATTATTCCACAACTTGATTAGAATGTGCATGAACCAATCTATTTGCATGAGAGGACAACTCATGTCATAAAGAGAACCCTCTCTTGGCTCAGGACTAAAGGAATTGACCTATATATCCAAAAAAATTTAGTGATAAGGGAGTACATATATTTAGGAGTAGTCAAGGATGTACTACCCTCTAATAAAAGGAGAAGCTAATTTGGATCCACTCAAAGTCAAATATCATCATATTTCTATCAAGGGAACAACTTCATAAATAATAGAGGAATTGAGTGCATATACAAGTAAGACTGATACTCATGTATCTTAGTTAACACAAAAAGATGAGGAGATACTAAATAAGGAAACGAATAATACCCCAATCACTCAAGAAACTCTAATCTAAGAAGTGCCACATACCACCTCAAGGCTGTTATGTTTGTGGAGCCTATTTTCATGTTAGAGTATGGTACACCTTCCATGTGTTACACTCGGGTATTTTTACGGCGGTCCCGCTCGCCGGTGAGCGGGTCAGGGGGGTTCGGGGGCGAAGCCCCCGAAGAAAATTTTCATGGGTGGTTTACTAACCCATGGGTAATGGGTAACCGTAATGGGCTGTTTTTGGGCCCATGGTTTTTCGGTCTTTTGCCCATTGTTTTGATACCCACGGTTTTTTTTGCCCTTGGTTTTGATACCCATGGTTTTGTATCAAACTACTTAAGTAGATGTCTATTTATATGGTCTTATGCATATGATAGATGTATAAGCAAATGTATTACAGATGTGTTTTGAATTCAGCTGTGAATTCTCTAGAGTTTGTTGAGCATAGCTCCAAACGGATCTGGGTATTGTATTGAGAGAGTGGTGGCTTGTAATAAAATCTGAGCAAGTGATTCTTGGTGGACGTAGCCCAAATTGGGTGAATCACGTTAAATACTGTCTCTTTGTGTTGTGTTATTTTATTTCTACAATTTTATTTGAGATCTATAATATTTTATGCATATTAGTTTCTACTGTTGCGATTCTGCAAGGGATTATTCCGCATACTTTATCCCTTATTCCCTAACAATTGGTATCAGAGCCTAGTTTGGTTTGCTGAAGTGTTGAATTGCAGGGAAAGTTTTATCTTGAGTGGGAGCTATGGCAGATGATGGAAGATCTAGGGTTGATAAATTCAATGGGTAGAATTTTAGTCTTTGGAAGATGCAGATGGAAGATTACCTTTATCAAAAGGATCTTTATACTTCGCTGTCTGAGAAGGTGAACAAACCTCGAGTATGATAGATGTGGAATGGGATTTGTTGGATCGGAAGGCACTTGGAACGATTCGGCTGTGTCTTGCATCCTCAGTATTATTTAATGTTTCAAAGGAAAAGATTACAAAATATCTAATGGATGCATTAGGGAAGTTGTATGAAAAACCCTCTACCTCTAATAAGATATTTTTAATGAAAAATTTGTTTAATATGAAGATGTCTGAGAATAGTTCAGTAGCAGATCATTTAAATGATTTTAATATGGTTGTGAATATGCTAGCTTCGGCTACAATAGAATTTGATGAAGAAGTTAGGGCTTTATTAATTCTGTGCTCTTTACCTGAGAGTTGGAATAGCCTGATAATGGCGGTAAGTAACTCGGTTCCAGCTAACTTGAAGTTGAAGTTTGAGGATGTTGTAGGGGTGATTCTAAGCGAGGAAATGTGAAGAAAAAGCTCTGGGGAATCTTCTACTTCAGGGAATGCTTTGACAGTGGAAACTAGAGGGAGACAGAAGAATAGAGGAAACTGTGGAAAATCAAAAGATCGGGTAAGGTCAAAATCCAAGAACAAGATTGTATGCTGGAATTGTGGAAAGCCTGGGCATGCAAAGAAGGACTGTTGGGAGCTTCGAGATAAGAAGAAACAACAGGAAGAAAACAAGGAGGAAAATGTGGCATCGGGTAATGTATGTCAGGATGCTTTGATTATTTCTTTTGCATAATATTACTGAATCTTGGGTTTTAGATTCAGGGGCTTCTTTTCATGCTACTCCACATAGGCATTATTTTGTTGATTATGTTCAAGGGGATTTTGGGCATGTTTTTCTTGGTAATGATGAGCCTTGCAGCATAGTTGGAAAAGGTTCTGTTCAGGTTAAGATGTAGAATGGGAATACATGGCTATTGAAGGATGTCATACATGTGCCTACATTAAGGAGAAATTTGATATCGGCAGGGCAGTTGGGAAGTGATGGTTGTACTGTGATATTTACAGTAGACTCTTGGAAGGTTACTAAGGGTGCTCTTGTGGTGGAAAGAGGTAAGAAGGTTGGAACCTTGTATTTAACCACTGATAGTACTAATGATTGTAATCTTGTGGCTTCAGATGTAGATACAACATTATGGCACTATAGGCTCGGTCATATGAGCCATAAGGGCATGAACATCATAAAGAATAATTTTCCTGGATATACAGAAACAGGTTTGGATTTCTGTGAGAACTGCATATATGGGAAATAGAAGCGAGTAAGGTTTCTCAAGGTTGGACCTACGAAGAAAGAGAGTAAGTTAGAGCTGGTACATTTTGATGTGTGGGGACCGGCTCAGGTATCATCTCTTGGGGGTTCAAGTTATTATGTTACTTTTATTGATGATGCAACAAGGAAAGTTTAGGTTTATTGTATTAGAAACAAATTATATGTATTTGACACTTTTATTAAATGGAAAGCCTTGGTAGAGAATGAAACAGGTCTTAAGCTAAAATGTCTCAGGTCAGATAATGGAGGGGAGTGTTGCAGCAATGAATTTGATGATTACTGTTCTAAGAATGGAATCCACAGGCAAAAGACGGTTCCAGGAACTCCGCAGCAGAATGGGGTATCAAAAAGGATGAACAGAACAATAATGGAACGTGCTAGGAGCATGAGGTTACATGCAGGACTGCCTCTTTCTTTTTGGACAGAAGCGGTGAGCACAGCTGTGTACTTGATAAACAGAGGACCCTCAAGTGCCTTGGATGGAGGCATACTTGAGGAGGCATGGTATGGTAAGAAAGTTGATTATTCATTTCTTAGAGTCTTTGGATGTGAAGTGTTTATTCATATAGACAAGGATGATAGGACCAAGCTAGAGCCTAAATCAGAAAATTATACTTTCATTGGTTATGGTGGTGATGACTTTGGGTTTAAATGTTGGAGTATTAAGGACAAGAAAATCATTCGGTCTAGGGATGTGGTCTTTAATGAGAAAGTCATGTATAAGCAACAGTTGCAGGAAAACAGGGAAGAATCCAAGAAAGAATATGCAGTGGTAGAGGATCTTCCGGATGGGAAAGTGACCCATGAATCAGTTCAGGAACCTACTCAACAGGAACCCCAAACTCCTACAATGAGGAGGTCTTCTAGGGTAAGAAAAGAACCTGAATGTTTTTCTCCTTCTCTTTATTATTTATTACTCATTGATAGTGGAGAGCTAGAGAGCTTTGATGAAGCAATGCAGGTAGATGCCAATAAGAAGTGGGAGCAAGCCATGGATGAGGAGCATAAGTCTCTCATGGAGAACCAAACTTGGGATTTGGTGAACCTACCGGAAGGCAAAAGAGCATTGCAAAACAAGTGGGTGTATAGAGTTAAAGACGAAGAAGGAGGAAAGAAAAGATATAAGGCCCGGTTGGTGGTCAAGGGGTTTGCACAAAAACAAGGTATAGATTTTGATGAGATATTTTCTCCTGTAGTAAAAATGACTTCTATTAGAACTGTTCTTGGAATAGTGGCAGCAGAAGACTTGCACTTAGAACAGTTAGATGTAAAGACTGCATTTCTCCATGGTGATTTGGAGGAGGAACTATATATGCAGCAACCGGAGGGCTATGAGGTCAAAGGTAAAGAGGAGATGGTGTGTAAACTGAAGAAGAGATTGTATGGCTTGAAACAAGCTCCACGTCAATGGTATAAGAAGTTTGATAGCTTCATGATGGAGCAAGGTTATATTAGATGTTATTCTGACCATTGCGTGTATACAAATAAATTTGAGGATGGAAGTTATATTATCCTGTGTTTGTATGTTGATGACATGTTGGTTGTAGGTAAAAACATGCATGAAATAAAAGTACTCAAGAAACAGCTAAGTGAATCCTTTGATATGAAGGATTTGGGGGTAGCCAGACAAATCCTTGGCATGAGGATAACTCGGGATAGGAAGGAACGGAAGTTGAATTTATCTCAGGAAGAGTACATTAAGAAGGTATTGGATAGGTTTAACATGCAAGATGCTAAACCAGTTGGGACTCCTTTGGCAGGCCATTTCAAGTTATCAAAGGAGAAGTGTCCCATGACAGAGCAAGAAAGAAACCAGATGTCCAAGGTACCTTACTCATCAGCAGTTGGCAGTTTGATGTATGCTATGGTGTGCACTAGGCCTGATATTGCCCATGCAGTGGGAGCTGTGAGTAGATTTATGAGTGATCCAGGTAAAGAGCATTGGCAAGTAGTAAAGTGGATCCTTCAGTATTTGAGAGGGACCATGGGGACAATTTTGTGCTACAGTGGATTAGATACCACCTTACGTGGTTATGTAGATTCAGACATGGCTGGAGATGTAGATAGCAGGAGGAGCACGACAGGTTATATTTATACTGTAGGTGGGACAGTAGTGAGCTGGATTTCACAACTACAAAAGCTGGTGGCTTTCTCAACCACGGAGGCTGAGTATGTTGCTGCCACAGAGGCAAGAAAAGAGATGATTTGGTTACAACAATTGCTTGAGGAGTTGGGGCATAAGCAGGAAGAATGTAACCTGCATAGTGATAGTCAGAGTGCTATACACCTAGCTAAGAACTCTGCTTTCCACTCCAAGATGATGCATATATAGTTGAGATATCACTTCATCAGGATAGCTTTGGAGGAAGATAAGTTGAAGTTGGAGAAGATTCATACCAGTCAAAATCCTGTAGACATGATGACCAAGGTGGTCACAAGGGATAAACTAAAGCTATGTTCAACTTTGGTTGGCCTTCATGGATGATAGTGAAGGGTTGAGAAGCTTGCTCAGTGGAAATTAGTCTCCAAGTGGGAGATTGTTATGTTTGTGGAGCCCATTTTCATGTTAGAGTATGGTACACCTTCCATGTGTTACACTCGGGTATTTTTACGGCGGTCCCGCTCGCCGGTGAGCGGGTTAGGGGGGTTGAAGCCCCCTCGATGGAAGGGGGTTCGCGGGTGAATACCCCGAAGCAAATTTTCATGGGTGGTTTACTAACCCATGGGTAATGGGTAACCGTTATGGGCTGTTTTTGGGCCCATGGTTTTTCGGTCTTTTGCCCATTGTTTTGATACCCACGGTTTTTTTTGCCCTTGGTTTTGATACCCACGGTTTTGTATCAAACTGCTTAAGCAGTTGTCTATTTATATGGTCTTATGCATATGATAGATGTATAAGCAAATGTATTACAGAATGTGTTTTGAACTTCGGCTGTGAATTCTCTAGAGTTTGTTGACATAGTTCCAAACGGAGTCATTGTATTGAGAGAGTGGTAATGGGAGGTGGACGTAGCCCAAATTGGGTGAACCACGTTAAATACTGTCTCTTTGTGTTGTGTTATTTTATTTCTATAAATTTTATTTGATCTGTATATTTTATGCATATTAGTTTCAATGTTGCGATTCTGCAAGGGATTATTCCGCATACTTTATCCCTTATTCCCTAACAAAGGCCCAAAGTAAACGTTTGTCATGAGAAGACCCAAGTAGGTGAATCATCCTCTGCCCTAGAGGGAATCTAGTAAGGGGAGGAGGATTAGGTGGAGTGTTTCATCGAAGCACCCAAGAGCGATTCCATCATTGGAGCCCATTCTTGAAGGTGGAAATAAAATCCATTAACCAAGAACTCTTATGAGGAAAAAGAGAGCAAAGGTGGAAACAATTGCATATGAAACAACCACAAGTGCAACCATATAGGGAGCTTCCCCAAGCCTTGAAGTATAGAGAGGTTCCCAATGTAGTTAATACTACCCCACCTCCATTAGCACAAGAATCACCTATCTCAATCACAAATCATGTTGATTAGAAGTTGTGGATAAATGGTGCATCCTCATGAACAAGTTTTAAAAAGGATTGGGAAGAACGACCTTCATTCTGACAGATGTACTAAGTTGCACCTACTCAAATTGCATTGGTAGTAATGGAGGAAGATTCCCCAATATATAAGAAGGATTCCACTATGGAACAAGACACAAATCCACTAAAACAATGGGTGGAGAAATTAGAACATTGAAGAGACTCCATGGACAAAGGTTATTAAACAATCATATATGCTCTTCAGGAAACTTAAGAAATAGTAGAAGAAGAGATTGTAACATGAAGTTACAAATATGGTTGCATAAGTCAAGGCTCAAGTAATTTTATAAAAACAAGAGCCAGGGAGAAAGAAACTGAAGTTGAATTGGTTGAACCAATAGTTACAAGTATCTCACACCCTAAAAGAGAAAGAAGAGGAAAAAAAGGATCAAGGGGTAGAGGAGGAGAAAACCCAAGTGTAAATGAAAAAAGTGTTTAAACACCAAAGTTACAGGTTCATGACTCTAACCTTACAATATCTAGATCACAAGAAATGTTGATTATACCCAATGCTTCCTAATATAAAACACAAAGGGGAAGGTAGCATTCCAAGTGAGGGATTATTAGGAATAGTACTCCCAAGAAAAATAAAGGTGAAAGTACATGTGGATGAGGTAAACCTTGGGAATATAATCTCTTTGAGACTACCTAGAGTACTAAAGAAGCCCAAAGTTATCTCAAGAACAATGGTGGGGCCACAATGAGACATATTTGTGGAGATTTCCACTCCACAAGGATATATCAAGGGATTAAGTTACATGATTTGATTACCAGATCACTCAAGTACCATTGGGGAAATCAACTACTGAGGGTCTCAAACATAAAGTCACTATGGTAATCGGGAGGTATTTTCAAGATTATAGACAAAGAAAAAGAAACCAAGAAACAACTCAATGAGAAGGTTAACATCTTATTAACCTATGTATAGAAATGGTTGAGAAATCCCAAAGAAGGATAAGAAATTACAATTACTATCACCCATGAGGTAGTGAAAATTGTTGAGGATTTGAAGAACAAGAAAAATCCACTAAAAAATGGGTGGAGAAATTGATAAATATAGGCAGTCAAGTCACCAGGGAAGTAGTTGAGTGCTATAACTAGGTCTAAAAAACATGGAGGCTAGAAAAGCAATAATTGAGAAGTATCAAGATGAAGTAGAGTATTGGGATGGCATGTTACCCAAGATTGAAGCTATTAATTCCATGAATGATGAAGATGTTGAGAAAGAAAGGATAATACCCACAAATTATAAAGGAATACAATATGAATATGAAGATGATACCAAGTTATGGATTGAAACAATGGGATATTGCATCAGGATGATCTAAAATATGAGGGAGAAGGCTAGAGAATATGTTGATGATGTTAGAATATAAGAATGAAAAAATGTTTCCCCTTGAAATTTCATACATGAGCTAGGGACTGTAGCAGAGGCAAAAAAAATAATTGAAATTATAAAGTAGTATGTTGTAGTGGAGTTATAAACTCTAACATATTTTGATTATTATTTTATTCAAAGATTAAATCACTTGTAGGGTTGCATCAAAATATTTATGAGGAGGATAAAGAAGAAGAAAGTTATTTCTTTTGAAATGGACAATGTCTTATCTAAAAAACAAATAATATCTCTACCATGAAGGGCCAGATGAAGAATCAATCTTAGGGACGTTTGAGAATTTAGATTCATATAGGGATATGTTGGAAAATAAGGTTGAGGGTGAGAACATTGATCTTGAACCTTCTTAAGAAATTAATTCCTTAATTGTTCTTCATCACCATTCTTTATTCTTTTCCATTCATCATTCTTCCAAGTAAAGTGAATCAAATAAAATGATGAAAATATACAAAAAACACTCCTAGGAAGTGCATACATGATGGTGATAGGGAAAAAAGAGAAAAAGAAGAGTTTTTTAAAAATAATATTCTCCACTTATCCATAAGCTCCATCATAATTCAAAGTTGTTCCAATGTGGTGTATAAAGATCAAATCTCAGTTAGAACAACCTTCTTTTTCATTTTGGAGGATTAAGGACCTTGGTCCCATGTTTTAGATAAATTTGAAGGGTTCTTGGGGGCATATTAATATATTACATTTTTGGGGTATTTTGCATAAGAGCGAAGGAAAGCATTAATTCCAGGGGTTGGTGGTTTTTGTATTCAGTTTCAGTTTTAAATTTTGGGGAATTTAGTTCTATTTTTAGGTTTTTGCTAAGGTGATTAGAATATATAATAATTAGCAAACATTGAGAACATCATGTATGTCTCCCTTATCTAAACCAAAATACACAGAACAATTTACCATGTTTTGGCCAGAAATTCTAGATTGTAAGTAAGAGAATAATTGAGGAATGTGATTTTTTTTGTAATATTTTGTTTATTAAATAAATGAAATATGAAGCATTTCCTTCTAGTTATTGTATTGTGATTGGTTACTCAAAAACCAATGTGTTGTAGTGTTACCTTACAATGTATGTTGGTTATAAAAATCATTTCTACAATATTATCTCAACTTTAAGTGTTTACATCATTTGAGTGTATCTTAGGTATTGTGGAAATGATTTAATAGATAACTTGGAGTTTCATGAATGAGTGTTTGTGTTAAGAGCTTATGAGATTATGTGGTAATTTTTTCATGAACTTGCTATCAATTAATGTAAATATCCCTTCAAATATTATGTTGGCTTGATATTTGTTCCTGTTTGGATTCTAGAAGAAACAAGATAAGATGGAAAATTGCAATACCCCTTCCCATTATATCTGCCACCACCCATTTCGTTTAACTAAGTAATTAACCCATCCTACCCCTAATTTTTTTATCTCCCTTTACATATCCAACATGATGTATTCATACAATTAACAATTATCTTGCATATTTTGAGTGAATTTTCCATAAATTGTAAAGATCAACATCTCAAGTATCATTTTTGATGTAGTTAAGGATCAATAACCTTCAAATTAACTATCATAAGGCTTACACCAACAAAATTCACCTTACTCTGCATGTGAAAGATCATACAAGATTCATAATGTACTTATCTTGACTTGTATATGCAATAATTGGACTAACTAACTCTTGTAAGGATCTATTGCCTCATCATGCCCTGTTTTTTACTCTAAGAGTGATGATATTTCATCTTCTAGTCTACTCACAAGTCATGTATTTGTCCTTCTCACCTTTCACTACCTTTGTCCACCAATCTTCCTTCAATTAGACCTTCATTCCAACAATCAAATTTGGATCTTTATAACATTATTCATCCTTCTATCACTTTTAACCCTATTCACACACCCTAGGCTACACAATTCATCCACAAACTTGATAGGTCATCTTTTACTACTTGCCCTGATTTATCGTCTAGCCCCTAAGACAATGTATTTTAAACCAAATATGGTTGAGGTATTACAAAACACCCACAATGAACTAGTATAATTTTTAGTTTCTCCTTACCATAGCTAAGGTGTATGCAAAAACTTAGGACCCTAGTCTTTGTGTTGTTTTCTAAACATCTATTTTTTATTCTTGCTCAAAACCCTTCACTAAGTCTTCAAACTAAACTGTCATGCATAAAATCCCTTATAAAGAGATTAAAAACAAAATGAATGAATTTTCAAGAACCCTTTAATGTTTTTAGGTTTCCCTAAAATTTCAAAGTCTAACTCCTCTTTTAACATATATTTCCTTTGTAACTCACCTCCTTTCCACTAGCTTTGAATGTGTTTTACGTTTTCTCTCTCCAACTCCCACAAAGAACAAGAAATTGAACCGTTATACACCTAAAATTTCTTCATCATACCTTTATATATTTTCTTAGGATTAATTATTAACAATTTTGAGTAAAAAAGAAGTGATTTAATCCCTCAAAAGGCTAACCCTAACCCAAGATCTCTAAAACCCTACTAGAAGGCTCAAGAAGAGTGTTTTCTTTATATTTTTTTTTTCAAATCTTCAACTCTAACCACCAAATTTTTACATGAGCTATGTTTAGAGGATACTTAATGATTTGGATTACTAGTAGCTTTTGAAAACATGTGTCAAGACTCTTCCATGTAAGTTTTCCATCTACCATGCTGTAGGTGCACACTGCCATATACCTCCAAACTTTCTTTTTGTGAAGAACACAAAATACAAAACTTATTAAGGAGTTGTTATTCTAACAATATAATTGTAATCTACACCTTAGAGATCAATCAAAAATAAAAGTTACGAGTTAGTATCCCTTTCATGAGGATCCATAGTCTATACTAATCATGCACAGTTACAACCAATTCAAGGTACCAGTTCTCTTCACTGTTGTTATCACAAGGCATTCAAGCATACAAGTTACTTTATTATTTCTTATGCTTATGGACTTAAGGGATAACCTTAATGATATTCACCTAATAATAAACTCATCATTGAAATTTTGTAAGGATAATCACAGTCAATACTTAGGTCTTAGTTTTGCATAGTTATGAATACATTACACAAGTTTGTTTTAGGGCTTGAGTTTACAGCTTTCCTAACATGCATAGATAAATCAAGGATCAATAAAAATGTAGCAAAAACCTTCACATAGTTTGAAATACCACTAAAATCTCAGTTTCATCAATTCCATATAGTGTGATCAATCTACTCAATTGGTTCTATCATGCAAAAGATTTCCTTTAACATTCAACTAAAACAAGATATTACTCACAGTCACATAATGCAAATACATACAAAAAACATGGTTATTATTGTTCCTTGAAGCTTTCTCTAATTTCATTTCGAATGGGAATGAGGAAGCATTTAAATTTGAGAAATTTATAATCATATCTTCATATTCTAACCGAGTTTCTAGTCCTTAGACTTATTGGTCATATGAATATCCTTAGTTTTAACACTAGTTCCTTAGCTAAAGTTCATGTCCTTAACTTCTAGACTCACATTTCATCTTCTAGACCTAAATATGGACCTAAGATACTAAATTACACCTCACTTCATCCTTTTACATGATTGTACACTTCAAGATTCCATTAGAACAACCATAGCAAGCCAAAATGGTCTCCAAGACTCCAAATTACACTTTTGAAGGGAAAAAAAAGTAATTTAAAATTTTAACGGCCTAGAACCTATCTAACTCACCTAATGACACCTATTGAATTCTAAGACCTTAGTAACATGTCATCAAGACAAGATGTGGATGTTTCCATCCTTACATACATCCTAGAGTTGATGCCCTTGCATCATACTCCAAGGGTAGGAAAAATTTGAGCCTACAAATTGCTTTTATTATTATTTACCCAATTATTTTGTATCTTCAGGTCATGCCTCCTTGCCTCATCTCTCTCTATTTATTTTTACTTCTTCAATATTCTCATAGACTTAGTTTATGTTTCCTCTTCTTTTATTTGTTCTTTTGAGAACTTATTTGGATCCACCTTCTTCAATATGAGTCTTAGAAATGACTCATCCTCCTCATTCTTTGTCATACCTACACATTAACCACTAGGAACATGATTAATTTTAAAATGAAATTATGTTGGAATGGAATTATAATCCTTGAATGAAATTATGTTGGAAGGAAGATAACATGCATCCTTTAAAACACAATCAGGGCAGTCTAGTTAGTTCCGTATACATATGTGAAGTAATAACCTTAACTCTTAAACCTATAAAGAGATCCCAAGGAGGCTAGGGTGATTGATGATCTAGTGATATATGCCTAGAAATCATATTGAAAAGAATAATAAAAGAATATCAGAATAAGTTAACTAGTCCAAGTAAGTGAAGGACAATTATGAACTAATTTACACTCCTAAAGAGGGAAAGGAGAGGGTGAGAAAACCATAGAAAGGACCACTGAGGGAGATTATGATGCATAAATGAAATGGAGAGGTATTATGATCAATGAAATGGTGAATATGTCTTAAATAATTCTTTAAAAAGTGAAAGATAGAGTTATGAAGGTAGTAGAAGTCTTGAGTCAAACTTGAAGGCCAAAAAGCTAATACAATGACTTATGAAGGAAGGTGGAGTTATGGTGAGTGAATTGGAAATAAAAAGAAGGATAAGAAGTTGAAAACCAATGAGTAAATGTTGAAGACAAATAAATTAGACAAGGTCAGGGTAAAATAAGTACAACAGAGTGGTTGACAGTCAAGATTGCAATAAGAGCTGGAGAGCTTACTAAGGAGCAAAACAAGGAAAGTGACTTAAATGAAGATAGGTAGTGAATGAATGTTGGAGAACAAATGAAAAAGGTGCATATGAGTGTCTAAGTGTGATTCAAGATTTGAAAAATAAAGGTAAACATCAAACCCTAGATTTTTCTACTAAACCCTAGCCTAGGCCTACTTTACAAGCTAAAAGGAGGGTTTTTGTGTTGGGAAGAATGTAGAAGTAGTTGAGAGAAGAAAATTGGAAATAATCAAGAACTCAAAAATGGGTATCCAGAAATGTAAACACCTTTCCATGGAAGTTTTTGCATAGTTCCCAATTTCAAGGTTTGTGTAATAGGTGGGCTAATTACCAAGACTAGTCAAAAGACTAAAAAGGGAATAAAAATGAATGGGTAAGGAGTTAAGTCTTTAAACTTATCAGACATATAAATGGGAAAAATGGGTATTGGAAAAGCTTATTAGTCAGGTATGAAGGTGTGTGGTTAGTGAATTTTTTTCCAAAAAACCCTATTTTTGAGGGCTACTAGCCTAAAGTGAGGTATAAAAGGAAAAGTATGAAAGTTGATGAAGTGGAACTTATTTTTTGATTTGATCATGTTTGTTTAATCTTTATAAGCATATGTAAAATGGTGCAATGTTTTATGTAGTTTGGTGCATTTGAGCAACTTTTATTCTTCTTGAACAAATGACATGATATTGGGTTTACTGATTGAATAGTTGAAATTTGACTTCTAATGAATTTTTTTATGTGATTTGAAGAGTTTATATTGTTCTCTGCCTAAATTTATGAGCTCTATTTCCAATTAAATAATAGGAATTCATATGGAATAAATGTGATGGTATTATTATTTGAATATAAAATTTTATAATGTCATGATAAAATCCCAATCTCATTCAATAAATTTATAAATAAAATATGAAGCAATTATGGGAATAATAATTTTGTGAGTTTCATGAAAAAGAGATTCTTCATTTGAACATATTGAGGGATGATATTTGAGTACATAACTATTTCTTATTTGTGATTTATTTTTCAGCCACATAAAAATCAATTTTTCAACATGCTTATAGGTTGAAATAAGGATTGACATTTGGTATTTTTATTCTAATTGTGTTGAATCTTTTTTTATTATGTTACCTTGGAAACCGATGTAGTTATTCCTAAGGTTTGGAACCTCAAATAGATGATACGAAGGTAAAAATATCAATCACTCATAATAAATCATAGGTTTGAATTCTTAGGGTTAAAGGGGTTATGTAATGATTCTTGGTGGGCCATCCATTTCAATGCGTGAATAGATTGCATCAATCATCAAGGATTGAATGTATCAACTCATTTTGATGCATGCAAAACTCAATTATGTAGATACTAAAACATGATTTACCAACCTCATTTTCATCCCCCTCCTCACATCCATGAAGTTAATGAATTGTGCATAGACCCCACTCTTCATGACGTTAAACCTCCTTTTGATGAACATTATTATTTAGTTTTTCCTTGCACTCATATCTAATAAAAAAATTTGTTGTGCAAGATGTTTCTTATGGGTCCTACCCTTTTCTTAATACTTATAAATTATCTTTTTTTGGAATTAATACTTATTGACATCCATACGCCTTTTACATGTTTACACTCATATGCAAACCTAAAAACCCCACATGATAATCCTTAGCCTTGTGCTAATCATGCTAGGTATTATTTATCTGTGCCACTCGTCACTCATGCCTTGAAGAGGGTAAAACTTGAGAATAAGGATGAAGTGGGAAACTTTTCTCATACAAAATTGCAAAGAGTGTTGTATGACTATTCAAGTGTGAAACTAATAAGAATATTTTTTCTTAATCTTACTCAAGAGGAGGATTAGGAAGTTGCTATTATTTTGTATTATGTTTTGGCATATTTTATTTTGGTTACATACTCTGATACTTCTAAGATGTTGTTGGTTGAAGTTTTTAAATATATTGATATGATGAATACTTTTTCTCAGAAATTTTATTTTGGATTATGATGATTTGATGATACATGATATTTATTGAAGGATTACATGCTAACATAACATTTATGAGCTAGAAGTTGTTAACTAATGTCTTGTTTTGACTTAGTGTCGGGTAACAAGTGATTTTTTGATTTTTTTTACTGATGCTTAATATATTGCAAATTTTAATTTATTTTGATTGGTTCAAAATACTAATTTGATTTTGGTGGCATATTTTTATTTCATATGGATATGGATAAGGATATTATATTGTATATTTAAATATATGTTTTCCTTAGTATCATTATGAATATGGGCCCTCACCCCCTTTATTAATTCATTTAATATTAAGTGTAATGATATATTATTTTTTATTTCTAAGTACTTTTAAATGAAAGGATACTATCATTTAATATTATTTTTCCTTGAGACACTTGCAACTCAAAAATTAAAGTTTGTTACTTTCTTTATTTTCAAAATAAATTAGTTATCGTCAAATGTTCAAGGATATAGTTATAAACTTACTTAGAGAAGATCAAATAAAAGGGAACAAAACACATGTACTCGGCTAGACTGTAGTCATTTTCCATTTGAATTGAACTATGCTACATTTTTTTGAGATCAGTTTTGTATGTAGACATTTTCAATGACACTTTAGGTGACTAAAAACATGATTTTTGAGATGGAAATCTTATATATAGTTTATTCATATTAATATTTTAAATTATTTTTAACTATCTATGTATCCTAACTTGAACCAACTATAGATTATTTATATGTATTGGGATACTCGCTAGTTTTGGATTACTTGGTAAATATATCGAGACTTGATCATGTTTTTCTTCCTAATGCATTATAATTGCATATAGATTTATATCTTATTAAATTCAAACTTTCATTTGTATACATTTTTATTCTTGTTAATATAATCTTTATTTGACTACAAAATCCATAGTGTTTTGTCAAAACAACCATCTATATAGTGTGCATACTTTTATTTCTACTATATACATTACTATTGTACTTTATGATACTATAAAAAAGACTAGATTTTCATTTAATACAATGGAATAAAACATGTTTTGATTGGTTATTTATTACTATTGTTTTATTAAAGCTTATCTTAAAAACTTAAAGGTATTTACGAAACTTAAGATGAATAAAATATGGATTATTTAAAGGATCATTCTTTAGTAAATTTTTATATGCAAGATGATACTCCTCATTTAATATTTTGATATCATCCTATTAGATATATCTATATGTTTTTAGTATCTTTGGTCAAATATCGTGTAGTTTAAATATTGTATTCTATTTTTTCCCTTAAGAGGTCACCTATTTAATAGGATCCACTTTTTCAAAGAGATCCAATAATTTTTAATTTAAATATTATGTTTTTAGTTAGTTTGTTCATTTCTTTTTTTTTGTATTTTCCTTCTTTATTTATATTTATTCTCTATAAGTGATTCATGTGATTCTAAATCCCAAAAACTTGTTAAGTTTCTTAGTTTATGCATTCATCAATAACCTAACTACTTAAAATGCCTTTTTCACACTTAAACTTCACCTTATGTCCTCACACTTAAACTAGTATAATTCCACCTTAACCTTGGTAATAGGATAAATTATTTATTCATTGATAATATAATTTCTTCCTCACCACACTCCTAGAAGTAACCATCATCAAGGTTGAGAAAAGGTATGTATTCCTAGTGGATTGATGCAACCCTACAGTATTAACAGACTAGTATTAGGGTGATGTAAACTGAGAATGAAGCAATAACTCTAGAAGAGGGTCATGCACTTTGAAGAAGAGGAGGAAGAAAAGGATTGTATAAATTTATAATGGAGGATAATAATAATTGGAATCACAATGAATCAAAAGTATGGCTTAAGAAGAAAAGGGGAAGGGAAAACAAACTATAATTCCACACATAGAATCCTCACTTATGAAGAAACCAAATATAATTCAAATAACCACTCCAAATAAGAATATACACCCTCCTAAGGAACATCCCAAGAAAGCGCAATAACCCCTTGTTGCACCCAGTAAAACATAGCTATAACCACATCAAATCGCTCTAATAATATAAAACTAACCAATTTTACAACATTAACATGAAGAGGGAGATATTCCCAAGGGTGGAAACAAGTGAAATACATGGTGAATGAATATTCCATAAGCAACCTAAAACAAGATATTGAAGAATAAATCAAGAATTTAATAGGAAACCATGTAGATTAGGAGGAGAAATAAATGAGTGATGAATAATAAGTGATTTAGCTAGTGTATAATGAGGCACTAGAGTAGAACATTGCACGAAACATCAAGTGTTATGATGAATAATGATTATGATCATGTATCCTAATATTAGAATTGGAGAGAGTTTGCAATATAGAGGAGAGCATAAGAAAATATACAGGGAAAAAATAATAGAGGAGAGTGAGAAAAGAATCATTAGGATCATGTGCAAAGAAATGGTGGTTGATAAAAAAGCTCCACCTTTTGGAGAAAAATAATAATATTAATGCATCAAACTAAAAAAGAAGAAGATGTTATTAATCATCAATAAAAAATTAGACAAGTTATTGTTTTAATTGTAAAAAATAATCCTTTACATCAAATATTAATACACCATATTATGGAGGGAAAACCTTAAGTCTTTTGATCGCAATGAATTATTATAATAATAGGCATGGTATGTATTTTTAAAACTAGAAACTAAGGTTTCATCAAAAAATGTAATTGATATCCATGTGGATTAATGAAGGAAATAATAGTTGGAAACATAAACTAGAGATTATATAAGGATGAAAATAAGATAATGTTCACAAGAAAAATGATCAAAAAAATGTTCCATGAAAATCCCTAGTTTATAATGAGATCACCCTATGTGTGGTCGATTCAAAAGACCAACTTGATAATATTCTAAACCTTCTCCTATAGTGAAAGTTCTATACCTATAATTTAGAGAGAGATTTATTTGGTAGATTAGAGAATTTACATGAAAATATGGAAGAGAAGATAATTGTACGCAAACACATACTCTCTAAATGTTTTGTCATGTAAATGAGCAACATGATTTTTTGAAATTTTTAAGCATGACAATGGACCCCAATGTCAATTTTTTTTTGTGTAAGCCTCGCTTAAGCACTTCCCCAGATAAGTTCTTCCCCTGTGTCAGACCTATATCCATCCTTTAAGTGCTCAAGTGTGTTTTCCAAACCTTTACCATGTGTTGGAGAAATAAGAACAAGCTCACAAGATTCTTGTGAGATAATGTCTTTCAAGGCGGATATTTCAGCATGCTTAGAAATGGTATTTTTAGCCTTTTCCAAGGTTGGTACATTTTCTTTGGAGTGGATTTGAAGACCCAAATTCATCTGGGAGTGGTATTAATGAGAAAATAAAATTATTCAAGTGATTTAGGAATATTTAGGGAAGATTAAGTGGTTTAGGAACAAGTTTAGAAAAAGCAGGTTTTTGAGGGTAAAGGAGCTTGTACTGACAAAAAAACCTAATCTTTGGAAGATGATTTTGGGAGATATAGAATGAGTTGGAGGTCAAACAAGATATCAATTGAAATATGATTCAATTCCTTATATGGTGGAGTTTTTATATTTTTCACAAGGCATATGCATTTCTTTCCACAACTCATTCTTGATAGGAATAATTGGAAATCCCTAGAAAGAAGGATATTTTTTAGAGGTTGTAATATGAATCAGAAATTTATACCCATATAATTCTTCTCAAAAGGTATTTTTCAGTCAAAATAATAAAAATAAATTCCATAAACAACCTTCGGGAGTTCTGCCAACATTATTTTCAAGGTCCTTCACACGGTACAAGCTTCCATACTTAGCCATTTTTCCCAGTGCCATGTGTCAACATGAAGTTGAGGCACAATTTTTTGTACTTTATTTCCATTTATAAGGGGATAAAGTGGACATAAAAATGCACCCCTCCCCCATTTGAGCCCTAAGTGCTTCATATAACCTAGTCTTGACCCTTGGGTGCCTATGGTGTAAGGAGAGGGTAGTCAAAACAGGTACCTGATCTTATGCAGAATATTCTGAGAGATATGTAAGTAGTTAAGATGAAAAAAATACTCATTGGAAATATTGGAGAATTATTTTCATGGTGATATTTTTAAAGTTTTCACACAATCAAGGTGTTTCTTTCCACAACTCATTTTCGGCATGTACACCCTACAGTCCCGAGAAAAAAGGATATTTTTAGAGTGTTTCAATAAGAATTAGATCACGGGAACCATCCTATTATTCTCAAAATTATTTTTTCAGTCCAAATCATATAAATAAGTTCCCAAAAATACCTTCGGGAGCTCCAACAACTTCATTTTCAAGCTCTCTCTTAAAGATGCTATCATAGTTAGAATATTTTTCCAGTGCTACGTGGCAGCATGAGGCTGAGGCATAATTTTTTTTCCCATTCATCCCTTTCAAAGGGGACAAGGGGAATATAAAAATTTAACGCCCACCTTAGACCTCTTGGAACCACCACATGACCATGGGAGGCTCCGATAAGCACCTTTTGGTAATTTTCTAGCTCCCGCTCCATACCATGCATGCCCACCATTTTGCACCATGAGGTTGAGGAAATATTTTATTTCCCCTTCATACCTTTCTAATAAGATAAGGGGGATAAAAAATGTTCCCCCCACTTACTCCCATCTTATTCCTCACATGACCAAGTTTGGCTTCCAGGTGCCGAAACTAAGCCCTTTCTTCTATCTCCTCCACTCGTACATGCTCGCCACTTGTACTCCTAGGGATATGGCACAATTTTTTGTCCCTTTTATCCATTTACAAGGGGAAAAGGGGGACATAAAAATGTGCTCCCCACCAAAGGCATCTAAAACCAAGGAGATATCCATTTTTTTATTCTCCCGCTATTTTGCTCCAAATCACTCAGAACGCTAGCGAAAATTTTCCAGATTCCTCCACCTCCATTTTTCCTCTTGCATTCATCCCTACATATTTCCACGATCATAGCAGAATAATTATACATAAGAATTTTAAATTTTTAAAGGCTCCAAGTATATTTTTTTCCAAAATGACTCTATATCCCGCGAAGGAAAACTTCTCATATCTTGCAAACCGGTGCGTGAATTGAGGTGGGTTTTTTTAATTCTTCTTCATCTCAAAATGTATTCAAGGATTAAGTGAAGACATATTTAATGATTCCATATATTTTTTATGGTGGATAAACCTCGACTTCAAGCCCTAGTTTTTTATTATTTTATTTCCCTCCATTTTGGTGATTGGATTGAGCTAAAAATTTGTATGTGAGATCAAGAGAAGAAACCTATCCCAATGGATGTGGTTTCATCACAACATGAGGTGTGAAAGGGAACTTTCCAAATATATTAGGTCTCTATATAAGCACTTACTATAAATTATACATTCTTACAGTTGGAAAATTTCTTCAAGGAAGTGTTCACAAGGAACAACCAGGGCAACAAGGAAGGTGGTTGAAAGTGAGAAGAGTAAAAAGGGAAATTTTATAAAAATAGTAAATCCTCATTCTAAGTAAATAAAGTTACAACAAGCTCAATTTTCATCCACCTCTCTACTTCTTGACATCTTCATAGGGTTGTACAATAGTGGCGTAGCTCAAACAAGGTAATTCATCCTTCACAGGGATCCGAGGAATCAATTTGGTCATATTGGTGTACATGAGAAAATGAGAAAACCCCAGGGTGTGGTAGTGGATGACAAGATGCATCATGCATTCTAAGAGGATATTAAAAAGGGTTCAAGAGCTCCAAATATCATCATTATAAATATTTAATAAGGTTGAAGGAATCCACCCTCCCCCAACAAGAAATGTCCATCAAGAGAGAGTAATTCATTACAGAACATTCAAGTGTTTGAGCATGTCTCCTATAAGGTTAGATATCCCCTGCAAAAATGGAGAATTGATTCCACAAAAAGATATTTAGAATGATCCTATGGAAAACACCATGGAAACATTTGATGAGCCATTCCCATAGATTCTAGAAATGATCAGGTATTGAGATAAGGACAACACAACAAGTTATCATATTAAGCCTTGAAGAAATATCATAGAAATGGAAGCCCAAACAAAGAAATAGAGCTCAGACAACATCCTTCTTCTTCAGTGGGACCTTAGGTAATTAGTATGTTGAAGTTGTCAAACTGAAATTTGAAAAGCCTATTGAGAAAATGACTTCGTTAGATTATGAGTTGAACTGCATCTCATTGGGCAAAGCTTTAAATGAGGGAAAATCTTATCTATTCAAAGAATATGCTTCTCACCTCCTCACTCGAAATGAAGAATACAAGAAAACCACTTTGAAATTAGAGAAACATGTAAAAACTCTCAATGCCTACATTCAACCCTTCTTGGGACTTGAATAAAATTTTTCCCTTCTTATTGAAGACATCCATCTAATCAGTAATTTTGATCTCGAAGTAGTCAAGAAAGAATAAGGATACATGATACAAGGGAAGGCTAGTGAGAAATGGATCGAGAAAATCATTTAGTAAGGAAAATATTTGTTTCGAGATATCATTTCTCTCATTAAGTACACTCTTGTAACATTTCCTAAAGTGAAGAAATCAAAGGAGGATTTTGTGAAAGAGTTAAATCATTAGGCTGAGGTGTTCCTACTAGTGTATGAGATGAGATCCTTTGAATCTCACACCCTTGTGAGTAAGAAAATTTTTACATCAACCACCGAGAACTTGTCTCAAATTTTGATCTGTATCATGGACATGAAATATGAAAATTTTAATAATTCCATATCTAAGTTAGACTCTTATGAGAAAAAGTATTTTGAGATCTTGAATGAGGCATACCATTGTTTTAAGATATTTGGTTTCCCTTTGCTCACTAAGGACTCATCATTAGAAAATATCACTAGTTTGTTCCAGGAGTTGGTCAAGAAGGAGGTAGGTGACTCTGTTTCCTTCAATGAAGACAATTTAGAGTCCCTAACCAGTATTAGAAGTTTCATTGTTATAATTGCAATGGATCATGAGGTATGTATTAGTCAATACAAATAGATCAGTGACGTCCCCGGGACATGGATAAAGGTGTTAGGCTATGTTTGCATTCGAAAGGAAGACAAGTTGATGGTTGCGATAACTCAGTTAAAAAAAAAATCAAGGAACAAGAGAGGGAAGCACGGATCAATAAGTTCTTTATTAAGAAATGTTCATCATCAAAAATGTCAACTTCTCCCTTCTTCTCTACTTCTCCCTATTTCTTCTCTCCCTTTTCTAATTTTTCATTAAGCGTAATCATTATCTTTTATCTGATCTACTTAAGTGATATACTTTTAAATTGCAAAAGTATTTTCTCAAAATTATAAGAGAAATACTTAATTTGTCTTTTATAATGGAAAATGAAAGATCAAAAGTAGATTATGAACATGAAGAGTCATGTGGGGGCAGATGAGAGGTTAATTCACATCGCTATAAATTGGGATGGTTTCTCCATTCCAAAGGATCGTGAAAATCCTAAAAATGCTAGATTGTGATAACATCTATGTTATAACAATTATGTACTATTATTATTGGACTATGTGTCATCAATGCACATGAAATAAAACATACATTTATTCCATTCTCATTTTCCTATATTTCTTATATTTATCTCTTAAGCACTTTGCAAGAATAATGATCCAGAAAGAGATTTATATCTTTGATAGATGAATCTAAGAACTTGGTGTCTAGATTTGTTCATCTCACTAATAGCTTCATTGTTGCTTTCCTATATATTTAATGATTAACTACTCTAGTTATTGGGTGTGAAATTTTCAATTTGCCTACTCACAAAAATAAACTTCCTTTCCTAATTCTCTCCTTCATCCCTCATCGCTGTAATTTCCTCCCTTGTACCCCGTACAAGCAATTTGCCACAGGTTAAGTGGATTTTTCATGTGTGATCCCTAACCTTTTTGGCCAACCCACAATAATAGATAGGATTCTATTATTTTCATTCAATAAAGGGAGCTACCCGATTCAATGGAGAGGGGTGTATCCCCATGAACATTACTGGAGACACCTAATTTTCCATATCGATAATTTTTCTCACAAACAAAACTCTAAGAAAAAGAAACACTAAATATATAGGCTTTATATTTCATTTCCTAATTTCAAACTCGATGGATGGAAGTATCATAGGAAATGAGAGAAATAATATGGCAATAAAAATAATTTTTTTTGATATAATAAGGATGAGAGAAGTCAAATTCTCAGGGAGGTTGAAACACTACTAGAAAAAAAAGGACCAAGTACAAGGAGATGGAATTGACACTAAATACTTTGAAATAAAATGTCATGGAAGAGGAAATATATTCATGTGAATCAATTGAAATAATTTATTCTAAGGTACATAATACATAATGAAAAACACAATAGGTTTTGGAGGGTCTAACCATAACAAGATTCTCTGCCTAGTTATTAGGGGTCATGGAAGAAGAAATTAAGGAATACATCACTAGATGGTGCAAATTTGAATATGATGAATGTAAAGATGATATTAAGTTTATCTATGAGAGATTAAAAATGAATTATCAAAGGATAGAAAATTTAGTTATTGTGGGGATATTTTGACACCAAAATTTTGAAAAGTGGTTAAAAGTACAAACATGGAAAACATTTGTTCATCTAGTCATGAGAGATGACATTTACATGGGAGTATGAATTAATATAATAATATTTTTTTATATACGGAAATTGGTGTTGATGGGTCCCTCTCATGTTTACATTGATAATCCAAAAATATTTACATCGAATCTTATACATTTCAAAGAATTGATCATTCATCCTGGAACAATTTATGGCATCCAAGTTTTTAACTATAGTATTTTACCCTACTGGAAGGAATGATATCCAGTAACTCTTACAAACATATCCTATATACAATAAGCCCTCCAAAATGAGGGAATGAGGATATGCCATCAAATTAGAGAAAAAGGGGAAAAAACACTATCCAAGATTATCCCAAGGCCACATCATCCACCTTCAGATCCACTATCTCCATATTAGCTGAGGTCCAAATGGTTGTAAGGGGATTCATTCACCATCATTCTGAAGCATCCATGTGAACTTAACCATCCATGTGGGCTAGGAAGTTTTAATTTGATTTTGATTTATTCTTAAAATCTTTAAACATGGGGGCTATAGGAAGAATGGGATCCGAAAGACAAGCCATATCTAGATTGAGAATAACACACTCTATGGAATTATTTTCTTAGTGATAATTGATCACCTTATCTATGAAATTTTCCACCATGTTAAAGAACCACTCTAGCTCCATATATGCTTCACTAGCCATGATACCCTTCATTGAAATTATTCAACTGGAAAATAGACCATGTGAATGGAGATCCAATTATTCCACCAAAAAACTTAAATTAATCTGATGGGGGGGGGATGAATGACATGGGGGGAAATTCCAACCACCAATTGTTTATCAGGTTTAATTTGGAGTAAATTATCCACAAAAATTGAGGCTACTTTTGAATTCAGCCACGGATGACCAACAATCCTATACCACACAATGAGATCCTCTTTAATGGTGATTAAGCCATGCTAAAAATGAATGAAGAAAATTAGGAAAAAATGTTTATAACACAATGTTGTGAAGAAACCATCTCTTTATTAATCCTCATTAGATGAAAGTGAGGAATTTAGGGATCCTCCATTGTGAACCATTGACGAAGAAAACAAATAGGTTATAGAGTATGAAAATAAGAGTTGATGGAAATACTAAGGTGGAACGGAAGCCATATAGCTTGGGTGACTTGTGTGATAATTAATTAGAGCATCCCTAATGTAAGTGATGATTATTTCTTAGATATAAGAAATCCAATCCTCATCAAATAATGATGGGAAATAGAAAGACATCATTTTCCACTTAGACTCTTATACGTGTGGATGGAAAATCATGTAATAATATATCCCATAAACCATGCTAAGTTTTTTCCTATTGTCAATCACTTCCTTCAAGGTTTGTGAGGACCTAAAATTTATAAGGAAGTGTGTCTCCCTATTAGCCTCTTGATAGAAATGTTGAATATTCCATTCTCTAAAATTAGGTAGAATATGTCAGGATTGGGTAAGAATGTTGTCAATTGTCCAAGTCTTTGATTTTATATTTTTTTACATTAGTGATGGAAAATGAGTTTCCCTTTATGTAGATGTGACCAATGCAATTTTTTTGGGCCATTTACATCCCATGAACTAATGTTGAAGCTTTTGTTGTGTTACTAGTTCCATCTTGGAGATGGAAGTTATGATACCTAATCAAGGAGATTACACAATATCTTATGACATATCCAACTCTTGATAGCTCAGTTTTCCTTTTGATACCCCATCATAATTTAGTTTTAATAGGATAGAATTTTGGGGGATACATTTAACCTTGCTATTGTTGAATGCACCTTTGAATGAATTATTACACCTTACCCATTAATGGGACATGATATAACAACATTAATAACATAGAAATTTTCAAATAAAATCATGTTGTTGGTAGGATAGCGTTAAATTTATTAATATTCAACAAATATGATTCAAAATTAAATGGCAGTAGGCTTTAGTTCAATAATTTCAAGTGAGAACTAGGATAATTGAGTTATATTTTAAATATACAAAGAGATTCCTTAAGCCCATATAATATGGATTGATTATAAGTATAAGGCTATGAAACCTAAATGAACCATTATTCTATATATTATAAACAAATTTGTTAATGAATTTTATTTTATCTTAAATAAATTACATTGTTGTACCATAAATCTAGATGATTTCATAATATAATATAAAGGATTTATCTATATATTGTGATTTTTTGTGTTGTGTGCATCTTATTTTAATCATATATATGTTTTATATTCAATAAGTTTGGTTATCTTAGGTAAATATATAACTTATATTCATGAATCTTGACCTTATAGAGCCCATTAATGGTTGCGTAAAGCCCATTCCCTAAACTAGAAAGTGTTTAGCACTCTACTTAACTTGAGTGAGTGCTTCGAAAAAAATAAGTGATATTCAATGTAAAGAGATATGAATACAAGGATTATGTTTGGGTAGTAATCCCCTTGGGTTGATTCAGGAGTATAGTTTTAAAAATACTACATTGCTTGCCCACCTCATCCTCCATGAGATTGGTAAAATATTTCCATGTGATTTACATATAATTTCCCCATTTAGATTTTTTTGAATTTGGATGAATATAAAACTTGGAGATGTTAGTGATGCATTGTAAAGTCTCCCTATAGTAAAGGAATTTGTTTTCAAATAAAATTATTGTAGAAATGTTTTATCTACACAATTAATGATAGATGACTATATCCTAACATTAATTTGACTATTTTAGTGCCAAATGATTATAGATTGATGTTAAGATGGCTATAATTTGACAATGAAATAAATTCATTATGTGATGTTGTGTTGATGTTAACCTACTGACTATGGGTTTATTTTAGCCTTATGTTTCCTTGTCATTGGCTATCTAATGTTGGTAACATCATCCCAAATTTTTTAGACAAAATGAGTTGTAAAATTATGATTTTATGGGTTGTTTTTATAATAATTTTAATAAAAATAAATAGTTTTATGTGTATTAAGGATTGATTATCTTGTTTACACCAATCAATCTCTAATACACATCAAGTGTCAATTAAACATGCATTAGTGCACACATATTACAAATGATGGAGATTGAGTACTAATATACATCAAAGTGTCACTTTTAGGTGTCTTAGGGATCTCTTGGTAAGAATGGGGCCAACTAAGTCCAAATAAACCCAATTTGATAGTTTTATGTGTAATAGGGATCAATTGTCCTTGTTTGTGTAAATCAAGTCCTAAAACACCAACTACAACAAAAAAAATGTTTTAGGGTAAATTTTGGTGCAAACATGGCCAAGAAGAATTTATGCACATTAAAGTGTAACATTTGGGTGTATTAGGCTTCATTACTACAAATGAGGATAACATAACCCTAAAAATCTCTAATCCTAAACATTGATGTCTATAAGGACTCAATTTATGTTTTCCACATCATCTGAGATTTAATACATGTTAACTAATTTTTTTGACATGTATTAGGGATCAATGGGACGTGTCCATGCCAAGAAATCCATTAATACATCTCAAAGTGATATTTTGACATGAATTAGGTCTTACTTGGCCATATTTGCTCCAAATAATCGATGATATGTGTAAAACAAACTCTTTGATGTATATTAGGGATTAATTTATGTGAATTGGGATAATCAACCCCTAATACACATTAAATTATTAAATTAATGTATCGTAGGTATATATTTACTTCATCTATGACAATTAAGCCCTAGTACACATCAAAGTGTTACTTTGACATGTCTAAAGGCTCAATTTATGTAAACACAGCCAATCAATCCCTAATATACATCAAAATATCCCACTAATATGTATTAGGGATCATTTGGCACAAACATATTCAATTAAGCCCTAATACACCCTAATGAGACAATTTAACATGTATTAGGGCTCAAGTGGTTCCATTTAAACTAATCGACGCCTAATGCATATCAAGTAGTGGTTTGACATGTATTAGGGATTGGTTGGTGAAAACAGGAGCAATCGAGTCCTAATAAATGTCAAAGTGTCACATTAGGGTGTATTAGGGATCAATTTTCCTTGTTGTGCCAACTAAGCCCTAATAGACTAATTGTAATAGTTAAATGTGTGCTAGGGTTTCACTAGTACAAATAGGTCCAAACTATTCCTAATACATGTCAAAGTGTCACATTGGGGTATTTTGGGATTTTTTGGTGTGAATGCAGACAACACATCCCCAATACACATTAAAGTATTAGTTTGAGATTTGAATCTTTTGTTATATTTTAGATAGATGTATGTAGCATACATGCACTAGTTAAAATTTTAGTTACTAGGATACATGTATGAGTACCAATGCTAGTATGAGGATATAGGGACAAGTATACTAATTTTTTAGATTAAGAATCTATTGGTACTTAGAGAAAACGTGTGTGTGTGTGTGTGTGTGTGTGTGTGTGTGTGTGTGTGTGTGTGTGTGTGTGTGTGTGTGTGTGTGACGTGCATGTGTGCATGTGTGCGTGTGTGCGTGCATGTGTGTGTGTGTGCGTGTGTGTGCGTGTGTGCGTGTGTGTGGCGTGTGTGCGTGCGTGTGCGTGTGTGCGTGCGTGTGCGTGCGTGTGCGTGCGTGCGTGTGTGCGTGTGTGTGTGTGTGTGCGTCATATTGTACATCATTGTGTAACGTAATAACTAAAATCATAGAAACTAAGTGGATTGTGATTAACAACATTTGTTTGTGAAAATGTGTGTAATGTTATTTAAATAAACATTTCGTATCACACTCCGTGATCCATCATCAGGATACGTGTGTGTGCATCATCTGAGAGCGTGCATCTGTGTGTGTGCGTGCGTGCGTGCGTGCGTGCGTGCGTGTGTGTGTGTGCGTGCATGTGTGTAATCGATGATATGCGTAAAACAAACTCTTTGATGTATATTAGGGATTAATTTATGTGAATGGGGATAATCAACCCCTAAAAAACATTAAATTATTAAATTAGCGTGTCGTAGGTATATATATACTTCATCTATGCCAATTAAGCCCTAGTACACATCAAAGTGTTACGTTGACATGTATAAAGGCTCAATTTATGTAAACGCAGCCAATCAATCCCTAATATACATCAAAATATCCCACTAATATGTATTAGGGATCCTTTGGCACAAACATATTCAATTAAGCCCTAATACACCCTAATGAGGCACTTTAACATGTATTAGGGCTCAAGTGGTTCCATTTAAACTAATCAATGCCTAATGCATATCAAGTAGTGTGTGTGACATGTATTAGGGATTGGTTGGTGAAAAAAAAGAGCAATCGAGTGCTAATAAATGTCAAAAGTGTCACATTAGCGTGTATTAGCGATCAATTTTCGTTGTTGTGCCAACTAAGCCCTAATAGACTAATTGTAATAGTTAAATGCGTGCTAGTGTTTCACTAGTACAAATAGGTCCAAACTATTCCTAATACATGTCAAAGTGTCACATTGGGGTATTTTGCGATTTTTTTGGTGTGAATGCAGACAACACATCCCCAATACACATCAAAGTATTAGTTTGCGATTTGAATCTTTTGTTGTATTTTAGATAGATGTATGTAGCGTACATGCACTAGTTAAAATTTTAGTTACTAGGATACATGTGTGCGTACCAATACTAGTATGCGGATATAGTGACAAGTATACTAATTTTTTAGATTAAGAATCTATTGGTACTTAGAGAAAATGCGTGTGCGTGTGTGTGCGCGCGCGCGCGCGTGTGTGTGTGTGTGTGTGTGTGTGTGTGTGTGTGTGTGTGTGTGTGTGTGTGTGTGTGTGTGTGTGTGTGTGTGTGTGTGTGTGTGTGTGTGTGTGTGTGTGTGTGTGTGTGTGTGTGCGCGTGTGTGCATGCGTGGCTGCTGCGCGCTGCGCGCGTGTGCGTGCGTGTGTGCATGTTATTTTTAGAGAATCATATTATACATCATTGCATAACATAATAACTAAACTCATAGAAACTAAGGGGATTGAGATTAACAACATTTTTTTGTGAAAATTGTGTAATTTTATTTAAATAAACATTTCATATCACACTCCATGATCCATCATCAGGATACATATATTATGATTGTGAACTTAAATTCTTTATAATCATAACGCAAGTTTAATACACACGTTTCCAGTTGGGATTCTCTTTACAAAAATATATCAGATGTTTATAAACTATAAGAATAATTATTACACTAATAGGTATTCTATAATGGAAAATGGTAGTGGTGATTAAGGGCTATATAGTAAATGGCTATAAATTAATTATGACATCAAATTTGACATGCATTCAATAATCATAGGTAATTTAAACCTTAAATTTAACATTCACTTTACTATCACATTTTTTTTTTCACTTTTTTAGAATTCAATCTGAAAATTGCAATATCTTGGTGATATAAAATATTTTGGGGCCCTTTTTTTCTCAATTTTTTTTTTGAGACTAATACATTGGTGCAACTATATTGATGTCATTTATCACAACTTGATAGGAATTTTTTAGAGAAGATAATGGATCTCTAATTAATATGGTATATATTTAATATCCAATATATGAGCCTTCAAACTAATATCTATTGATATTTTATAGATAAAGGTATTAAAGATATTTGTGCTAGATGTATTTCTTATTTCTTTAAAAATAAATAAAAATAAAGACAGTATTATTCTTTCAATTTATTATTTCATTCTTTGAAATATTTAAGTAGTATTTTGGAGAGATGTGTGAGGAGAGGAGTCTAAGGTGTGTGAGAAAAGGATGAATTCATAGAGTGTTTGGAGATTGCACGAATTATCCTCATGTATAAAATTCCCTTGATGCCCCTACTACCAACACCAATTTTATCCACATCAAAGCTTCCTCTCAATCTCAATCACTACTTTCAGCGACACACTTCATTTGAACTTTGCACACTCATTCTTTTGGAAGTCACGAGAGTTAAAAAATGAGGCATATTTCCATTATTTCCTACTAAATTATATGTATACATGTTATCATAATATATTATAAATTAAATCATAATAAATTAGGCTATATAACTTAAACCCATAAGAACCATCATATTTATCTCATTTTTATAGAAGTGTCATACAATACTAGAATAATAATCATATAGGTGATGACGATGGTGAATATGATGATAAAGGTTAATATTGCACCCCAAATTCCATTATAATTCACACAGGTATAAAATTATTTGGTTTCACTTTCTTTTTAATGTTAAATCCCGAGTTGGTTATAGTTTGGGAAGATGGGATATGTAAAATAATTTATCGTGTTATATGCCTATTTAAAATTGATTTTTTGTGTCAAACAATAACCAAACCTTAACATGAAAAATAAGAATAAAGTTGTTTAATTGGATCATATGATATATGGAGAATGTATATACATGAAATTGGTTACTATGTAGCTGAATCTGTTGTGAAGGGGATTTAATTTAATGTATAAGATTTCACCAAACATGTTTGTGTTTTCCAACATACTTATAGATTGTTCCAAAGTAAGATATTTGAAATAGAGCATGAATGTCCACAAAAAATACTAGGAAAGGTTTTCTAATCAGAATATGTAGTTGTGAATTCCCTTGCCTATATGTATGAAAAATGTTGAATCATACACAAATCACACATATTGGTTGACAATATGCCTAAGAAAAATGTGTTTTGCATGGACTACCATGATTGTGTGATATGTATAAAATGTATTTGTGAAAAGGCATTATAAAATGTTACACAAATAGACCTCAGATGTGTCAAACCAAATTCCACAACCTTTTCCAACATCCTCCAAGTGTTCCAAAATAGTATATGTACAACATGGTATAAATATCCATCATTTAATAATAGAAAATGAATTTTTATTGGATGTAGTCATTAAAAAATGTCTGATAGATATGTGTTGGTGAAATAATTTGTCCAAGTATAGATTATTGGTTTTAACAATAGGTCACTGGGCTAAGATCCTTCTTGTGTATGGGGAGGATCCCATTATTGAATTTAAACTACCTAAAAATTTGGGGTGGCTATTAGTCTAGGGATCACAAAAGAATACTCCACTAAACTTATGGGAAAGTGATTGTACATAGTACAAGGGAGGAATTTGATGTGAGGAGAGGTAAAGGGGAGTTGGAGAATTATGAGGAGAGGGTTAATGTTGTGATTAGGATTAAAAAATTTCACATACATCAGCCAGAGTAGGTTTACATTCAATTAGAAGAATACACCAATGCTAACAATGATAATACTAACAAATCATAAACACAAAATTCTATTGATTAGTTTATGAAAGGAACTGACACCTTTCTTAGTTTTATAAGATCATCATGTTTAAAAATTTTGAAATTAGAGGGAGGGAGAGTATAGGAACATAGACAAAGAAATAGAGGAAATGTAACTTTTATTGCTTGATGTAGTAGTGGTAAATCTCAACAACATACAGTCAATAAAATATTTCCAACCCTTTAGAATGGAAAATCCATTCCAATTTATATCATACAAAAATTTCCTTTCATCTTCCCCAAATGAATTTTCACCTATCCTCATCACTTGTGACCTTTCATATTCCTAGGATATAGAAGTGATTCTTTTCATTATTAGTGAAAAAGGACTCTTACAATGTTAATATTGGAGGTCACTTAAGTGAGTAGGATGAAATAGAAAAAATTATATTATTAATGTAAAATTAGAATATGGAGAGAGATAGAGTTGGAAAATATTATGAGGATGAATATTTAGATGACGAAGAACTATCCATTCATGATCTATGAGGGAGAGTTCCTAGAATGAGCTCCCATCCTGTGAATTCTCTATTGAGCTAGGATTCTGCATGTGCCACATTTTCTTCTTCTTGAATACAAATGTAGCTCAACACTTTGATCCATGTTATGAGAAAATCCTTAATAGCTTTGCATTGATCAAACCATAACTTATGATTTCTCAAAATGTTGGAGATAGAGCCTATGATATTAGAAAGGGACTCTACAGTATCCTCGTTAAAGGAGAGATTATTACTTGCCTCCTTCTTGAATAACTCTTAGAAAGAATTGATGAGTTCCAATGATGATGAATTATCAATTAGTGGAAGGGATCCAAGTTCCTAAACACAATTTCTGACATCACCTAGGATCTCAAAGGCATGTTGTTCACTAGATTCAATTTCAGAGAAGGCATATTTTATCATGTCATATCTAGCATTCAAAGTGTGGATACAAACTAGGGATAAGTTCTTAGCTAGGTATATAAACACATTCATACTCACAAGAGTGTGGGAGTAGAGGAAACAAATCTCAGACAAAAGTGAGAAAAAATCATACCAACGGATCTTCTCTTTTTCAATCTCCTCCCTTATTTTCTTCACTTCTGAAATGGTGGAAAGAACATACTTAAACAGAGAGAGAAATTATGATAGAAAATTATTTCCCTCCTTAAGGATTATCTAAATCCATTTTTCATTATCTCTCCCTTATATTGTATGCTCTTGAGCCTTCTTGATCACATTGGGCTCGAAACTAATGATAGGAGAAATGTATTCTATGAGAGAATGAGGTATTGCATTGGCTCCAAGAAAACTAGACGTACAAAGTGAGATGCTTTACATGATTCTCTAATTACTAAATTGTTTGTTTGTATTCTTTATTCCAAGTGAGCATGCAGGAAGAAAATTCATTAAATATTTGTGCATCAACCTCATGTGTAACTCAACCCAATTATATCATTTTTATCTCATAGTCACTCTGAGTCATTTCTTTCATAGGTTTTGTAACCTTAGGTCGGGTAATTTCTACATATTGGTCACTAGAAGTTCTAATGAAGAGACAAGATGTCACTTGTGCCTTCTTTCTTCACTTAAGTCTCAATATTTTTGTGATGGATCCAAAATCAAGAACTAAAACTTGTAATATTTTTCTTGGTTCAATCATGAGTAACTCTTGAATATATGGGAATAGATCTTCTACAGTAGATATGCTGTTAGTCACATAAACACTTTTAGGATCTTGATGAGGAATCACATTTTTCTCATTATGGGAAGGTTCTACCACCAAGAAAGACATAATTGAATGTTAATGAAAAGAGAGATATTGTGATGGATTAATCCCACTTGTCTCATGAGGCTCTATGGGATATTTGATGATTTTAGCCTTCTTATGAAGCTTCCTACAATATGGAACCTCTACGTTACCATCATCTTTCCTTTTGAAGATTCTTGTCTTATGTCCCTCGGTCATACTGAAATGAGGTTTGTTTGTAATGTGTCCTCCTTTGAGGTGATAAAATTACCACATGTTGAATGAGTGTTTAAGAACACTACCAAGTGAGTGAAATCAAATGAAATTTAGATGGTTTCTCATTTTTTCATACATGGTGATTCACATAAACATCACCCATTTACCCTTCTTGAGCCCATATTGCTTCTTGAATGAAAGTAGATTTGAGATGCTCATGTACCTTCTTTCTCATATGCCTCTATGGGAAAATATTTATTGATCCTTCATATATGATGGTTTTGAGTACCTCGATAACATGATTAGCTCACTTTGACTTGCTTTTTAGATATATTTAGACACGATAACAAATTAAAGATATGATTACCCTCAAATTACACCATGAACTTCCCATTTCACTTTTGAACATGATGACACCATTTTCCCTTCACAATTTACATCCTTGACTAAGATTTCTCCTGATTTGAAACATGCGTATAACATATATACACCTTTTCTAGATTCTCTCCTCATGGAAATGGATTTATTTCTCCAGATAGAAGGATTGATCTCTGAATGGAACTTGAGGATGAGTCACATGTTTTTAACCTCCAAATTTCACTAAGCTCATCACCAAGAACTGATTAAGTGTTTAGAAACACTCTTTATAGGTATGCATTATTTGGAAGCTTGAGATGATTTATAACATCATTCACGTTGATATTTTCTCATCATTCTAACTTCTTGCATCAAGTTATGCCTTGCATAGATCACTTAAAAAATGATTCTTTGAGAGCGTGTGGGGGTATTATTTCCTATTTAGGCTACAAAATAACTTTTGGGCCTTACGATAATCAAAAAAAGAAAGAAAATAAGTAGAACAGGACCTACCACACCTTTTAGGGATCAATTCCAAAACTTACTATTTTAATAGGTCCTATCTAGGAATACTATTTTTAGAAAGTTTTCACTATTCTTTTCTTTTGAATTTTTTGGCTCATTTAGATTATTCCAATTGGAAAAGGTTTACTATTTTTTAAAAATTGTTATTTTTAGATGCCCACTTTCTTGTATATTGCTATTTTTAGAAATTTCCCCGAATTTCCCATTTATGAGGTTTCTCACTTTTCCAGGATATCACAAATATTGAGAATTCATCACTTTGGGAAACTTACTATTTTTAACAACCTATTTTTCTAAACACCTGTTATTTTTAGAAAATGTACTTACCGATGTCGGGTTGTAATAAAACCAATGTCAAAATCTTTTGTTTTTCATTAGGGTCTTCAAATCTAAATATCATCATTTTCCGTCCACTGGATCTCTAAGAAATTTAAAAACTAGGGTTTAAGTTTTGATATTTCAATGAATTTTCTGTTATAATATTCCTAAAGGCATTTAAAATAGGGAAATTCTAGAAAAATATCAAGGTGATCAAACTCCCAGTTGAAAATTTATGTTCAAATATTTGTTTTTGGTGGTTATGGATGTCTGGATGAAATTTGGTAGCATATCTAGGTAAAAATGAAGCTCGGAGGGTGTTATAACAATAATCCTCATAATAAATGGTTATGTGTTGAGTGAATGAGGAGTTAGAAAAATTTTAATATGTTTTTAATTCCATCCACTAACTACACAAATTAACCATGATTAAAATGGAGTGAACGATAATTTGCAAATGGTGTAATGGGGAAATAAAAGGATGACTTGGAGAAAGATGATGACAAGTGGTAACATGTGGTGTGAGGTGACTGAGATGAGGGGGTTAGGAAATGCACTTGTGCAACTTAGTGAAGTTAGATGGAGGTCTAGGGGCTATAATATGCCTTGGGTTGCACTTTTTTGTCCCCCTTTCCCCTTGGGGAATAGAGGGGACAATAGAGATAACAAATTGCAACAAGGAGTAAGGTTGCACTTTATTTCACCACTTGTCCCCCTTGCACCATAGGGACACACAGGAAAATAGGGATAACACAGACAACAAGGGAAAAAGTGTGACTTGAGGAGGTGAAGGATGTGACCCTTTATTGTCCCCCTTTTCACCCTTATCCCTTGGGGGATAGAGAGGACAAAATGGATAACAAAGTGTGACTGGGAACATTTGGAAAGTCAGCCTTTGCCTCTGATATCGAAAAAAACACCAAACTTGATTTTTTCACCTCACAGGCTTAGGATAATGTTTTGGGGTCAAATATTATATGATTTTGAATCAAAAATAAATTATAAGATAAATGGAACTACTTTTAAGAATTGAATTTTATTAAAATTTAAAATTTGGGCCCTTTATTTTGGAACTGAGAGGGGCAACTGCATGTTTTGAAATTCTTCATGAAACATTTAAGCCTTAGATCAAAATTTATGTTCTAACCTTGTAGATAATTATAATATATTTCTTATTCCTACTTATTTTCTTCTTTAATCCTTATGGAACTCTTGGAATCATTTTGAGAAGTCATATTTGACAATCAGGATGTTCATTCCTTACACTTAGAAAACCAGATGTTGAACAAACTATCTCTGAATGAGAAATTATTTCCTTAATATTCCTAAATTTCCTCCAACAAATTAAAAAATCCATGAAATCACCTTTAGAGTTTTGAGACCTTTCTTGAAATCTCCCATAGGATGCAAATTGGCTTTAGAATGACCAAAATTGGCCTTTTTAGGCCTCGAGGAAGACCTGTCTTTCACTAAAATTCACTAAACTCATCCATAAGATTTATCATACTTCCTTACATATTAAGGCATACTTGAAAACATCCTTGGTTCCTTACTCAATGCAAGGTTGATGGTACCATTGGATATATGTTGGCCAGGAGGAGGGCTCAATGTGATCAGGAGGTAAAATTTTGGATTATGGATTAGTTGTCATGCTTTAAAATTTAAATTTTTAGGCTATCCATTTTGGATGACAACATTATGCCAGAAAAATGTGGAAGGATAAAATAGGAATGAAAACTATTTCAAAAAATATCTTAGGAAAATGTTGTTTTATGGCCTAAAATGATTGTAGGAAATGCAAAAATGATTTTTTAAAGAAGGTTATACAAATTTTCAAGAAAAAAATAATTGGTAGGTGTAATCCAAAAATACTCATTACGGGGGATACCTAAAGGATCATAGTACCATTATTCATATTTAATGTTAGATTTACTAAGTGAAATATAATTGACAAATTATAGTTCCACCATTAAAAATCCGAAGACTATAGATTATGATGTGCAGTTAAATAAGACACAACATTAGTAGATAGAAATACTGAAATGTATAGCTTAATGAGTAAGAGATGAAAGCAAATAGACATAGATAATAGAGACAGTAACACCAAATTTAAGTAGGGAAACCCAAAGGAAAAACCCCACTATAATAAAACACAATTTTTATCAAGAATGTCAAGAATTTTAACCTAGCACTTCCACTTCACTCCTGAGTCTTCTTCAAAATTATTGTAGAGCTATATCTTACAATCATTCAATACAGAATAATTTTTAGCACATATCATTCCTAGTCTAATATCCCTATCTCGATCTCAGTCTGGTACAAATCTATTCATTTCTTATAGCCAATCCTGAGAGGGATCACCCTAATCAATAGGGTGGGTGAATCAGTCGAGTCACTTCACTCTTAAATATATAAGATCTTTATGGAATATCTTCGTAATAAAGGTTGATAGATAACATTTTAAAACTAATATTGGGGAAAGCTGCAGTAGTAGGTATACCACTTGACATTATCACCCCAACACTCCCCCTTAATGTTAAGTATGAGGAAAAAGAACAAGACATGCCACATTTGCCTTTTTCTTACAAAAGGATTTACATATCCAAGAATCAACAACATTGACTTTGGTTAGCATGAAAACAAGTGAAATCATACAAATCTTCCCATACCCATAACTAATGCTTCGTTGGGATTTACAAGTAACTTCACATAGTGTGACACATTTACTTATTATACAAAGGAGGGAGTATTAGAAGTTTACAACAGCCGTTAGGAGGTGGAATTGTCATGCAAACTCCCCCTCAATGGAAACTTAGAAAATCCCAGTAAGGCATGAAATTTGCAGAACTTGACATAACACGACGAATTTGTGAAGATGTATGTTATCTTATAGAAGTGCACTTGTGTTGAGGGGTGATACATTTGTAACTTTAATTATACCTCACTTCTGTGGATAGACAATGGAGACACCTCATGGGATGTGGGTATCCCATTTGTGAGGTGAATCTCTACATTAAAAAGGTTGGTTACTTTTTTGGAGTATCCCTAAACTAGATTTGTGGGGTTAAGGGTAAGAAGAAGGATAATAAACTTGTAAAAAATGGGGTGATACACCAAAGGTAGTTCAGGGGTTTTTGACAGAGAACATACACAATATGATGAGAATAAATGAAGTAGACATGAACCATGGGGTTGCTATTAAATTTAAGGAAAACACTGATATGCTAAGGGATTTCTCACAATAACAAGACAAAAAATGCACACTAAAATAAATACAACACTTAACTGCAGTAAGGTAAAATAGCCTATGCAAGCTTAAATAATTCAGGGAATAAATTCACAAGAATAACTTTTTGAATACACACCACTACAAATTTCTAGAAAGGTCAATCAATTGATTCTCATATAAGGGAAAATATGGAAAAATTCCTCTAGCACTCTATTACATCAAGAAGTCATCCTCTTAAAATGCTTGAAAATCATGAATAAGAAAAAGAACCTCCTTAATTCTCCAAAAATAGCAGTCCCTAACTCATCCTAGGACTCGGTACAACACTCAGCTAATTTGGGATGAGTCCAAGATTAACTTAACATGCACTTAGTCAAACTTGAGTTGACCTCCTAATCAATCCTTTAGAAAAGTATGGAATTCTTTTGCATAAGTAAAGTATATTTGGGAAAAATCAGGTAATTACTACTTGTCTTTCATCCTAAAAGTCTCTATTTTTCATCATGTGGGCACATGCATGGTATAATTAGATGATTTTATCCTATAATAAAAAATATATTTTTGGCTCTTAACATATTCAAATGATAACTTTAACTTGGTGAGTCACACACTCCTTTGTCTTCACATGCAAGTGTTGATTGCTTCCTTACCTATTTTAGCTCCATGCAACCTTGGAGGTATTGGATGATCATCGTTTATTTTTACTTTGAGAAAATATAAGACTCCCATCTCAAATAATGTACAATATTTAATAACACTCCCACCCTCCATGGTCAATATTTATGATGATTTAATCCTAAAGGGATTTAAAAAAAAACCCATCTATGTGGGAAGGAAAAGTAACTCCGGTTTGACCTGTGGTAAGGATTTTTTACCTTTGGTAATAAAAATAAACCCCAAGTCAAACAACTACCTAGGGAAAAAACCCTAAAATCACCTCATTTGCACTTTTCCTTTTGCATTTGAAAGCACTATAAGCTTTGGATGACATGGAAAAACTTTTCTTGATTCTTAAAAACCGCCATGAGGTTTTTATTTTCTAGTGAATCCTTTTATTGGTTGTCATGGGTCGATTTTGGATTGTTCATTTTTGTTGTTCTAAAAAATGGCCACTGTTTGTATTATGTGGAAATTTGTATCAACTGATTTGGGTGGATTTTGGGGCTTGTATTGATAAAATTGAGCTTTTGGGTGTAGTCACCATTATTTTTGTTGATCAAAGAATACTTGGCAAAGATCACACTAGGAGTCTGCGTGGGATAGAAGGCCAGGATTGATAGCGCAGAAGGACAATAAGGACTCGTGCATGGAAGGCAAGTTCAAATTTCAGGACTTAGCTGATTTTGAGCATGAGGATCTATTTTTAGAAGATGCCATGCAGAACACATCAATGATATAGAGATGTACACGTCATGCATTATCTATATTTGGAGAAGCGGTTCAAAGCGTCTATGCATGGAGGCAATCCAAGAATGGAATCGACACTTTAGTTGAACTGCAAGAGGACTATAGATAGCACACTTGTATGTGTGGCTAATAATAGCATGTGGCCTATTTCTGGAGTAGTTAAGCAATGAAGGGAAAGTCCCCACCCTATATATATGATGTTAGGTGCATAGTATTGTGTGTGTAGATGATTTTGGTATGTATCACAGAGAGTGGTGTATGTATGATTCTGAACATGTGTATTAGATCCATATGCGCCTTGAGATAAATTGATAGTACTTTAAGGAGCTTCTATATTTATTAATAGATGGAAGATATTAGCTAAATCTAAGTGTCATTATGTGTAATTGAGTAGTGCATGTTAATGATTCAATCATGATTACTGTTTAAAGCTTGTTCTTTCATAGATCTATGGGAGCATGTGCTGTAGAATGATGGATTAGTTATGAATCTATATGATTCTTCCTTCATAATGTTATCATCCTATTATAGCAACCCTAAAGAGGGACCTGGTACCTTTGCACACTTCGGGTGAGCACTCAGTCTAGGCTGAGTGATGTGCCAATGTGACTAGGGTGTTATCTTGAAAATTCTAGGCTGCATCATTGGTTTTGTTGCTAGGACCTCTTTTTTAGTTGTTTTTAGGATGGTTCATGATGAAGAAGTACCGGTTAACTCTAGCAAGTATTGAGGAATGGATACATGATTTGGAGGAAGAATATGCATGACGGTTTAGCAATGGATCTAATTTTAACGCATATACTTGGGTAGAACAGAACATGTATGACAACTTATATGAGAGGTTTTTTGTTATATTTATAGTAGAGCTATACAAGTGGCTTGCTGCTTATGCGTCTCTATGGAATTGGAGGTATTGCGCACTTGCCTAGACACAAGAAGAGTTTCAGGCCCTTTATGATGCTGATCTGATTTGGACTCGTGTGGTGGATACGTGGTTTCATGGTGTTCTAAATAGTTATATTCAAGAATATTTAATTTCAACGTACTCTTGCCCAAAGGTAGCTGAATTCCAATTTTTAAGGTACCCAAGAGGGAACATATTTGCATCAATGTTCCACTGGAGATCAAGATATTAATGGTAAATTTGAGCCTGGAGAGTAAACCAATGGCTAACTAAACTTCACCACGCGCGAGGGTAGGAACAAGTTTGGTATTAAGATGGTGGACCTAACGGTAGAAAAGTAGAGAGAGGAAAGGTGGCTTAAGTATAATGAGGCGCACGAGAGGGAAATAGAGAAGCAGTGTTCCATTGTAGAAAGTATGGCATTGAGGAGAGAGATGGCTCGTGAAGGATTTATGGCTCACGTAGAAGATGTGGAGCTAGAGCATTAGGAACTTCCCCATCTTGGAAAGCATGATAGAGATCCCTTCTTGGCCTCACACGGAATTGTGCCAACAGAGACTACTTGGGCCATAGGTGCGCATCTTAATCCACCTGGTGACCTAGCATTTGCGCTTGGTTTTTCAGTATCTAGTACGACAAGTAATCAACAAGCTAACTTGGGAAGTAGGAGAGCAGGAGTAAGTCAGGGATCAAGTACATCAATGGCAGGATAAACAATCTTCAATGTTATATGGAGGAGCATTCTTAGGTGCATCATCCACACAAAATGTGAGTGTGCAGAATGTTGGATTCACCTCTGGAAGTGGAGCTACCTCACAGACTATAGGGGTTCAGTATAGTACTACTATCGGAGCACAGGGGATTACATCTACAGGTCCTACTCCAGCTACAGGTGGAGGATCATGAGGTATAGGTGGTTCTTAGCTTTGGATGGAACTGGTGGCTCTGGAGACAGAGGGAACCCAGGGGGTTTTGGATCAGGTGGTCAAGGTCTATAGCAACCACAAAATATCTACATGGAGATGTCTCTTCATCTCCCAAAATATAGAGGTATAGAGGATGCTACCGAACATGTGCATATGTGTGAAATCTTGTGGCACGCTAAAGGGATTACAACTGCTGAGTGAAAGGCAAGTCAATTCACTACTACATTATAGGGGCACGTGCACAACTAGTATAGGAAATTTGACCCTGATCAAACTTGTCATGGATTATGCAGCACTGAGGGATGCTTTCTTGAAAGAGTTCCATATCCTTGAGTTTGAGCAGAAGAGTATAAGTGCACTCAAAGATATCAAGCAAGGCACTACTGAGAGTGTACGTGAGTATGATGCTCATTTTAAGACACTTCTAAGTTGTCATATGATATCCATGCTAGCTAGCATGCACAATGGTTCGTTGGAGGATTGATTACACCCTTTAGAAGGGCACTAGTCACATAAGACATACAAGGATCTGCGTGAAGCACTGGAAGCAGATTTGCATGATGAGGCAAGTTGGGAGCATTGACATTGGCATTAGTCCATTTCTAGAGGCACATATTGCAGCTATGGGAAAAGTAGTTAGAGAAGCTATCAGTGAATTCAGCCCATGAAACATGCTCAGGAATTTGGTGTACTAGATTGTGAAGTGGAAGGTCACACCAAGGATAGTTTCCCTCACAGATCTGTACGCTCGTTATTACCTTGAGACTGTGAAATTTTTCATTTGAATCATGATGTGAGTCACTGTCCTTTGTTACAACACTCAATAAGGAAGAATGTATCTTGCTTTTGCAAGATTTTTAGGTCCACGACCCATGATACTGAGGATTATCAGTTGATTGGTTAGATCTAGGATGCTATAGACATTGGAGTATGATAGACAAGTATAACAAACAATTCTAAGGGTAGGAATGAGCACCAGGATCGGGATCATAATCAAACATACTATGATAGGAATGAGGGGCATTTTAAAGGAGGTCGTGGAAGGGGATGTGGATATCGTGGTGGATATGGAGGATGAGGCCAAGGTGGAGGAAGATGAGAGTTTCCTCATGGAACATGTTATACATGTGGATCTCCTGACCACTACAGCCGCGAATGTCCTCAGAATAATACATGTTCTTTATGTGGAAAGAACCATAGCTATGAAGAGTGCCTGGACTTATATGAGCATCTGAGAAAACAACATAAGCAAGAAAACAAAGGTGTCAGGATGGTTAGAATCTAGCACGCAAGGTAGAAGACCAATGGATGCCCAAGACAACAGATAGACCCGAGGCATAATGATAGTAAAGATTACTACATGCACTAAGGTTATGTGCACACGAGAGGCATTGCACCAGAAGCCTACAATTACCAAGGAGGAGGTTTTGCATACAAGGTACCTAGATCCTGATCATCAGAAGGAAGTTTACCAGGATACCATGGAAGTGCTAAGGAATCTTCAGGGTGAGATATAGTACCTAAAGGAGCAAAAGAAAGCATCAGAGATAGTCCAAACTGATATCGATGATCTATGAGAGGTGTGCAAGATGTTGTGCTAGGAGAACATTATTCCACTATTCTGAAGTTGGTTAAAAGGGAACACTCCGTGCACAAGCCTTGAGACCAGATGGAAGATTCTGCATGTAAATATTCCCCATGACATACATTGACTATGAAAAAGAATTACTCTGAATGGTATTGTGGATGGGTGGCTTTTGAGCAACATATTGATAGATACAAGTGTAGAAGTAAATGTGCTGACATTAGATGCATGGGTACAAATGGGGAGGCCTCCATTGCAGCCATCATCTAATGTGTTGTTTATGGAAAACTAGACTAAGGCCACTCCCATAGGAGTATTGAAGGATGCATCTATAACTATACAAGGGGCCAAGTTCACTGGGGATTTTGAGGTATTAGCACTTACAGAAGTAGATAATTTTCCAGCCTTGCTTGGATGCCCTTGGTGTTATGATAAATAATGCCGACTTGAGATTCAATAAGGGGTATGTCAGCTTTGAAAACAAGGAGAAGAGGGTTGTGATACCTTTGAGAGATGGAAAGTCTACGCCATATGTTGAGCCTCTAAGTGAGGAGGATTTAAATAGAGTTTATGTACATGCCATCCAGGACTCTAGAGGTCAATGAGCCATCAAAAGAAGGCATCCTACAGTGGGAGGACTCTCATTCTATTAGTGATACTATGAGTATTGCTTGTGAAAATTGGGCTCATGGTACATATGAATTAGTAGGGCGCGAGGTGAAAAGTGTGGTTACATGCAAGAATAGATTTCATTTAATTTGATGGATAGAAAGCACAGTACCTTGGTATATAGGGACAAAAGATCTTCCTACATTTTTGAAGGCGATGGAAACACAGTGGACTGATCAAGTTAAGAGAAGGGATATGTTAGCATATACATTGCATGGGACAGTAGCGCACTGGTGGGCTGTCCATAGATATAACCTTATACACTAGGAAGAGATTGGAATAGCTTTATCTACTAGGTCTATAAGGAACAATGCACCTATGAAAATCTGTACTTATCATGGTGATCAACCTGTTCAGCATCACATTTAACAGTGTGAGAGACTCTGGACAACAGGACAAGAAGCATTACCACCTTCACTCTGGGTGCCTAGATTGTATTCCACACTCTAAGGATGCACACGCGCTTGGTATGTATATGTAAAACTACATAGAGAAACTGGGAACTGGACAAGATTTGACTGTAGGTATGATCCAGAATTTTAACTACTTCTCGACTCAACCTCCTATAGTAGAGGCATTAAAATTTTTCAAGCACTTAACGATGGGAGATAGTGCAAAAGAGGAAGAGAATATTCAAGAATTATTCGGTGAGACAAAGTTTAGAGCATGTTTTGAAAAGGAAGAAGAAATAGAATCCAAACTACTTGAGCATGCTTGCCTTGAGAAAGAGAAAGGAAAGATGGTCTACATTGTGGATGACGAGGAAGTTGAGAACCTAGATATTGAACATTCACATGGGGTGCGTAGAGGTCTTGGATAGTGCAGAAAAATATGTGTGCACCTACCATGAATCCATGAAGACAACGAAGGTGAATATAGGTTTGGAGGATGAGCCTAAGGAGGCCATAATTAGAGATTACTGGTCAGACTCAGAGGTAGCAAAGATCATTGAGTTACTCAAGGATTATCAGGACTTATTTCCTCGAGGATATCAAGAACTTAAAGGTGTGCATGAATCACTTGGGGAAATGAAGATCAAACTTAAGGATGGTGCACAACCAGTTAGGAAGAGACCTTATAGGATGAATCCTAATTTACGTGAAAAGGTAAAGGAAGAAATTGATAAAATGTTGAAATATGGAATTATCAAGCCCCTTCATGAGTCAAAATGGGTTAGCCCAATGGTGACAAGTATCAAGAAGGATGGACGGATTAGGATATGTGTGGACTACATGTAGTTGAATGCTGCATGTGTCACAGATTCTTTACCTACGCCTTTCACTGAGGAAATACTAGGAGTTATAGGGTATGAAATATATTCTTTCACAGATGGATTTTCCTATTATCATCAGGTTAGGATCACTCAAGAGGATCAAGAAAAGACAACATTTACTAATGAATGGCGTAGTTTTTCCTATACTATGATGCCCTTTGGATTGAAAAATGTGCCTACTGTATTCTCATGAATAGTTACTCAAACATTCAAATATTTTATTCACAACTTCTTATAGGTTTACCTAGATGATTGGACAATATATGGGCTTGTGAAAGATCATTGTGACAATCTACGCCTAATGTTTGAATGATGAAGAAAATTGAGTATCTCTTTGAATATCAAGAAGTACATATTTTCTATGCCATTTGGGATATTGTTAGGGAATATAATTTGCAAGGAAGGTTTGCTAGTTGATCTAGCCAAGGTTGCAGTGATTTTAGGCTTGGAAGTGCCTACAAGTCAAAGTGAGGTGCACTAATTTTTAGGTCATACAAGATATTACAAAAAATTTATAAAAGGGTATGCCAGAATCGCAGCACCCTTGGAAGAGTTACTGAAGGGGAAAGGTAAAATTTATTGGGGAGAACCATAATAACACATGTTTGAGATATTAAAAGAGAGACTTACTACCGTGCCCATTCTGCACTTTCCATCATGGGATAAACCATTTTATGTTCATATGGATGCTTCTAGTATAGCCGTTGGCATTGTTTTAGCTTAACATGGTGGAGGTATTATAGATCATCTAATCTTTTTTGCTAGTAGGAAGCTGAATCCTTCTAAATGAAATTATACAACTACAGAGTGCGAAGCTTTGTCAATGATCTATGCATTGTACAAGTTTCAACAGTACTTGTTAGCAACACCATTTGTGTTCTATACAGATCACATGGCATTGAAGTACTTGGTAAATAAGCCCGTCTTACAGGGGTGCATATGCATATGGGTGCTCCTATTTCAAGAATTTCACTTTACAGTTGTGGTGAAGCCAGGGAAATTTTTTTTGGACCCGACCATTTATCTAGAATCAATTCAGGAGAGGATGCACAAATAATTGAAGAAACAATGCCAGATGCACAATTATAGTAGTTACAACGTGCACCCACAGAATTAGAAGACATTACTATCTTTCTACGAATAGGTATGGCACCAGAAGGAATGAAATCATTAGAAAAGAAGCATCTTGCTATACGCGCGGCACCTTCTATGTTAATCAGTGGTGACCTTTACAAGCTAGGTAGGGATGAAGTGTTATGCCATTGTGTGTTAGAGCATGAGCGTAAGGACATCATGGAAGAATCTTATGATGGTATTGCAGGAGGCCATTATGTAGGTGATGTGACTACCCAAAAGATCTTAATTACTAGATTATGGTGGGAGACACTATATAAAGACTATAAAGATTATTGTAAGGTGTGTGATCATTGTCAGTGCCTAGGCAAACTATGCCAAAGAGATGAGATGCCTTTGAGACCACTTACTAGTGCCAAATCATTTGAGAAATGGGATATTGACTATTTTGCTAGCCACACGTAAGACTGGATCACACTATATCATTACTTGCACAGATTATCTTACACGGTGGGCAGAAACAACACCTATGAAAGACTATAAGATAGCTACAAAAACTAGGTTTCTATGGGAGAATGTTCTTACATGATATGGATGTCCCTTAAGCTTGACAAGTGATAGAGGTACACACTTTTTGAATGAGACAATTAGAATCCTATTAGATGAGTTTATGGTTGCACACCATAAAACCACACCTTACCATCCCCAAGCAAATGGAATTGCTAAGGCCTTCAACAAAATTTTGGGATAGAATTTGAAAAAAATATGTGATGTTGGCAGAAAGGATTGGGATGAAAAAGTGTCAGTTGTGCTTTGGGCATATAGAATAACTTATAAGAGATTGAACAAGGCCACACCATTTCAGTTGGTGTTTGGCGTGGAAGCTATTTTTCCTATAGAATTTATGTTACCTTCTTTGCGCATTATGCGTTGTAGAGGTCCAGCTGATGAACATGATTTAGAAGAACATATTGCCAAGATGATTCAATTGGATGAGCGTTGAGCCATAGAATGGTGGAGTCAGAAGCAGGAAAAGGCTAGGAAGAAGGCATGGCATGACAGAAACATAAGAGATAAGAAGTTTAAGATTGGACAAATGGTACTTCTTTATGACTCAAAGTTCTTACGCCACCCATGAAAGCTCAAAGTACATTGGTTGGGGCCGTATGTTATCACTTCTATACTTGAATCAAGTGCATGCTAGTTAGAAGCACTTGATGGAACACTGCTACCCAGTTACTTTAACGAGAGTAGGCTGAAGCCCTACTATAAATAAGTCTTCTTGGTGTTTGTAATAAGGTAGTGTTTCCATTTAGTTTAGGTTTTCAATTCTATATTTCCTTAATGTATTTCCTTCATTGTTGCTATGCTTTGTCAATTTAGTTTTTATTTGTGTAATAAATGCACTTGCGTGCATGAAGCTAATTACTGTATGAATAATGTTTATGCGTAGGAGACTGTACATAATTTTAGTTTGGGGTGGTTGTAGTGATCCAAGAGAAAGACAGAAAAAGATTGAGGGAATTGAAAGATGAAAGGAATAAGCTGCTACGGGTGTGCTTTAAGTCAAAAGAAGACTGCTTCTCAAAAGGTGACCAAGGATGAAGATGGATGAAGGAACAGTATAACGTGAGGTAAGCGGAGGCCATTATAGCTATCAGAAGAAGGTGCAGTGATGAGGTACTTGGGCATAGGAGCATGCGCTGAAGAGAAGTCTTTGACCAGAGGGTAGGAAGCTGCATTAGAAGGTTATAGCTGGGCACAAAGATGTACCGCGTGGAATGAATGGATTTGGTCAATGAATGAAGGGATATTTGGTAGGTGAGGAGTAATAAATGCATCAAAATTTGAAAAATTTATATAAGGATGGGATGTGGATTCATTTTTACCATTGTAACTAAGAGTATTTGAGAGAAGATGCCGAGTGATCGAGTTAAGGTGCGAAGGGTGTGAAACCAAGCGTGATAACCAGATCTGTGCTATAAGAAGCTTGCGTCCCCTATGGTGAAGTGTTTGAATGAAGCAGAGAGACAAGAAAGGGTTAGGTTATGAGGTTTCCACCTAAGGGCATAATTGAATCAAGCTAGGGTTTGATTTGCAGAGTTACAAAGTTGAAGAGGAGACATTTACAAGATAGAAATGACACCAAAGAAGGCATCTACAACAACATCAAAAGAAAAGAAGAAGGTGGTCATTGAGGAAGAAGAGATGGCACCCAAAAGCCGTTTTTCAGAGATGTAATACCCAGAAGGATTCATTGTCGGCCAAGAGTGGGATTTACCCATTAGAAAAAGAAAAGTGAGTGAATATAATCATAGGATGTCGGAGAACAAGAAGGAGCTCAATTCCTTGCTCATGGTTAGAAAAAACAAATGCACAACAGATGACATGCCGGTATATGATGATGCGGGTGATTTTTTTTTTGAAGAGAATTGGGGTATATCAGTTGTATGAGATCCCATATTTCAAGAAGTATAAGCCCTTGTACCAATGGCTCATGAGCAGGGTTCATGAAGACTTCTTCTACTTTGTAGGACACAGAGTTAGAATTTTGTCTACACTTGTTTCATCAGTGACAGGTCTAAAGGCCATAGGGGAAGACATAAAAAGTGACCTTATAGATAAATCCATGATTTTAAAGACCAAACAAGAGTTGGGATACCTAAAGGGTCCACGTGGAATGGACATAGAAAATTTTAAGAACTGTCTAGTTGTACAAGCTGCATCACACCTTGTTATCAAGTTGAATGATCAGGAGTGGTGGTCACAAGTAAACACTATGTGGTTGCATGTGGCGCGAAAGATGTTAGAAGGGAAAATCTACAACATTGCAGGCTATATTACATAAAAAATAGTTGAAGAAGTGTGCACAAGATGGAAGATCAGCTTTGGGGCCATTCTACTATCACTGATCTTCATGGAAATTGGAGTACCAGATGGACCAAAGGTGAAAATATGGGAATACCCAATGGAGAAAAAATCCCCAGCTGAAAGATTCAACAAATACCTATGCAAGGGGGCCATGAAAGAAGAAGTCAAGAAAAGGGTAGAGAAGTGGTACGATAGGCTCCACACGACATTTGGGAAAGAGTGGTGCATCCCAAAGGACCTACCAGTAGTGGTAGGAAAACAAGTTTAATTTACTGTATACCAACATTTCTGCATCGCATGTTTTCCAATAAAGGATGGAGTTTGGAGCCCTTGGTACAAGTTACCCTACGCATTCACTGCAAGGTATTTTCAGGAATCTGTTCATAGATTTATTGATACACGCAAGCTGATCTTCAATGTAGATAAGGTAGACTGTGACTACCATACATGGAGGAAGAAGTATGTATATCTTGGCAGAAGTGCTTATATAGAAAAGATCATTTCAGAGGTGCTGAATATCAAGCCAATAAGTTTGGCTTGTAGTAGATTTGGGGGGCAACATTGGTGTATCTCCAGTTGAAGCCAAATATGGAGAACAAAAAATATGTGGAAGGTGAGTTCACACTTCTAGCACCGCCCAAGTGGAAGCATATAATGAGAATATTCCAACACCTAAGCCCACAGAGAAAATCAAAGTGTAGGATGAGGAGGAGGAGCGTGAAGATAATGGTGGCTTGGAGCATAGGGGTATGAGACATCCTATGAGTCAGAATGAAGCTGAGCATGTTGTTACACCACCTCAGCCACAAGAGGGGGGTGAAGAGGGCTTGAATGTGGTCCAAGGGGAGCACAGTTTTAAAAGAGTATTCAAGAGAACAAGGACCCAGGGTGCTACCCTACCTCTGTGTGCAAATAACCCCAAATCTCCCCACAAAAGGAAGTGACCACATAGAGAAGGAGGAAGCTGAAGTTGAATGAGGAGGTAGAAGAATCAAAGGAGAGCACATATACATCCCTACACCCCTAGAGCACACATAAGAAAAGGGTGAGGCATCAAAGGAGAAGGAAGAAGAAGAGAAAAGACCATAGGAAACAGCTGTAGAAGATATTTAGGACATGGAGATGTAAGTCCCAAATTTGGAGGCTCGAGTTCCTAAGCAGCAAAGGTCTAGAAGGGTAAGTGGAGAGCACATTCCACCAGCCATGGGGTATGTAGAGGATGCAAGAAAGATTGTCCATGCCTACTTCCAAAGAACGATAGTGCAGAAGGATCTATTTGGCTAGGAGTTGATGGATGGAGATATGACGACCGTGTGAACATGAAAGAAACTATCATGGTTGATTCAAACCCATATGGATGAGCTTGAATTCGATGTATGTGAAGATTCATTCATTTTGAGGCAAATGAAGAAGGCACCTCAAGCTAGAAACATGATAGTAAAGCCTACTGTCATGTCAAAAGAACATGTTAGTAATGCACTAGTGAAAGTTTTTTTGGAGGTGGCTAGAAGAAACATGGATAAATCTCCCACAATCAAAGCATTGCATGAAGAGCTGAAGATGAAGAATGCAGAGATAATGCACATAACGTAGGAAAGGGACTTTTCATAGAAGAAGAATGAAGTATTCATAAACATCACAGAGGAGATTGGGTACAATATAATCAAAGCAAGGCCACACTTGGAACCCAAGGTACCATAGACATTTCCTTTAGTGATACACTATGTGGGGAAATTGGTGGACTTGGTACTCGAAGATGAAACTCTGTGTATGCAAGTGCTGGAATGATTAGAGAAGGATACCAAATGGGAGAAAGCATCAGTGATGAGAAAAATCACATCCTATGAAGGGCTGTTGCAAGCATTACAAGAAGTGTTGAAGAAAATAGACCAAGCTTTGAATATATGCATAGCTCCAGAGGCACTCATCAACATTAAGACCTTGGAGGAGAATAATGAGGTTTAGAGAGTAATGAAATATGAATCGTTGGGCCACACAAAAAGGTTGTCAATGGTTAAAAAAAAGTGCGAGGCCCTAGCAGCAACACAAGATCCGCACAAGACTCGGTTAGAAGAGCTTGGAAAGATGATTACACAGAAGATGGACCTGTTGGAAGGAAGGATGACATCCATGTCTAGTGTTGTGTTGGTTCTACAAAATGAGAAAGGGGAAATTACGCAAGATGAGTTGGAATCCATAGCTATGGAAATCCTAGAGAAAGCAGAACTCACTGGAAAGTTTTGGAGGTCGTAATAAAAGAAGAGTATCTAGAGCTGATGCCACAAACTGATACTAAGGAGGTTGCTTAAATAACCTCATATCCATTCTTTATGTGGTCCACATTCTTCATTCTTATTCTTTCTTTCAAATTTTGGAGATAACCATTGTCGGGATGAGAATGAGATTAGTGTGGGGTAATGTTGATCAAAGAATACTTGGAAAATATCACACAAGGAGTCCGTGTGGGATAGAAGGATAAGATCAAAGGCACAGAAGGATAGGAAGGACCCGCGCATGGAAGGAAAGTTCAGATTTTAGGACTTAGCCGATTTTGAGCATGAAGATCTATTTTTAGGAGATGGCGTGCGGAACACATCAATGATGCAGAGATGTGCACGCCATGCATTATCTATATTTGGAGAAGTAGTTCAAAGTGTCTATGCATATAGACAAGCTAAGAATAGAATTGAAACTTCAGTTGAACTGCAAGAGGACTATAGATAGTGCACTTGCATGTGTGGCTATAATTGTAAATGGTGTGTGGCTAATAATAACATGAAACCTATTTCTGGAGTAGTTAAATAGTGAAGGGCAAGTCCGCACCCTATATATATGATGTTAGGCGCATATAGAAGAGATGTACATATGTGTAGAGATGATTTTGGTATGTATTATAGAGAGTGGTGTATGCATGATTCTGAACTGAATGTGTATCAGATCCATATGTGCCTTGAGATAAATTGACAGTATTGTAAGGAGCTTCTATATTTATTAATAGATGGAAGATATTGGCTGAATATAAGTGTCATTTTGTGTAATTGAGTAGTGCATGTTAATGATTCAATCATGATTACTGATTAAAGCTTGTTCTTTCATAGATCTGTGGGTAGCATACCCTGTAGAATGATGGATTAGTTATGAATCTATATGTTTCTTCCTTCATCATGTTATCATCTTGTTATAGCAACCCTAAAGAGGGACTTGGTACCTTTTTTGCACTTCGGGTGAGTGCTCAAGCTAGGGTGAGTGATGTGCCATCACGAATAGGGTGTTATCTTACAAATTCTAGGTTGCATAAATTTTCTGTGGATTGAAGCCTACACTAGTTTTGAGTTTTCCATTCTACCACATTTTCTTTTCACATCGATACCATAAAAGGTATTAATAGCTTTGGATTTTTGAGTTTTTCCCCTATTTCTATTCTGGGTGATTGCCATTCTTGAAATTCAAGCGTATTCTTCATTTGGGTATCCTGTTTCATTGAACCTTGGGTATACCTGTGTGATGTAGTCACATTTTTCCTCAGATCTATAAATCTTCCTTTCTCCATTGATTCGGGAAAAAGATCTGTGTAAACCTTGGCCGTCATTCAAAGGTATGGAACTACTTTTCTATGTTCTTTTACTTCACATCTGGGCATTCCTTTGCATTGGGGTTTTTTGTTGGTTTTGGAAAAATATCTCCACTTTTTATTCACTGTTACAAGCACGCTTTACGGGGATGAAGTTCTATTTTTATAATGGCCATCATATACCTTGCACTCTAGACTTTGTACATAGCTAAATTGACTGATTTTTTTGCTTGTTATCATGAGCTTTGTATTGCCTTAAGCTTGGCCATTTGAGTCAGCCATGGCTTTGTTCACATTTCATTGTCAGATCTTATATCATTTGGCTTGTCTAGTTGTTGTAATGGCTTGATTTAATTTGTATATATTCCCATTTTTTTGCATAACCCATCGTTGTATCCACTTCAGCTTGGAAGGATTTAATTAGAGAAAATTCAAACTAGTTTCACTCATGATGGCTGCCATTTTTGGGTACTCAGAGCTTCTTGGGTCACTATTTTTTTAACATCTATGTATTTACATCTATTTCAGAGTTTCCTTCTTCGAGGGTTCTCATCACTTGCAACTGATCTTAGCTTCAACTATAATCTGGTTATGATTGTTTTGGAATGGTGGCTTTATTTTTCTGTATACGCGTTACACCATATTATGCTCAATCCTTTCAAAGAACCCATGGCATTAGAATTGGTACCATACAAATTTTTGAATTTTCTATTGTAATTATTACTGAAGCAAAAAACTCGTGCAACTGAGTCTAAGCCATAACCATGGAATGCATTATCATAGGATTGCACATTTTGAAGGTTGTTAGAAATTCTAAAATCTACATCATACATTTGCATTCTGGGTTGTAAAAACCCCTGGATTTTCCACATTTTCTGCCATTGTTGTTGTTTGCTACTTATTTTAGAGCTCTAGAACAAATTGTGCATCTAGGTAATTCTTTTTTGATTTGTAATTTGGAAGTTAAGATCTTGCAAAAAAGTTGAAAATGGTACAATTTCATGATTCTACTTCGAAATAAAAATCCAAGCTAGGTATTTTCACTTTGATTGTTTATATGGCATGGTGATTGACATGTTGTTAAACTCAGTTTTCCATTTTAGATAAACTTTCTTGTTATCAGGGTTAGCTCAAGGTTTTCCTTTCAAGTGTTTCTTAGAGTGCTTGGTTTGCTCCACTATTGACTAGATGTTTATTACTTAGTAATTTTGATTCTATGTTGAAGCTTGATTGTTTTGTAACCTTTGGCACATTCATACTTCTTGAAGCTCTTTTTTTTTTATCTCAATGTGTCTTTCTTGTCAAATGAAAGAAGGTAATCAATAACTTGATTGTATGATCATTTGTAATGTTGTAAGGAGAACTACTATCTATAAATGTAAGTGTAATTTTGGCTGTAGATGATCTTGTTTCTAGCAAGATAAAAACAAAAACCAAAGTTTTCATTTGGATTTTGAACATTCTTTGCTACTCGTTCACCTCAAACTGACATTATTTGAAATTTTATATAACTATTCTTCTTTTCTTGAATGGTTTCTTCTCATTTTACAGATGTTTATCATGGTTAGCAAAAAATTTACTAATGCAGTGTAATGTCATTAACCTAACAGTTCATTGATGAATCTCTTTATTACTACACACATATGGTTGTATTCTCCTTTATACTTTTGCAAAATTGTACCTGATTTGTCATATCATGAGGACCTATAATCTTGTGTAATTTTGCAATATTTACTTGAAGGCTTTTTGAAACTTTAAAGTCTATTGTAACTCTTCTTGAAGTTCATATGTTTCATGGTTCAATTTGAAATTTGAATTCTACAATTTGAGTAGAGATTTGTAGCCTTTCATTCATGCATTGTAGGAACTTGATTTTCCTTGAAAGGATGGTGTAATTTGTAAATTTTGAAACTTGTTTCTATTCTGAAAGCTATTATGAAATTGCAATTTTATTTCAAACATGATTATTGAAATATGAAAAGGTCTTTGTCATTTGTTGTACCTGCACATGTGAACAACTAGTTAGAAAATAAGTGAAGTCCATAAGCCTTTCTTTTACTGTTGATCTCTTCTTGTGCCATGCTTTCAAAGATGAAATTATTCTGTTTAATTCTTTCTACACTATCTGATTTTCAAGTTCCTTTTATGAAAGTCTTTTTGTTTGAAGTTGTGAGTACAATAGGAATGAAAATTGGGAGCTCTAACACTTGTTTCTTCTCTTTTAGGGTAAAAAAAATAGATGATGAGGATGAAGAAGAGGAGCAGGCGAGGAAAACTGGAAGCCAAACTATGGGTAAATCAATTTGAATAGGAAATGATGGATTTTCCTTTCTCTTTTATTCATAACTTTACACACATGTACTTTATTTTAATGTACTTTATTTTAGAGTTATTTCCATGGCTTGGGTGGGTCCACTGTACTTTGAAATTATGAAATAAATGAAAACCTCTTAATGTGATGAGCTATAATTATTTCTTTTTGCATTACTTTTCATTAACATGGTGTTTAATGAATTATTTACAACTCATTCACACTAGGAATTTTTCACTTAATCATAATTAATGAAATCAAAGTAACTTAACCAAACTGAATTGTGAATAAAAGATAATCAAAAAGCTACTTCAACCTCTGAAAAGGACTATCCCTGTGTAAGTTTTGGGTTTTCCACTTTCGATCTTTTCTGTCTTTCCCATCTATGTTAGGGTCAAGCATCGATTCCTGGGGGATGGAAGCATGATCATGACAAATATATCATCTGGAAAGACACTTTATGTGGAAAGTTGACATTCTGAAACCAACACAACGAAAGTTCATACATTTTTCCTTAAGTTAGGCCACTTAAACCAATTCCTTTAATATGAGAAATGAAGTTTCGAGTTGACCTCTCACACGGATGTGAGAAATGTCAACATTTCTAGTGATTATGTGGGATAAAGTTGCCTACTAGATTTAAGATGAGTGCATTAATTTAATCTATTGTGCATGGAGTCAAATACAAAACATTTTTTTTTCCTTTTATACTGAAAAATTGCCCTTCTGAAAATAAAAAATAAAGTAGGAACAAATCTAGAAAACTAGATCCTATGCATGACATGCACTTATTGAATTAAAAATTACAAGTGTGCATGAGCACTTTATTGAAATGAAACCTACCTACCATACTCTAAGTGGTTGTAAATGAAGCTAAACAAAACCTGACATAAGATGTGAGAAGTAGCTTCCCTTTCTCAATAATTGAGGCCATGAATTTAGATTGAAAAACATGTGACGTGACAAAGATAGAAACATGAGTTGTACCTAAAATTTATTCAAAAGATCAGTCTAAAATATGAAGAACACTTCTATCTAATCTACAATTTGTTCTAAGAGGTTTTGGGGCTGATTCTTGAGAACATGACACTCCTCTTTGTGCTCTAAAACAAAAACAAATTTTGGTACAACTAAAATTGGTTTCAAAACAGAAAAATACCGTTTGGCACATTGCCTCCTCATAACTAGAAAACTAATTGTTTTGATCTAGTATTTTTCATTTATTTTATCCCCATCTCTAACCACATTCTGACGCTGACCTGAAATATTTTTTTTCCTTATTAAACTATTGTCTAGTTTCCTTGATAGCTGATTCATTAATGATGTCCACCTTTTCTTCTTCATTTTGGTGTGGCATGCAGCTAGAAATACCAAATTTATCTTTTATGAAATTTTGCTACCCTATGAAATTACTTGCAGTGTCTTTTGATTTTCTTCGTGAGCCACTGCAACTATCCAACAATGCAACAATCTCCAAGCATGCAACACAATGAGGGTCTTCACATTCAGCTGCAACTTCTTGATCATCATGGAAATGTTCTTTACTATTATTAACAGAGGCCTCATAATTTAATAGGAAGTTTTTCAAGCTGAAAACATGTTGTTCATGCATTAAAACTGTTGACTCATTTTCAAATATGATCTACAAATCCTCTTCATTTGAAACTGATACTTTATCCTCTTCAGATTCTACAAATTGGGATGAATCGGTAACCTGTATGAGTATGGTGCCTTCATGCACACTAAACTCAAAACATGAAGATTTATGATCATCTCCCCCATGTGCTTGATCTTCTAAAAAATAAGATTCCACTTGTTGCACACATTCCTTCTCTAAATCTGGAATATGATCAAACTAAAATTTTGAAACCCATTGCTACAAATTTTGTAGGAAATCTATCCTATTATTTTCTTTAATTGTATGCCCCTCCTTGATGATTTCCTGATCTGTACCTTCATGAATTAAAATTATGGATGAAGGAGGAGAGGTGGGCTGAGTCTCATGCTACTTATTCTCAAAATTTTGGGATAAGGAAGGGGGCTCAAAATCTACATGTGAGGAAAGGATATTTGGAACAATAACAACCTTAAAAGTTGGAAATTGATAAATGGGCTACTTTTGTTGGCAAGGAAGGTATGTGTGCATTGGATTTTGATGGGGAAGGTAAGTGGGAAAATCCCATTAATAGGGTTCATCAACCTGATACCTATCATTCTACACTACTTACAATTTGTTAACATGTTCCTTGATAGCTAAAAATGTCTGCTTCAAGCTATTAAGATGTATTTTAAGATCCTCCTCCTTTTTATAATCAGCACAACCTTCTGCATAACCTTGATCTTGAACATCATAATGATCCTCATACTGATAATCATATTTGTAAGATGAAGAACATGGATGAAATCCTGGTAGATTTTATTAATAATAAATCCAATCAAAATTACAATGAAGTGCTACAATTCTGATAGGAATTGTACAATCAGGTGTAAACAAACGAGATATTGCAAAAATTTAATAATATACAATCCTATGCACATATAAAATTAAATATATGATTTCAACCATATAACAATTAGAATAACGACAAAAGACTTCTACGGGAATACTATTCCCAATTATAAAAAAATGGATAAAAACAACTTACATCTAATTAATAATTAGTTAAGGTAAATGCACAATTAACCTGGGTAAAATATATTTACCCTAACATTCCCCCCCTTAATTTTGCATTGCCTCAAGGTATGAGGAGAGGAACTCTCTGACCAAATCAAACTTGTCATGTACAAGTGAATTTGTGAAGATATATGCTTGTTGTTCAGCTGTTGGACAAAACTGAAGCTGTATATTGTGTTTCAAGACATGCTCACGTATGAAATGTACATATACCTCAATGTGCTTTCATGAAAAAGTGGATTACCAACAAGTTTGAGAAAACCTTCATTGTCAATAGAAAATGTGGTTGGTTTATCATGTGGTATTCCAAGTCCTTCAAGTATGCGATGTAGACATGTCACTTCACAGACAACTTCACCCAAACAACGATACTCAGATTCTTTGGAAGAGCAAGAAACAAAGTGTTTTTTATTTCTTCCCCATGATATTGGTCCAAATCCCATACTGAAGTGGATTTTCTGTCATCAATGTTGCCTGCATGATCTGAATCCGAATATCCTAACAAGAAGAAGTTGCCATTATTATTATATTCTAGACCAAGATCCACTGATCCCTTGAGATATCTCAAGATGTGCCTTGCTGCACTTTGGGTTCCTGCATGAACCTGGATAGATAGCTCATTGTAAAGCTGATATATAGTCTAGTGTAGGTCAGGTAAATGAGACTTCTAATCAACTCACAATAGAGAGTGCCATTTACCGTAGGAGATGGATCTGAACGAGATAACAACAATCTATTCTCCATAGGTGTAGTAATAGGTGTGCAATCCATCATCCTTAATTTATCAAGCGTTGTCTTGGTATATTTCAATTGAGAAAAAAATATGTGATTCTCCTTTTTCCATACTTCCAATCCAAGACAATAGTGCATCAACCTGAGATCTGTCATGTTAAACGGTTGTTTAAGATCTTTCTTAGTTGCATTAATCATTCTTACTAAACTGTCAGTGATGACTATATCATTCATATAGACAATGAAAATCATAATCTCTCCCCTTGTTTTTGAGGTATATTTTGGGATCGTATGTATTTCTAACAAATCCATGTTATCTAAGATGATCATAATTTTTGATATACCATGCTTGGGGTGCCTTTTTAAGGCCATACAGAGATTTCTTGAGTCTGAATACCTTTTCTTCTTGACCAGGTACACCATATCCCTCAGGTTGATTCATGTAGACTTATTCTTGTAAATCTCCATTCAGAAAGGCACTTTTTATGTCAGTCTGATGGAATTTCCAACCAAACTATACGGCTAGAGAAAATATCATCTTGATCATTTTGATCTTATTTGTGGGAGAAAATGTCTCCTCGTAGTCAATGCCTTCTTTTTGTGAATACCCCTTCGCTAATAGTCTCACTTTATACTTGTCTACTATCCCATCTACTTTGTACTTTGTTTTGAATATCCATCTGCATCCAATGGATTTATTCCCTGGAGAAAGATTGACAAGCTGCTAAGTGTTATTTTTCATCACCGAGTTATACTCAACATCCAAGATATCTTTCCAAGATTTTGACTATAGGGCTACCTGGACTGTAGGGGCTCATCAAATTCAATAACTCTACTCATCAAAGAAAAGTTTATTTCTTCTCTTGCTTTATTGCGAGTCCTTCATCCAGTGGTGGATGTATTCAGTGTACCATTCATTCTTGCATCTTGTAGCATGCTAGTATACCACTTGGGCATATATTGAACTTCTCCCATGGGTCGTGGTTCTATCTGATCATTACCATCATCCCTATAATCACTTTCCTCATCTGCGGGAAGATCCGTTTCTATTTTTACAACTGGTGAAAAATCCACATCAGGTGAGCCTTGAGGAGGAGTCTTTACTTCCTTCTTCTCAAAAACCTTAACATCTCTACTGGTGTAGACTTTCTTGGTCTTAAGATCCATCAATCTGTACATAAGAGTTTCTTCACTGTACCTAATGAAGATTAGTTTTGGTGATTTCATATGTAATTTCTTTCTATTTTTATTGGGTATATGTATATTTTATTTGCACCTGAATACTTTGAGGTGTATAATAGATGGATTCTTTTTTTACCATGCTTCTTGTGGTGTTACTCTGTCAAGAGAAACTATGGGCACTCTGTTTAACAAATACACTTCTGTCTTTTCTGCTTCTGCCCATAATTTCCTTGCTAGTCTAGAACCATTGATCATGTATCATACCATTTCCATGATAATACGATTTCTTCTGTCAACAAAACCATTCTACTGCAGTGTGTATGGAGGAGGCATTTGTTGACAAATCCCATGAGCTTTTAGGGAGGATTTGAACTCGTCATTGGTGAATTCCCCCCTCGATCTAAGTGGAGAATTTTGATGTGATGACCAGTTTCATTCTCAATAGCCACTTTTAACTTCTTGAAGTTTTAAAAATCTTCACTTTTCTTAAGAAGATAAAAATCCACATTTTTATCGAATAGTCATCAACACAAAGCATGAAGTATTGAAATCTAGAATGAATTAGTTGCATCGAACCACAAAGATCAGTATGAACCAGATCAAGCTTACCATGAGATCGATATGTACTCTTCTAGAATGAAGCTCTATGTTGTTTTTCTGCTAGGTAGTTGTTAGTGCAAATTCACAGCACCCCAAAATGACCTATGGATCTACTTTTCTAAGGCAATGTCATTTGGTGTGAATGCATAACATTGAGTTTTCTCTAAGTGTGGGACCTTGTAAATTGAGAAAATCACTAGATTGAAGTTGGTTCTTACTCCTCTATTTTGGTGTATGCATGTAATTCTTGCAGAGGTTCTGATTCAATATTCCTACTCTAAAACTACCAAGGACACAGGGTTGAGAGAAAACAAGGAAATGGAAACAAAACTAAGAAAAAAAAGAAAAGTGATAGTCCAAAGGAGTGTTGAACTCCTTGCTTTGCAAAAATAGAAACAAATCATGAAGATGCAACAGCAAAACATGCACAAATTACCAAAATGTAATGAAGGATCATAAGACAATAATAACTGCATGAGAGGATTGAAAATTGATCACAAAATATACATTATCATGTCCAAATTTGATACAATATGTTGCAATAGAAAAGAGGCAAAAAATGTGCTATAATATTCATGGGAGGTCTCAAAATCCTTCAAATTTTCTTGCTAAGGAGGAAAGAAGAAATTGTAAAAGCAAGAACATCCAACATTACAAAATGAGCCAAAACTGGCTTTTAACCATGAAGCAGAATGGAAGAAAAGAGAAAATGTGGTGAAATCTGATTTTAGATCTCCAACTGTGTGCATGTATACTTTGCTTAATGCTAAATCAAATGAAGCAAAAACTACCACCTAAAATAGTTCTACAATTTAGCTAAAACAAAGCATAAACACCATCATGATAAGAATTAAACAAGGGTTAGATGCTAGCATTCATCAATACAAACTTTGAAACTAACAATGCTAAATATCTAAACTCCTCTATTCTCTAACAACAAATAAATGAATGGACCTAAGTAAGCTCCATGGCTATCAAAATAGTTGTCCTTAGTATGCCAAGTAACTTAGGAATGAGGGCCTATCAAAGTTGGGCTATAAGACCCCTTTGACACCTCCCATATGACCTAAGCACTTAAGAAAGAGGCTTAACTCTTCAAGATGATGAACTCTCAAAAGGGCAAGGTGTAAGCTCTTAGTCTCTTTGCTATATGCTTTGCATTTGCTCTCTTAGGAGTTTAGGTGTAAGTAAAAAGGTAGGTGGATGGCTCTTTATATAGCCCAAAGGATCAATGATTCAACACATTCTCATGAATGTGGGATAAAGGTAAAACATGATTAAGAATGGATAAGGTTGCTTTATTAAAGGTAACCTGACTTTAGAAGGGTTTAATACATGTTTAACAAGTCATGGGAGTTGGGGGTATTTTAATTAATCAAAGGTGATTAATTAATAGGTAGGTGTAAGCTTATAGAAGCCAATTAGAGGAATATTAGTGCAATTTAGGCTATTATAAGGGGATTAAATCAATTAAATATTGATTTATTGGTTAAATGGAAGGGAAAGCTAATTAATTAATAATAATTAATTAGTCTAGGTAGAAGGGGTGATTTATTAACGGAAGGTTGTTAATTAGGGTATTTTTTGGATAGGAAACTTAATTAATTAGCTTAGTGTAATTAATGAATGATGATATAAGGGAAAATGAGTGCTTTTGACGATATGTCATTGATTTGTGAGAAAGGGGATAATTAGCACAATTTAAGTATTTAAATTGCTTGGGCGTAATTATAGGTGTCTACATTTTCCCCTCTTTGGGGTGGCGTAAGTGATGCCACTTCAAAGATAGTAGACAGAAGAGATTTTGAAGGGATAGAAGAAAAATTAGTAGGAGGGAGAGATGCCCCCTCGAGTGTCGATGGGGTGACGAAGGAAGCCGATCGAGGATCGAAAAATATGAGAAGTAGGCAGAAGAATGGGGACGAGGCAAGATGCCCCAAGGAGAGGGAGAATTAGGGGTGAAAGGGAAGTGGTGTAGAAGAAATATGGATGAGGGGAGAAAAGATCTTAACCTCTAGCTGCTTAGTTGTTTGGAACAAATTTGATGTCATCATATTGCCATAGGAACTACATCATCGGTCCTTATGAAAAATATAAGCATACGACAAAGGTAGAATGACATGAAAAGCCATACTACAAACAATTGTCCATTGCTAAAAGTACCAACTCCATGCAACATACAATAATGCAATGCAATACGAGAAGGAAACAAGCTCATATAATAGGGAAAACAAGTACGAATGCACATATCCAACCCAACAACGGTCAAGACAATTGTACAAATGTTTTGTTATCAGTGCTGAAGAGATCCAAAAGTTCATGATTGATGACAAGGGTTAAAAATGATGCCCCAAGCAAGGATACATGCAAGGGAAAATGAAAATGGACATGGGGTCCATGAAAAGCGTTTGTGCGCAACGAAACAACACCAGGCAACCAAAAGTGCCCTAGAGTACAGATGAAGCAAGTAGCTAGCTTTTTTGAATGGTTATGAATCTAGTGATCCGCGAGTTGTATTAATCAGGGAAGATGTGAGACAAACCAATAGGATATGGAGAAAATACCATGCGCAAGACACAAGTTTCAGCCGTAAGAAGCAAGTTACCATTTTATAGGGTGTTTTACTTTTTAGGAATTTTTTGAAATTTTTTGCCTTGTTTTTGGATTTTTTTGATATATATATATATATATTGTTTTTGTTGTTTTCTCGAAACAATGTTCTATTATTTTTGTGTTTTTCTCAAAACAATTTTCTATTGTTTTTGTGTTTTGTGAAACAATTTTCTATTGTTTTTGTGTTTTGTGAAACAATTTTCTATTGTTTTTATGTTTTCTCAAAACAATGGTGTATTGTTTTTGTGTTTTCTCGAAACAATTTTCTATTGTTTTTGTGTTTTCTGAAACAATTTTCTATTGTTTTTGTGTTTTCTGAAACAATTTTCTATTGTTTTTGTGTTTTTCTTGAAACAATGTTCTATTGTTTTTGTGTTTTTCTCGAAACAATGTTCTATTATTTTTGTGTTGTCTGAAACAATTTTCTATTGTTTTTGTGTTTTCTCAAAATAATGTTGTATTGTTTTTGTGTTTTCTCGAAACAATTTTCTATTGTTTTTGTGTTTTCTAAACAATTTTCTATTGTTTTTGTGTTTTGTGAAACAATTTTCTATTGTTTTTATGTTTTTAACAGTTTTCCCAAGCTATGTGCAGGTAACCAAGAAAGCATGGATGCCCCCAGCGTTAGGTGGGGAATATACAAGGGCAGAAGCCACGCGCTTATGAACAAGAAGGTGAAGTTGTTGAGTTGCCTCCAGCGTAAGATGGGAAATAATGAAAGACCACGTACCTTACAGACGAATAGAAGAAGGCAAAGATGGATCAAGGCTGGACTAGATGGTGTGCACAAGGAAACTCGAAGGCAGAACTAGGTCCAGGATAAAGACAACTACCCTTCTAATACAGAATGCTTGTGAACAACGAATCCTCCCGAGGCGCTAGAAACCAGTTTTCACCTAAGGACTTGTCCAAAGTGCCACAATTACATGGTTTTCACTAGTAAATGACCTGTTTTCTCTTTTTCTTTTTCTGATTTGTTTTTTTGATGTTTTTTAATTTTTTAATTTTTGTGCCATGTTCAAGCATAGAACTTCTTAAGATGCATGGCGTTCATTGTCTCTCGGAGCTCATCACCATTGGGGTGAGCCAGTTTGTATGCCTCGGTGCCATACTTGGCAACTATGACATAGGGTCCTAACCAGTGTGGTTCGAACTTCCCTTTCTTTTCTCGCTCTGCTCTAGTGTTGAACTGGTTCTCCTTCATAACTAAATCACCCACCTCAAAATGGTGAGGGATGATTCTCTTGTTGTAGTTGCGGGAGATTTTGTGGTGATATACCTTCAGGTGATTAAGAGCACGAATGCACCTCTCATCCAGGAGCTCTAACTCAGCCAATCTTACCACTCGATAACCTTCATCCTTATCCAAATAGTCTCGAAGAGAAATTCGCAGGGATGGGAGTTCAATCTCTAAAGGGATGATAGATTCTATCCTGAATACTAGGGAATATGGTGTGGCACCTGTAGGAGTGTGAATTGATGTTTGGTAGGCCCAGAGGGCTGGGTGGATTTGTAGGTGCCAGTTTCGATCGGTTTTGTTAACCATCTTCTCCATTATCCTTACCAGAGTCTTGTTTGTTGCCTCAGCTTGTCCATTACCCTGAGGGTAATATGGCGTGGACCATTTCAATCTGATTTGGAACCGTTGGCAAAGACCTTTCATAGTTTTGTTCTTAAATGACTTCCCATTATTTGTGACAATGGCTGCAGGGATACCATATCAGCAAATAATATGATTCATGATGAATTTAGAAATCTGTGCTCCTGTGACATAGGTTAAAGGGACAGCCTCCACCCATTTTGTAAAGTATTCTGTAGCTGTGATGATATGTGTATGACCATGAGATGAGGTAGGAGTAAGCTTCCCTATTAGATCAAGACCCCACTTGGAGAATGGCCACGGGGTAGTGATTGGTTGCAATGGTTGCGATGGAGCATGGATGAAATTTCCATACTTTTGGCAAAGCACACATTTTCTAACATAATTACAACAATCAGTTTCCATGGTGGGCCAATAGTAACCTACTCTTAACAATTTCTTAGCCAAGACCATTCCATTTGTATGTGCTCCGCATACTCCTTCATGTACTTCTTTAATTTCCTGGATTGACTCCGTCACATCCAGACAACATAACAGGTTCCCATCGTAGCCACGATGATAAAGTATACCTCCTAAAAGGGTGTAATGGGCTATCTGGCGAATTAGGCTTTGCTTTTCAGAACAGGAGATATTGGGAGGGAAAGTATTGTCCTTAAGATAGGTGAAAATGGGTTCATACCATGGGGAATAGGGACCAACAACCTCACAAGCCAGGAAAGATTCTGGTACGTCATACGTGGGTTGGTGTAGATTTTATACGAAAAATGGCATATCATTGTTCCCTGGTGGAATACGAAGCATAGATCCCACCATTGCCATAGCATCTGCCGATCTGTTCTGCGCTCTTGGGATCTGCTCAAAGGTAATGCGCACAAAATACTCCTTCAGAGTTTCCACCAACTTCTTGTAAGGTATGAGCTTGTCATCCTTAACTTTATACTGTTCATTAACATGTTTGATGATTAGCTGTGAATCACCTACAACCTTAACATGTTGAATATTCCACTTGATGGCTAGCTTCATCCCTGCAATGAGTGCTTCATAGTCCGCAATGTTGTTCGTGTAAGGGAAGGCCAGGCGGAAATCCTGTGGTATAGGATCACCCGAAGGAGTAATAAGGACCACTCCTACACCTGAACCATGAAACGTAAAAGATCCATCAAAATGTATCTGCCATACGACAAATTCTTTAATGTAGAGAAAAGATGCATCTGGTAGATCCAGACTCAAAGGTTCTATGCTTTGCAAAGATGCTTCCGCTAGCTGGTCAGCAAGTACTTGTCCTTTAATTGATTTTTGATGGAAAAATTCTATATCAAACTCACTGAGTAGAATGATCCAATTAGCCATTCTACCTGTGAGGGTGGGTTTGGACAACAAATACTTGAGTGGGTCAACCTTGGATATGAGCTTGGTCTTAGTATTTAGCAGGTAATGGTGAAGTTTCTGAAAGGAAAAAACAACGGCCAAGCAAGCCTTTTCAATCCAAGGATAATTACGTTCATAGGCGATGAGGGTGTGACTCAGATAGTACACTACTTTCTCTTTATGGCTAAGGTCATATTGGGTGAGCAGTGCACCAATAGCATATTGCGTAGTGGAAATATAGAGAAAAAGTGGTTCTCCCAGAGTGGGAGGCATGAGGACAGGTGGATTAGCTAGGTACTATTTAAGCAAAGCAAAGGCTTGTTTTTGCTCAGGTCCCCAGATGAAAGCGATGTCCTTCTTAAGCAAATGAGTGAATGAGTGACATTTATCTATAAGCTGGGAGATAAAGCGGTGAATGGCTTGAATTTTCCCTTGCAAGCTACGCAGTTGCTTGATATTCTTAGGTGGAGGCATTTATGTGATGGTAGACACTTTAACAGGGTCTACCTCAATACCTCGTCTTGACACGATGAAGCCTAATAGTTTCCCAGATAGCACACTGAAGACAAACTTCTTTGGATTTAGCCTGACTTTGTATTCACGCAGGCGTTCAAAGATACGCCACAAAATGATAAGATGATCCTCTCTTGTTTTGGACTTTCCCAGGATGTCATCTACATAGTCTTCCATGATGTCATGAATCATATTGTGAAATATTACTGTCATGGCCCGTTGATAAGTTACTCCCGCATTCTTAAGGCCAAATGGCATCACATGATAAAAGAAGGTGCCCCAAGGAGTTGTGAAAGCTGTTTTGTGTTGGTCTTCCTTAGCGATCTTAATTTGATTATAACCTGAAAAGCCATTCATGAGTGATAGCATTTCGTACCCTGCGGTTGAGTCAACAATCATGTCAATGTTGGGTAATGGAAAGTCATCTTTAGGGAAAGCTTTATTGATGTCCCTAAAATCTGTGCAAATTCGGATACCAATAGGTTTCTTATGGACATGAACAATGTTTGATATCCATTCAGAATAATCAATTGGCCTGATGAATCCTGTTGCAAGAAACCTTTCCAATTCTTCTTTAACTAACAAGGCCACGCTTGGGTGCATCTTTCGAAGCTTTTGTTTGATAGGCTTAGCGTCTGCATGCACAACCAGGTTATGCATGACCAAAGTTAGATCTAAGCTGGGCATGTCTTTGTAAGACCATGCGAACACATCAATAAACTCTAGCAGTAGCATAATGAACGTCTTTTGTTCTCTGGTTGAGAGTGATGCTCCCAATTTTACTATCTTGGGATCTTCTTCGGTACCAATATTGACATCAATGGTTTCTTCAACTAACAATTTTGATAAATCCTCCATACGCGTAGGATCGGGAGGTAGGTTAAGATCTTCATCCAAGGATGTCTCTACGAGATTTTCATCCTTGACGTGGTCACTTTGTTTGTCCTTTGATTTTCTTATTTATTTGTCAGCCAATGCCTCAAAGAGGTTTTCACTGTGTGACTTGGACTTCGATTTTTGCTGAGGCTTTTCTTTAGAACTCTTTCCCTCACTTTTCTTTAAATTTTGCTGACCATGAAGTTCAGCCTCCTCGCCAAAGTAGGCGTAGGTGTCTAAGTCGATAAAGAAACCCTTCTTGTGATCTCCAATGGGAATTGTATCCCTTATGCCCATGAACTCTGCAATAGCCTCGTCATTCTCAAATAAATCTAGTGGCATGTGACGTTGTTGGTCCCATTCAACAAGGGAAGGGTACACAAGGTCAAGGGTTGGTTCGGTGGGGGTTATGGTCAGGACAACATTGTTCATGAAAAGGTTCGTGGAGGCCAGATCCTCATATAGGCTACAATGGGAATCTGTATCGCTGTATAGGTACTCGAAGCTATCCTCATGCTCAGAACAAGTCGCATCTTGATCGTTGGGGTGTGCTCCGTAAGGGTGAATCCCAATGCCATATCTTTCTATTTTGAAATGAGGAAGAGGGACTGGTTCTCTTTGTCCTTGTTCATTCCTTCCACATCCTAGGCCTTTGTAGCCCATGGAGTACTCATTCGGCTAGATTTTTCATATTCTAGGGTTTGATAACAAGATGGTTGAGTGTCCTCAGGGACCTAAGTAGTAGGTGGATCAAGTAATTTTTCCTCAGCTAACAAGCCTCCATGTAGGAATGACCCAATAGTGTGTTCCTCTCTAGGTCTCCTGAAGCGGTAGTTGGGTCGACCTCTAGTCTTGGGCGACAAGGAGAGGTCAGAAACCAAGAGGGCTTGTTGTACATTATACTCCCCATAGCCATATTCCAGAATTTTCATCTCCCATGAATTAAATGGAGATGTTGAAGTAGATGCCCCATGAGTGCAAAAACTAAGAGAATTTGAATCTACTCGAAATTCCATGGCCTTAGAATGAAGAGGGACAGCTATATCTGTGGAGGGACATGCGTATGTACCCTTTCGTGCAAAGATATTAAGATCTCTACAATGAGCAAAGGGCTCTGAGTCTCCTGGTATTGTTACTGTATGTCCCTCATGCTTCAGCTTGATACATTGATGAAATGTTGATGGCACTGCTTGCATGGCATGGATCCATGGTCATCCTAGAAGCATATTATATGGAAGTTCCAAGTCTAAGATGTGAAACTTTGTCTGATGGCAAGTGGGGCCCACCTCCATTGGCAGCGTAATGGTGCCTATTGACTCTCTTTCCGCGTTGTCGTATGCGGTGATAGTGATGATATGGGACTCAAGATCTTCTTCTGTATTTTCCAATTGTTTGACTAATTTAAGCATGCAGATGTTCAATCCAGATCTGTTATCCACAAGCACCCATTTGATTTTCCTATGGGTAACAACTACCTCAATGTATAAGGGAAGATTATGTGTAGGATTCTCGGTAGGGACCTCCCTATGGTTGAAAGTGAGATGCTCACTTGGTGCAATATTTGCCACCGTGGCTTGAAGGTACGCATGATCGACTTCTAAAGGCACTCCCAACCCCTGAAGAGTTTGATACAGGATGTCCTTATGTACATTGGAAATCTTGAGAAGGTCTAAGATCGAAATATTAGCAGACATCTTCTCAAGTTATTCTAAAAGGTTATACTTACCAGTATGTAGGGTCGATGGAGAGGGGTCCAAAATTACGAGGTGGGTGTGCCTTGTTACCACATCACAGTCCTTTCCCTTAATCCAGATGGTGTTGAAGCGGTCAGCAGGGGAGTGAATACATCCGATAAGCGAATCATAATGATTGTTATCTCTCTTGGTATACAAGTAATTCGCAGCTTTATGGGTTTGGGATGACTCTCCTTGATCCGGTTTTTCCTTTTCTGACTTATCATGCTTGGGGAATGGTTCCTTATAAATCCCCATCTTCTCGTTAGGTGTTTGCATGTGGCTAGGGTTATCCACCTCTATCTCCCCGTTGTCAATGAGGTCTTGAATATAGTGGCAAAGTCGCAAACATTTATCTGTTTTATGACCTTTAACGTGATGCATTTTGCAGTATTCATGCTCCTTATATCATGAAGGTTTAGGAGCGTTGTCATGAAACGGTTGCATTGTAGGATAGGTCATCATGTGGGCCGCATCCAACTGTTTTAGTATGATGGACAACGGCTCATTGAGGGAGGTGAATGTTCGTTGCTTTGGTGGTGGTTGAATTGGGCCCTTGGTCAGTTTAAAAGGTTGAATGGTTTGGACTGTTTGAACATGTTTGGAATCAGTGATTCCGTCTCCCACCATGTTTTTTGTTTTTGTTAAAGATCTTCAGCTTGTCAGTGGGTTTGACACTTTGGTTGTCTTTAGATTGGGTTTTGAGGGTGCCTTTGGAAATGAGATCCTTTTCTATTTGAATCCCTTTCTCAATAACCTCCTCAAAGGTTTGGACACAATGCATTTGGAGGTGGAAAGCTATATCTGGGTTGAGATTAGGGATGAAAATACTGATCAGTTGCTTCTCAAGGAAATCGCAAGGGAAGCAACTAGCTATCCCTCTCCATCGTTGGAGGAAGCTAGCGAAGGTCTCATTTAGGCGTTGTTTTGTGCCGCACAAGTTTGCCATGGTGATGTCACTCTCTATGTTATACGAGAAATGACACACGAATCTTTCTGCCAATTCTGGCCAGGTGAAAATTTATCCTCATGGTAAGTGCATAAACCATTCCAATGCTTGACCTCCGAGACTCTTAGGAAAAAGTCTGATGAGGTAATTATCACTATAAGACACCTCTTGACATGCCATGTAGAAATCTTTAACATGATCCCTTGGGTCTCCCTTTCCTTTGTATTTTTCAAGCTTTGGCATATCAAATTTCTTTGGAAAGGGTTGAAGGGTCATTGTCTTGTCAAAAGGATAGGGGCATAGTTCTTCGTATTGGTATTTCCTAATACTCCCTATATTGCTTTCTTGTATGCTCGCAAGTGTTGCTTTCATAGATTACACTTCTTGTGCGAGCAGTTGTTCTTTAGTGGGAGAAGCAGGGATGTGTACACGATGATACCCTGTGTCTTCTTCTCCTTGGTTTTCTTGATGGAGGTCGTGGATCCTAAACTTAGGCTTTGACTTTTGAATGTTCTTGTTTGTGTCTTTCTATACCTGGAAAGTAAGCAAAGCTAGTTGTCATCTTAGGTTACTGAGTTGTTGCTGGATTGTGACTTGGTTTGTGTCTTCTTCTTCTAAAGGTTCTTCCTCTTCGTATTGTGGAGGTTCTTCCCCTGTCTCATGTTCTATCTTGTTTCTTCGTGGCACTTTGATGAGGGGTATTCTATGCCCTACCACTTTATCATTTTCTGCGTAAGAAGTGGAAGCATGCCCACCTGTTAAAATATCTTCCATATTGATAAGGGGGCGTTCTTCCTTAGTAGTGTCATTTGTAGGTAATATTGGTTCATTCTCGGTGGGAAATTTGGCCCCTAATTCCATGAACCATGCCAAAACTCTATCTTTATTTCTAAGGAGAAACTCATCTAGTAGAGTGGGGTCAAAATCAAAGTCTGCGTGTGGTGATTCTAATTCATTTCCACTATGGTCAATAATTTCTTCTATTTCCTTTTCTGTAGAAAATAGTGGTCCTAGATCGTGTCCAATAAATGGGTTTGACCCTTATTTGTTAGAGGTTTCCCAAGCTTGCACCTATTGTTCCTCATATGTTTATTTCTTTAAACCTAGACGTGTCTTGGGAGCCATGTTTTCGTGATAATTTTCACTAAGGTAAGTTGTATATTTGTTCAAAATTCAATGACTACCCCTAAGTGAAACACAAGATGTACGTGTTAAGAGTAAATTAACAGTGTGAGAATACCAATGTGATAAAATGATAAAGTCACCAATGAAACAAGCATTTGCTATTAAAACTTAATCAAATGAAGCACTTCCTAAACTACGTTTCAAAGTAATTTGTGACGCCAGATGATTAACAAGATGTCTCCACTTATGCCAAGTTCAAAGGAATGAACAAGACGTAATTAAATACATGAAGTTAAATGTGATCTTTCAACAAGATATATGATGAGAAAGCTCAAGTCTGATTAAGACCTATATCTCAAAAAGTGCCAATTACGATTTGTGAATGACACAACAATATCACCAAGATATGTTAACCCACTTTGCAAGAAAGTGAAGTATTGATATCAAGTTGTTATTGATATAACATGCACAAATGGTAGTGCCTAGCACCTTTTGAAAATGAGGTAATAATAAAACTAAACAAAAAAATGCTCAAAGTATAGCTAGGAATAGTTAAGAATGTGTGCAGCGTAACCGTACAATATAGGTATTTATGTCGAGTTTACAAGAAACAAGACGTAAATATCAAAATTATAATGATACGAGACAAACAAGCTAACACCTCTATGGAAGTCCACAGTGATGAACCACGCCTAACTACAATGATGATCTTGACGTGGGTATTAAGATCACAATGGCTACCAAATGACGTGAAAATACCTCCACTCACTTTAGACGTTTAACTAACCCAACTGCAAACATGGATGGGCGTAAACGGACATAAAAGTGAGGGAAACAGTCGAATGGCAACACAAAGGTAATCACACCTCTTTTGATCAACAAAGTGTCAAAAGAATATGAAGGAAATAAATCAAGAAAAAATGACAAAAAATGCTAGTCTCACTTCGGCAGAGTTTCACCTCGCCCTAAGGCAAGTAAAAACTAGGCGAAAGTAATACGTCACACGTTTCTCAAAAAGAAGGTTCACAACTCAACACTGTTTTAAAGTGGTCAAAGTGGGCTCCTGGCCAAAGTATATTCTCCTAGGTGGTTCTCTCTCCCTAGGTGTTACAAAGTTACCATGAGCGAGCGTGATTTACCTAAAAAGTCACACTGACTAGTTTGGGAGTATCTCAGCTTTACTTTACCCCCTTCAAGAACAGTAGGCAACTAGTGTGTCTACGTGTACTATCACTGGGGTCGCCACAATGGACAACTTGTAACACTATCTCACAAAGGAAACACTAGTCAAGTAGGTAGTGCGGAGCACTTCCCATTTCATCCACAAGGTTCTCTCTTGTGTGGACTACTTTGGAGTTCATGGAACCACCCCCATTGTTGTAGCTTAAGGCGTTATGCCAAAGGGGTTATGTTCTAGTTGAGCGGAGAGGGACGTACCCTTTTTTGAAACCTGCAATACAGTGTTTTGAATATGTTGTTCTTTTTATCTTGTTTAATTAGGTGTGGTTTGATTCAACACCTTTTGGCAACCTGTATAACAACTGTATTAGTAGTTTTTTATTTCGTTTTGATTCCTCCTTTCTTTGACAAGCATTTTTAGGTCCTGCACTTAAGCGTTAGTAGTTCTCCAACAAAATCATATTATTTAAAAGAGGTTTAAGAGTTACTTTTTATTCTCAAGATCATCCAAGGATGCAAGAGAAGAGCATACACAACAAATAATCCAACTAAAAAGTAAAGAAAATCTTTTCAATCAATGAACCATACAAAATTCTTGATAAATGTTCATTCCTTTAAACTAAAAGTGAAAGATGAAGTTTCCAATTTACCAAATGTTATAAAATGAAGACTAAAGTTGCTTTTGATTCTCAAGATCACCCTAAGGTGCAAGAGAAGAGCATACACAAACTTTATCCCAACTATATAGAAATGGAAAACTTCAAATCAAAGGACCATTGAAAAATGCTCTGTAAAAGGTTCATTCCCTTAAGCAAAATGAATAATCAAGTTTCCAAGTTTAATCCCAATGTTAACAAGATAGAGATAAAAGTTGTTTTTGATTCTCAAGATCACCAAAAGGTGCAAGAGAAGAGCATACACATGATTTTTTCTAAATCGAGTAAGCATGGAAATACAACATTCATCAAAACATTAGACATGTTAGAAAATGAATAGTTTTAAAATAATAGAAAAACCTATAACTTTTGTAAGCATAAATCCATAATTTATGTTTTCATTGTATAGTTAACTTAAATACCTTTCCAACGCAAAAAAAATGGAGTCATTTCGAGTTCAGGAGCAAAAGTTATGGCCTTTGGAAGATGGGTTACGCATATGCTCTTATGCTCATGGGTGTGCACTTGACATGCACTCAAAAAATGTCAAAAAAACGTCTCTTAATCTACAAAATGGGAAAATTTTTCCAACCAAGATTCAATTTTGACAACAATCCATCACATTAATATATGAATAGAAGACTCAACACTATCAAACATTAACATACATGCTCAAGAATTTAAGATTTTCAAGAAATTGACAAAACTAACATGTAGAATGATGAAAAAGTAAGCTCTAAAAATGAAAACATGATGAAATCTTGAAATTTTCTCACAAGATTTAAATTTTGATAGAAACCCACCACATTAATATGTAAATAGAAGACTCAGCACTATCAAACACTAACCTATATGCTCAAGAATTGAAAATTTTCAAGAAATTGACAAAACTAGCATGTAAAATGATGAAAAAGTAAGCTCTAAAAATGAAAACATGATGAAATCTTGAAATTTTCTCACCAAGATTAAATTTTGACAGCAACCCACCACATTAATATGTAAATAGAAGACTCAACACTATCAAACACTAACCTACATGCTCAAGAATTGAAAATTTTCAAGAAATTGACAAAACTAGCATGTAAAATGTTAAAAAAGTAAGCTCTAAAAATAAAAACATGGAGAAATATTGAAATTTTCTCCTCAATTCCAATTTTGACAGCACTTCACCTCCTTCATACCTACAAGGAAGACCCAACACATGTAAACTCAACAAAACATGTTAAGAAAAACAAGTTAGATCAACATGTGTAAAAGAGGGTTAGTAACAAAAAATAAAACTTAACTACAAAAAATTGAAATTAAGTGTAAAGGACAATGGAGTATGTCCCACAGGGCGTGCCAAATGTGTGCATGTATACTTTGCTTGATGCTAAATCAAATGAAGCAAGAACTACCACCTAAAATAGTTCTACAATTTAGCTAAAACAAAGCATAAACACCATCATGATAAGAATTAAACAAGGGTTAGATGCTAGCATTCATCAATACAAACTTTGAAACTAACAATGCTAAATATCTAAACTCCTCTATTCTCTAACAAAAAATAAATGAATGGACCTAAGTAAGCTCCATGGCTATCAAAATAGTTGTCCTTAGTATGCCAAGTAACTTAGGAATGAGGGCCTATCAAAGTTGGGCTACAAGACCCCTTTGACACCTCCCATATGACCTAAGCACTTAAGAAAGAGGCTTAACTCTTCAAGATGATGAACTCTCAAAAGGGCAAGGTGCAAGCTCTTAGTCTATTTGCTATATGCTTTGCATTTGCTCTCTTAGGAGTTTAGGCGTAAGTAAAAAGGTAGGTGGATGGCTCTTTATATAGCCCAAAGGATAAATGATTCAACACATTCTCATGAATGTGGGATAAAGGTAAAACATGATTAGGAATGGATAAGGTTGCTTTATCAAAGGTAACCTTACTTTAGAAGGGTTTAATACATGTTTAGCAAGTCATGGGAGTTGGGGGTATTTTAATTAATCAAATGTGATTAATTAATAGGTAGGTGTAAGCTTATAGAAGCCAATTAGAGGAATATTAGTGCAATTTAGGCTATTATAAGGGGATTAAATCAATTAAATATTGATTTATTGGTTAAATGGAAGGGAAAGCTAATTAATTAATAATAATTAATTAGTCTAGGTAGAAGGGGTGATTTATTAACGGAAGGTCGTTAATTAGGGTATTTGTTAGATAGGCAACTTAATTAATTAGCTTAGTGTAATTAATGAATGATGATATGAGGGAAAATGAGTGCTTTTGACGACATGTCATTGATTTGTGAGAAAGGGGATAATTAGCACAATTTAAGTATTTAAATTGCTTGGGCGTAATTATAGGTGTCTACACCAACCACTAACGAGATTCATTAAAATGGAAAGGGCACCTTTGTAAATCCACTTCCCAACGCATTCGAGCCTGCAGGACAAGAAATTACCCATACGTCATTAAATCTAGTAGATGAAAATCTGATTTTTTTCTTTTCCAGTGCCAGGGACGTTTTTCCAATTTTACCCCACTAATCTTCATGAAAATTAAAAATTGAGAGGTCTAACATGTGGATAATTTCACCATCTTTCCATTGATATAAAGAATGCGGAAATATGAGCTCTAGATCAAAAGATATGGCCCTCTGAAGATTTAGGGCGAAAATGGCGAAAACATAGTCAAAATTCGGTCGGCGAGATCAAAATTTAAAATTTTCCCTTTTTTGAATTTGGGTAAATTTCCCAAAAATTCTCTGCACTCTGCCACTTTTTTGCCACGTGGCACTTTCCCATTCGTTGATGGAAACACGGGCCCAAACTTCACTTTTTCCTTTTGATTTCACATTGGGTAAAATTCCCAAGATTTCCCGATGCTCCGTCACTCCACTGCCACATGTTGGCTTCTGGTCGCTCCATGGGGATGCGCTTCAACATTTTCCTTTATGCCTTTTACAATTTTGGCAAATTTCACCAAAAATTTCCATGCCTCTGACCACCGCCATCGACTGGACACGTGTCGCTTCCTGGATTCGCAAACTTTTCTCCATCCTCCGTGGGCCGGTTTTTCCTTTTGCGCCTCTGCCAAATCTTTGGTAAATATTCCAACTTTCTTCCATCACCCTAGCCTCTACCACCACGTGGCATCATTTCATTGGCCATGGGCATGTTAAGGAAAAATTTCCCCAAAAAACTTTGCCAAGCCATATGTTTCAAAATATTTGGAGTTAGGAGGAAAATTTTACCTTTCTGGAAAGGTGAGAAAAAATCCTATCTGATGGAGCCATTTCTAGAAACCCTTGAGTGCTTAAAATGTGTAAAAATTGAATTTTAAGAAAAAGGAAGGAAAGAATGAAGGCAAGTTAGCCAAAATAAGTAGGGGGCTCATTTTGGATAACAATTTGGTGACTCTTAGGGATCATCTGCCTGCTAGATGAATGATCAGTGGCCTTTGAAGCATCCATTTTGCATGGAGTCAAGCTTGATGAAATGATTCTGATATGACTATGAAAATTTGACCTCTGAGCTATTTCGAAACCCACTGAAACTAAAAATGAAACTGATCTTCACCAAAATGCCATTGAAATGGACTATGCAGGAGCAACACAACAGGACCAAAAACTATGTACAAAATGGAAATCATACATACCCCAAGTGGGATATGCAGAGTGTGCACAGGCACTTATTCTGCTGAAAGTGAACCTACCTAATCTACTCTAATTGGTAGCAAAGGTAAGCTAAATAAACCCTACAACTAGTTGTGAAAAATAGTTTCCTTTCTTCAAAATGGGCAGCCATGCAATTGATTTGGAGCTGATCATGGTTATTAGGATGAGTGGAAAATAAACAAGAAGATGGTCTTCTTCCCAAATCAACAAGGTGTCAACTGAAAGTAAATTGAATACCTCTTTTAGTTGCTTTACATTTGGATTGAAGAGGTATGACAACTGATCCTTGGCACTCTGATGCTCATACTCATGCTTAGAAGCAAGCATGACTAGTTGTGGCTTCTCCTTTGGCTCTAATGAAGCCAAATACCTTATTGGGCAAGGTCTGATCCATTTGATATGATCATAGCTCTGAATTTCAACTCCAATAATGGAACCTTCTTGTAAACCTTCCCGAATGAATGGCATGGAAGAAGTGGTAAAAATCTCTTGCTCTTCCCCTTCCTTTTCCCATGAAGTACATGGAAGATATAAATCTTCCAAACTTGGTTCCAATGAGCTGTCACAAAACACAGGCTGCTGTTTTTCAATGTTCTCCTTTATGGCAGCAGTCTCTTGATATTGGAGAATGAATGGTGTATAAGAGAATGTTGTAATTTCAGCTAGCTCCTCCTCAAGACATTCCTCTAAGTTTGATAGAGAATCAAAATATTTTCTGTCCCGCTGCAACAAAGCTTTTCCCTCTTGTTCTTGTTCTTCTTTTGCTGTAAACTCAGTCCAAAACACCACCTTTTCTTCAACTCCAACCTCTTCTTCAGGCTTCACCATCAACGGGATTTTTGTAATCCCGAATTTGAGAGCCCAACTCTTTAGATTGTCTATCATTTCTTCTTTGTTGGGTTCCTCTTCTTGCTATTCTCCTTGACTGGTATTCTGATTTTCATCTTCCCAACATAGATCTGGGAATGCAAGAGGATGGATGGGTTGTGACTCAACTGATTTTGTAATATTTTGTGATGGTGGAGGAGGTAGAAACTCTTGTTTCTTTAGAGGGAATGGATTTTTAGAAGGGAAAAGAGTAGAGAAATTGATGTGGGAGGGGAGACTAGGAGATGGAGAAATGGAATTAACTTTTGGGACAACATATGGGAAACTTGAAGCTTAACATTGCTGAAATGATAAAGCTTGAGAGGGTGAAAAAGAAAGACAGAGAGTTGTTGAATGACTTACCCATTGACAAGGTTGATTCAGAATTTTTTCATATGCTTCTATCTCCTCAATCCATTGTGCAAGTTGGGGCATCATTTCAACCATGAAGTCTCCTGAGGGTTGTTGTGTCTTGGAATAGGGCCTCCCCATGGACAGGGTGCTCTGAAACCAATAATAAATGCCTTCATTTGTGCATGAGCCCTTGATTTCACCATGTTTACCTCCATCTTTTGGATCTTCTCTAACAAATTTGCATTTTATTCTTGACTGCCCTCACAATCTACATACCCTTGTGCTTGACATGCTTCATAGCCAAACTGATTTTGACATTGCTCATATGGATATGCATACTAGTTTTGAATATGATGAAAATGCTATTCTGGAGGATTTGAGAAACATGTTGGAGGTGGGAAACATTTCTGCTGTTGTAAATGTGAATCCCATGATGGAAATGAAGTCATGCTTGCACAACTTCATGGGATGAAAGAAGATGGAAGGAAGAATGGATAAAAAATGAATGAAAATGAATGAAATGGAAGGTCTACAACTTCAGAGATGGGTTGTTTATCAGATGGACTCGCCATATGTGCTTTTGAATATGCCTCCAAAGGCCAAATCTTTAACAGGAACACACCAACCTGTTAAAAATAAAGTGAAGACCTCTAAGGTCCCACCAGGTGTGCCAAAACTGTTAGGGAAAATTCACAGCACCCCCAAAATGACCTATGGATATGCTTTTCTAAGGCAATGTCATTTGGTGTGAATGCACAACATTGAGTTTTATCTAAGTGTGGGACCTTACAAATTGAGAAAAATCTCCAGATTGAAGCTAGTTCTTACTCATCTGTTTAGGTATATGCATGCAATTCTTGCAGAGGTTCTGATTAAAAATTCCTACTCTAAAACTACCAAGGAGACAAGGTTGAGAGAAAACAAGGAAATGGAAATAAAACTAAGCAAAAAAAATAGAAAGGTGATACGCCAAAGGAGTGCTGAACTCCTTGATTTGCAAAAATAGACATAAATCATGAAGATGCAACAATAAAACATGCACAAATTACCAAAATGTAATGAAGGATCAGAAGACAATAATAACATCATGAGAGGATTGAAAATTGATCACAAAATAAACATTATCATGTCCAAATTTGATACAATACATTGCAATAGGAAAGAGGCAAAAAATGTGCTACAATCTTCATAAGAGGTCTGAAACTCCTTCAAATCCACCTGCTAAGGAGGAAAGAAGAGCTTGCTGAAGCAAGAACATCCAACATTACAAAATGAGCCAAAATTGGCTTTTGACCATGAAGCAGAATGGAAGAAAAGAGAAAATGCAGGAAAATATGATTTTAGATATCCAACCACTGACAAGATTCATTAAAATGGCAAGGGAATCTCTAAAAATCCACTTCCCAATGCATATGAGTCCGCAGGACAAGAAATTTCCCATACCTCATTAAATCTGGTAGATGAAAATCTTTCTTTTTGTCTTTTCCAGTTCCAGGATTTTTTTTCTAATTTTCTCGCATGAATCTTCACCAAAATCCAAAATTAAGGGATCCAACGTGTGGAGAATTTCACCATATTTCCATTGATATAAAGAACGCAAAAATCTGAGCTGTAGATCAAAAGATATGGCCCTCTGAAGATTTAGGGCAAAAATGGCAGAAACAAAGTCAAAATTCGGTCGACGAGGTCAAACTTTAAATTTTTCCCTTTTTTGAATTTGGGAAAATTTTCAAACAATTCTCCATGCCCTGCCACTCTACTGCCATGTGGCACTTTCCCATTCATTGATGGAAACATGGGCCCAAACTTCACTTTTTTATTTTAATTTCACATTGGTCAAAATTCCGAAGATTTTCTTGTGCTCCGCTGCCACGTGTCGGCTTCTGGTCACTCCATAGGGATGTGCTTCAACATTTTCCTTTACGCCTTTTGTAATTTTGGAAAATTTTGCCAAAATTTTCTTTGCCTCTGACCACCGCCATCGACTGGACATGTATCGCTTCCTGGATGCTCAGCGGGCCTTCGCAAAATTTTCTCCATCCTCCGTGGCCTTGGGGGCTGGATTTTTCCTTTTGTGCCTCTGCCAAATCTTTGTCAAATATTCCAACTTTCCTCTGCCGGCCCAACCTCCACTGCCACGTGGCATCATTTCATTGGCCGCGGGCTTGTTAAGGGATAATTTCCCCAAAAAACTCCGCCGAGCCATAACTTTCAAAATATTTGGAGTTAGGAGGAAAATTTTACCTTTCTAGAAAGGTGAGAAAAAATCCTATCTGATGGAGCCATTTCTAGAAACCCTTGAGTGCTTGAAATGTGTAAAAATTGAAGTTGAAGCACAAGGAAGGAAATAATGAAGGAAATTTAGCCAAATAAGTAGGGGGCTCATTTTGGATAACAATAGCGAGGACACTTATCTATATCCTTCTGGAGATATGGTAATCATTTTACCATATTGTGCCAACAAAGTGTCTCGAGATACTTGAAACAGATATGACCAAGTCTCCAATGCCATAATTGTGCATAGGTAGAGTTCTTATCCACAAGTGCCTAATCATTTCTGTGGAAAAAATCAAGCTGGAACATACATCCCACATTAGTGGCTTTTGCAACTATTTTGAAGCCTTGTGATTTGTCTTGAATTAAACACATCCTCTTGTGGGAATGACTATCAAAGTCATTTTTCAAGTTGTGATCTAGGAGTTGACTGATTGAAAGAAAATTTTTAGTCAACCCAGGGACATATAGTACATCTGACAATCTACAGTTACGTGAACCAAGGGGTATAGAAATGTTCCCAATCCCTTATACTGTGTATGAAGAATCATCACCCAACGAAACATGGTTTTTTGAAGGTGTGTTCCTCATTGATGTAAACCAATATCATGTCCCAAATCAACATACTAGGCATCACTAGAGGACGTGGAGGGTTCACTTGATCGAGCAATGTATAAGTAGTCTTCAGTATCTGAATGTTCTTCTTGCTCAGAACTATTTCCTTGTTGATGGGGTTTTCTTTTCCAGTACCCCTTTTTCTGCCCTTGATTTTAGTTAGAATTTCCCTTATAAGATTGTTGATTTTGAGGTCCAGAAGTAATTGATGAACCTTTATTATAAGTATTATACCAACAATCTTTCAACTGATGTCCTCTTTTGCAGATAGGACATTTCTTCTTTTGTTTCTTGTCCCCTTGTTGATGCTGATTTTGGGACTTTTGATAGGAATTAGGTTTTCCTTTTCCTTTTCCTTTCCATTTCTAATGAGAAGAAAGTGGTTGCTCCTCTTCATCATCTTTATTGTACATTGCTTCCTCTTGTTGTAGTAGGTTTATCAACTTGTCAAAGCTCATTTTTGTATCTGATAAGTTTAGTGTTTTCACAAAAATGTAGTATGAAGGAGGGAGAGCTCTCAGAACAATGGGAATGAGAGCTTCATCAGTGAATGCTTATCCCAAGGATAAAATTATAGACCTCAACTCTGCAAATATTCTCAAGAAAGCTTCTAATTTTTCATTTTGTTTAAACTTCAATGTGTGTAACTGACTCTACAAATTCATTATGACATTCTTGTTTTTGGCCTCATACACCGTGCTCAACTTATCCCATGCTTCTTTGGTTGTTTTGGCATCTCAAATGTGGGGTTGCACATCATCAGAAAATTTAAACAAGATGATTAGCTTGGAATTCTCATCGGATCTATCAATCTATTTATGTTGTGTTGTATCAGTTCTTAATCTGGTTACTGTACCATTCAAAATAATCCAAATCTCTTCAAACTCAAGCCTTGACTTGATTTTTGTTGTCCATGTTGCATAGTTATTTCCTCTGAGTAGTTGTGAATATGGAAGAGAAAATTTGGAGGTATTGGTGCCCATTTTATAGAATTAACTGACAAAGGGTAAGGATCTTATCACTCCAGATATACTCTTTCCCAATGTATATACCATTGGTCTGATATACCGAACCTTTCTATATACACACCCTTCCAATATACCTGTCGGTACATGAAAGAAGCTAGACCTTTCTATATTCTCGGCAGTACGTGAAATATGCGTTAATGCACATGAAATAATTGGATACGTGGTACCAAGATAGTACTGAAAGGGGTCTGTGTGATTATTGACACCAACTCAAAGAAATATACTCATATGCGCTCGTAACTTCACTATATAATTGGATAATTTCTCAGTCCAGATTTAAGTCGAGCAATCATTCACAGATGGATGGGAGGGATCAAAGTGAGTGCACTGTGTCTTTATTACTCCTCATTGATTTAAAGGATCGATGCTTAGACGACGTTCTTGTAGCTATATTAGGCATTAAGTGCAATAGTAGTCGTGACCACTTTATCCGTAAGTGCTTCCCAGAGGCACTGTTTATACCGAATGCTACAAATGAGATTCAAAGATCTCGTGAGTGATTTAGAACCAAATTTTAATACTTTTTAGTACAAATCTCTTCCAGTTTTACAATAGTTACAATAGTTTACAGTTGAATATGGCAACCTGCAAATTAGTACAATACATTGAAGTATACAATTACATTCAAAATTCTAAAAAATTAAATGGAAAGCAATTTTTTTTTTTGGGGACCTAGTGGTCTCCAGAGATCAATACAGCTCTCTGAGAAAAAAATAAAAAATAAATCTCAAAATGAAGTTTTTAGATACCCCTCCTTTGGGAAAAATTGCTCAAAAATAAAAAAATATGCATAGTTGGAGAATTTGTTTTTTGACCCTTTGTAGGGGTTTCTTCGCTAAAAATAGTTGTGGCTTTAGTTATCACTAAGGGATTTAGCAATGGTTTTAGGTGCCAATTTTGGTAGAACCCAATAGATTAGCCGCTAAATTTTATTATTTATTAAAACAATGTATTGGGGGTGGGTCGAACCTGTAACCTCACTACTTCAAAGCTTTCCACCAATCTAACTAAATGCTAACCATGCTTTACATATAAAACAAAGCACTTTGTATTTATATTGGAATAAAATTGACTAACCTTGTAAACATGTTGACGTGGCTGGCAGAGAGGAGGTTCATGTGGCTTGAGAGTGGGTGGTCTATGGATTCAGGTTCCCGCGAATGGAGGATATTAATCGCCTTTTGATTCTTTTGCAATAGAATTTATATTAATCCTCTGTTTTTGTATGGTAGAGCCGATGTGATTGTTTTGATTTTTTTATTGATTACAGGGTCATGGTGAGCTTCTTGGAGGTTTTTTTCCACCATTTTCAATGCAAGGTTATTTTATCTAGTTGCTCTCTTTTATGTATTCCTCAATCGTGCTTTTAATTTGTTTTTGGTTGCAGGATCCGGCTTAAGGTTGGATGTTGGTCGCTTTGCAATATTTTTGTATGTAGGGTTCGGTTCTTGGAACTCATTACACTAATGACTCAAATGGATTGCCTAGATCAGTTGATCAGTGGCTATAAAAATAATGAAACTCTACCAATATCAACATTTCAATTCCCAGCTTGGTAATGGGCTCGATTGAATGCAAGGTAGGTTCGTTTGCAACATGGTTTGGTGGATGACTCAAACCACTAATGAATGGAACTCAGATAGATGAATCTAAGCACCTTAGTTCCTTAAAAAACAAGTTCTTCAGAGGAATTTACTTGATCTCAATGAATACCTTGTCTTGGTCCTTCAAACAGGACTCAATCAACATGCAAAAGAATTTTGGTTAGGGGAGCTCTGTGGAGAGCTCGATGGAAGGCTCGACCTGAAAAAGTTTCCTCTAAATGTAGAGGTCTGTTAACAATAGCAAAAACTATATTGCTTCTTTAAATTAGAGATAAAACCCCAAATGGGGAAAAATATATTATTAGTATTAGCAATTTTTTCTAGTGTAGAGGGCACCAAGGAAAAACAAAAATTTTCTTTACGTTTACCTAGAGATCAAGCAGGAGGTTATGGGACTGCAAGGAGTTATGGGAAGCTACTGGAGGTAACACTAGCTCTCATGTGAAGAAGATTTCTTCTCCAATATTTTTCTTCCTTTGCAACCTCTCTCCAACCTATTCAAAAGCTTCAACCTTCTCTGGTACCAAATGCAAGATGAAGAACATGGACAAAAGCCTGTTATATTTTATTAATAATAAATCCAATCAAACTTACAATGAAGTACGACAATTATGATAGGAATTTTACATCTAGGTACAAACAAATGGGATGTTGCAACAATGCAACAATATACAATCTTGTGCACATATAAAAACAAATATATGGTTTCAACCATATAACAATTAGAATAATGAAAAAAGACTTCTACGAGAATACTATTCCCAATTACAAAAAATAAATGGATAAAACCAACTTACAACTAATTAATAATTAGTTAAGGTAAATGCACAATTAACTTGGGTAAAATATATTTACCCTAACAATATTGATATGCAGGGTTCGGGTTATGGGGACATTCATTATGATATGGGTCATAATACTGATCTAGATGGGAATATGGGTAAATAGGCTGTGGATATGACATATACAACTCCTATATAGAATAATTACTCTGAGGAATTGATGTCATGATTGCATGATCTCATCAAATATGTAAAAAATGGAAAAAAATAGATTTGCTGCTCATGAAAATACACTGATAATAGTAAAATAACAGATCTAGATTTTTGAAAAATACCTCAAAAGGTTGCAGCTGAAATACTTGATATCACTTTGATGATGAAAAGTGTTGTATTGGTTTGTAATCAGTATCACGGAGTCATTAGATGAATTCTAATTTGAATCTTCAATTGTCTAAATTCATCAATATTTGTTTGATGTCCCAATCGGCATGCCAGAAACTGTTATCTAACAGAAGTACACCTGTGTTGAGGGGTGATAGATTTGAAACTTTACTTCTCCCTAACTTTTGTGGATAGACAATTGAGACACCTCACAGGCTTTAGGTCTCTTTGCTATGAGGTGAATCTCTAGATTAGTAAGGATGGTTCCTTTTTTGGAGTATCCCTAAACTAGATTTGCGGGGTTAAGGGTAAGAAGATGGATAATAACTTGTAAAAAATAGGGTGATGCACCAAAGGTAGTTGAGGGATTTTTGACAAAGAACATACATAATATGATGAGAATAAATGAAGTAAACACAATCTAGGGGGTTGTTGTTAACTTCAAGGAAAATATTGATATGCTAAGGGATTTCTCACTATAACAAGACATAAATTGCACACTAAAATTAATACAAAATGTAACTGTAACAAGGTAAAATATCCTAAGAAAGCTTAAATAATTCAGTGAATAAATTCCCAAGAATAACTATCTGAATACACAACACTGCAAATTTCTGGAAAGGTCAATCAGTTGATTCTCATATAAGGGTAAATCTAGAAAACTTCGTCCAACACTCTGTTACATCAATAAGTCCTCCTCTTACAATGATTTAAAAACATGAACATATAGAAAAATCACCTCCTCAATGCTAAAAAAATAGCATTCCCTAACTCAGCCTAGGACTCGGTTCAACAGTAAGCTAATTTGGGATGAATCCAAGATTAACTTAACATGTAATCAGTCAAACTTGAGTTGACCTAATCAATCCTTTGGAAAGTACAAACTTATTTTGCATAAATAAGGTATATTTGGGAAAAATAAGGTAATTACAACTTGTCCTTTATCCTAGAAGTCTATTTTTAACATCATGTGGGAACAAGCATGGCATAATTAGCTGATTTTGTCCTATACTAAAAAGGATATTTTTGGCTCTTAGCATATTCACATGATAGCTTTAACTTGGTGAGTCACATGCTCCTTTTCCTTCAGATGCAAGTGTTTATTGCTTCATCACTTATTTTGGCTCCATGCAAACTTGGAGGTATTGGATGATCATAGTTTATTTTGATTTTGGGAAAATATAATAATCCCATCTCAAATAAGTACAATATTGGAACCCAAGTTGTGAATTTTGGCTCTATTAGGGTTTAGGCTCAGCGAGTTATTTTTGCAGTGAATTCTCGGCCTTGCTGTACGCCGCCATTACATCACACCACTGATCTGCAGATCTAGGTGATATTATCTGCATTAATTTTGTATTGATCGCCAGTCCACCCCTTGGGCGGTGGATTATAAAATGAACACCTCCTCAGGCCATGCATCTATTGATGCTGGTCTTATCATAGGAGCTTTGGGCAATGGCACCGAAATGAGTGAGGAAGTTTTTCCCGAAGGTATTCGATGAGGTAAGGATACTGATACTCCTTCCCTAGATATTGTTCTTAATTTACCAGCTTTTGATAAAGCTTGCAAATAGTTTGAATATTTTTCTCTTGTTGCTTATTTTGTGGGCCAAGTTCCTCTTGAAGGTATCCTCCGCAAATGGATTCATAATCATTGGTAACCTCATGGAGTCAAGGTAGAGGGAGTCCAAAACATGACAAAGGGTTTTTTTTTGTTTTGCTTTACCAATGCTAAACATTGCAAAGCCATTATTAACCACGGTCCATGGTTTATTCGTAATACCCTTATGGTTTTCTCCCACCGGACTTGAGGTTTTCAAGTCTTTGAGAAAGCCAAACTCAAAATTCCTATTTGGGTCAAATTTCTAGGCCTCCCTTTTCCTCTATGGGGATTCATTGATCAAATTATCAAACCCTTCAGTCGCTTCATCTGCCACAAGAAAAATAATTTCTACTCGGCTCGACCCCAAAAATGGGTTTGTGTAGAAATTGATCTCTTAAAAGACCTCAAAGATACCCTTGATATCCAAGTTGGAGACACGTGCTTTTCACAGAAAGTTCTATACATCAATCTGCCCAACACTTGTTTTCGGTGCCAGTCTGCTGACCATATGATCAAGGATTGTCCTCTTATGAACACAATCCCACCGCCATTTTTTGAGAAAGCCTCGATCGACCCTAAATCCAGAACTCCCTCCTTTGATGGATGGACTATTGTCAATGGCAGAAAACCTTCCACCTCAACCCAAAATAAGCACCAACAGGATACTTACAAACCGGTCGTCATCCCTACTTCTGCTCCTTTGAATCCGTCTACTGAAATCCCTCCCAAGCCCATGCCCACCATCTCTTGGTCTCTGTAATCTGAAGTTGTCATCATCCCTCACCCGTCATCTCCTACTCTTTCACACCCCTCATTTCTCGAGACCTCAAGCTTTCTGGATCTCACGGCCGGTGGCTCGGCTCCTCAGACTAATAGAAAGGCTTCCTTACGCTGTTCCCAAACTCCTTCCCCTCATTTCTAGGAATATTTCTCACAGAAACCCCAACAGAAGTTCGAGCTCGGTGATTTTATTCATGGGAATGCGCAGTAATTCTCTTTCTCTAACCACTTTGGAGCATTAGCCAGCCTCGAGGAGGAAACCATGTACCTTGATAGTTCTCCATGTTATTCTACTCATGGAATGTCAGGGGGCTTACTGATCTGACTCACAGATATCTTGTCAAAGATAGTTGTAAGAATTTTGCAAAGTTTTAGGTGTTGTGTTTACAAGAAGTCAAAATCTCTGGCTTCCATATTTTTTTTGCTATACATACTATCTGGCCTGGTTCTCTCTACCAGATGTCAGCTCACGATAATGGTCGAGGGGGTGTTGTCACTCTTTTAAGCCCTGAACTTAGATCTGTTGAGATTAGATGACAACCATTCCTCTTCTGGTGGATCAAGATCCTACTATTCAGCTTACTGTTGTAACAATACAGCTTTAGTTAGAATATGGATAGGAACACATTAATTAATTCAGTTTTGTGTGAATGCTATAAATCCGTGTATGCCCATTGAGGCTACACACAAAAAAATAGAGTGGTAAGAGGAAGAGCTATGCTAATTGTAATTTCCAGATTTGAACAATAAGAGAATCGATACTGTTGCTCTGTGGATGTTTCCCTCTTGAGGGTTTTACCACATAAATATGTGTTTATGGTTTGTGTCTTTTTTAGCTATTTAATTTCATTTACTCACTTTATATTTTTCTGTGCTTAATCTTTTTGTGGCTATATAAGTTTCCAATAAGTGGTATCAGAGCAAGGTTGGAGGGAGGCCATGAGGGGCGAGTTTGAAGGGAGAATTCATTCGCTGCATTGAAGCGTGATGGAAAAGACACAGAGTGCTAAATTCGAGATTGAGAAATTTGACGGTAGCAATAACTTCGAGTTATGGAAGGTCAAGATGTGGGATATACTATGTGTGCAGGGAGTTATGAAGGCACTCGTAGGAAAGGAAAAGAAATCCGTGAGTATGGAAGATGATGACTGGGATGAGATGGAAACTCGTGCTCTTAGTGCTATTCACCTATGCTTGGCTGACGATGTATTATTCAACATCGTGTTTGAAACAACAGCAACAGGACTCTGGAAAAAACTGGAAAGCTTGTATATGACTAAATCCTTGACGAATAGAATCCTCCTGAAGTGTCAGCTATATACCTTGCGTGTGAAGGAAGGTATGACAATTTCAGAACATTTAAATACTTTTAATACTCTTATTTGTAAATTGGATAGCATGGGTGACAACATTTCAAACAAAGATAAGACGGTAACATTATTAAGTTCTCTGCCTGAATCTTGGGATCATTTCATAACCTCTATTAGTTTTATTTCTAAAGAGGTCATTAGCTTTGATGTTGTTGTTGGAGCTATGATATCTGAGGAAACTCGAAAGAGATCTTGTCTGGAAACTTTGACAACAGAAGTTATGATGGCCAGAGGCAAAACTACTGAGAGGGGACAGCATTCGAAGGGCCCAGCTAGATCCAAGTTGAAGGGCAAAAAGAGAAAGTTGAAGTGTTGGTTCTGTAACAAATCAGGACACCTCAAGAAATATTGCTAGAAACATAAAGAGGCATCTAAGAAGGAGGACTCTACAAAGGAGGCTAACATAGCCGAGAAGGACTCAGGTATGGTTGATGAGGTATTATCTACGTCTATTGTCTCACAGTACCATTATTACTAGTTAATTGATTCTGGGGCATCCCATCACATGTGTCTGCATAGGAATTGGTATTCTACATATCAATCTATTGATGACGGGGTAGTTTACATGGGTAATGAAGTTACATGTAAAACTATTGGGATAGGGAGTCTCATAATTAAAATGTATGATGGGATTGTTAGAACACTGACAAATGTGAGACATGTGCCTGAATTGAGAAAGAATCTAATATCTTTGGGAGTTCTGGATTCTAGTGGACATAAGGGTTCAATTCAAGGTGGAGTTTTGAAGATATCAAAAGGTATCTTGATAGTCATGAAAGCTAACAGAGTCGGGAACTTGTATAAACTTGAAGGAAGGACATAAATTGATCAAGTAGGAGTCGCATCAGAGGATGCAGGTGAATCCACTCGCTTATGGCATCAACGACTGGGTCATATCAGCGAGAAAGGAATTAAGGTACTTGCTGATCGTAAACTTCTTCCTAGTTTAAAAACTGTAGATTTAGAGTTCTGTGAGCATTGTGTTTATGGGAAACAAGATAGACAGAAGTTTAAACCTGGAAAACATAAAAGTAAAGGTATCCTAGACTATATTCATTCAGACCTATGGGGTCCAGCTCCAAAACTCTCATTTGGAGGATCATCATATTTTGTTAGTTTTATAGATGATTACTCGAGGAAAGTTTGGATCTATTTGTTAAAGAGGAAAGATGATGTATTTAACACTTTTAAACAGTTTAGAGCTTTGGTTGAAAAGAGCACAGGTAAATCCATTAAATGTATTAGAATAGATAATGGAGGGGAATTTACTTCTAAGGAGTTTGAGAATTATTGCAAGAATGAAGGGATTGACAGGCATAAAACCACTATGTACACTCTACAGTAGAATGGCATTGTTGAACGCATGAACATGACTCTTCTCGAGAGAGCAAGAAGCATGCTCAGTAATGTAAATTTGCAGTAGGAATTATGACAATAAGCTTTGCTTAGAGCTTGTTACCTAGTTAATCGATCACCATCGATAGTAATTGAATGCAATATTCCACAAGAGGTATGGACAGGTCAACCATGTAATTATTCTAGTCTTAGAGTTTTTGGTTGTGATGCCTATGCACTTATTCTGAAGAGTCAGCGTTCCAAGTTAGATCCTAAGTCATAGAAATTAGTCTTTGTTGGATATGGTGATGGTGTGAATGGGTATAGATTATGGAATCCTACTGCCCATAAGATCATCATAAATAGAGATGTTATATTTGATGAAATTTCACTCATGAAATTGGATGGAAAGAATGTTATGAAACAGGTTGATGTACCACAGTCACAGTAAATTCAATTTGATATACATTCATCCACTAGTGAAAATCATGAAGATGTCCATGAGTAGGATATTCATGAGGAAATCACTCAAGAGGATGCATAGATTGAAACACCTCAGGAAATTGAGGAAATACCACAACAAGCTCTATGAAGGTCTACACGGATCAGATCTGTTCCAAGCAGGTATGATGATTTTGTCACTTCTGTTGCTTTAATTTCTAATGAAGGAGAACCAAAATGTTACAAAGAAGCAATAGAGGTTTCAGATAGTGACAAATGGAAACATGCCATGAAAGAGGAAATTGATGCTTTGATTAAAAACAAAACATGGGATATGGTGGAACTTCCTAAGAACAGGAAATCGGTTGGTTGTAAGTGGGTATACAAGTTGAAGAAAGGTGCTGATGATGTTATTTCAAAATACAAGGTAAGGCTGGTCACAAAAGGGTTTTCTCAGGAAGCAGGTATTGACTTTCATGAGATTTTTTCACCAGTTGTAAAAATTGTTTCTATTCGTATGGTGTTAGCACTAGTTGCATTGAATAATCTTGAATTAGAGCAGCTAAATGTTAAAACTGCATTTCTACATGGAGATTTAGATGAGGAAATTTACATGGAACAACCGGAAGGGTTCGTTCAAAATCACAATAAGAGGTTTGTTTGCAAAATCAAGAAATCATTATATGGCTTGAAGTAGTCTTCAAGACAATGGTACAAGAAGTTTGATTCCTTCATGGTGAGCCATAATTTTACCAGGAGTGAATATGATCATTGCATTTACTTTAAAAGGTTAGATAATGGCATGTTCATTATATTGGTATTGTATGTTGATGATATGTTTGTTGCAAGCAAGAGCATGGTTGATATCAGCAGGTTAATGGCTTAGTTGGCTAGGACATTCGATATGAAGGATCTAGGAGCAGCAAGACAAATCTTGGGCATGGAGATACACAGAGACAAGATGAAAGGTAAGTTGTAGTTATCACAACAGAAGTATGTGGATAAAATACTTCAGAGATTCGATATGGATAAAGTGAAACCAGTGAATATCCCTTTAGCTTCACATTTTAAACTTTCTTCAGGTTTGTGTCCTAGTAATGATGAAGAAAAGGAGTATATGTCTCATGTACCGTATGCTAATGCGGTAGGAAGTTTGATGTATGCGATGGTTAGTACTAGAGCAGATATTTCACATGTAGTTGGTGTTGTTAGTAGATACATGGCAAAGCCAGGTAAAAAACATTGGGAAGAAGTGAAATGGGTGCTTCGGTATCTTAGAGGCACAAGCAGTTACTGTATCACTTTTGATGGTTACAGTGATAAGGTTTGCGGTTATGTTGATTCTGATTTTGCAGGTGATTTGGACAAAAGAAGATCTACTTCAGGTTATGTCTTTACTCTTGTAGGTGGTCCTATTAGTTGGATGTCAAAGCTTCAAAGCATTGTTGCTTTATCCACTACTGAGGTACAGTATGTATCTACTTCACATGCTTGCAAAGAGGCATTATGGTTAAAAGGTTTATTGGGTGAGTTAGGACAGTTTCAAAAAAGTGTAAAAATTTTCTGTGATAGTCAAAGTGCAATTTATTTGGCTAAGAATCCAGCTTACCATAGTAAGTCGAAACATATTCTAGTTAAATACCATTATGTAAGACATGTTGTTGATGAAGGACAGGTGATTCTTGATAAGGTCCACACTCAAAAGAATTGTGTAGACATGTTCACAAAACTGGTTATATTAGAGAAGCTGCAGTGGTGCTTGGCTTCTCTTGGCTTGTAAAAAAGGTGATGAGCAATGAGCAAGGTATCAGGTTAATTATTTTCAAGGTGGAGATTTTTGAGATTAGATGACAACCATTCCTCTTTTGGTGGATCAAGATCCTACTATTCAGCTTGCTGTTGTAACAAGACAACTTTAGTTAGAATATGGATAGGAACACATTAATTAATTTAGTTTTGTGTGAATGCTATAAATCCGTGTATGCCCATTGAGGCTACACACAAAAAAATAGAGTGGTAAGAGGAAGAGCTATGCTAATTGTAATTTCTAGATTTGAACAATCAGAGAATCGATACCGTTGCTCCGTGGATGTTTCCCTCTTGAGGGTTTTACCATGTAAATCTGTGTTTATGGTTTGTGTCTTTTTTAGCTATTTAATTTCATTTACTCGCTTTATATTTTGTTGTGCTTAATCTTTTCATGGCTATATAAGTTTCCAAAAAGATCCAATATCATATCTTGGGGATCTGACCCCACTCATCAGGTGGTGTGGACACTTTTTGATTTTGACAGCCACATTCTTGGGTTGGCCAATATTTATGCTTCTAACGATGCCTTTGAAGATTCTTCTTTTTGGCGGTGGTTGGCTGATCATCTGCCCTCTGCTACCTAGATTTTTTGTGGTAATTTCAACATGGTTGAATCCCCTAAAGACAAATTAGGATGACTTCTAATGCATTAGTGTACTGGCGAATGTGAATCTTGGTTTTATTTTTGCAATAAGCTTTGTCTTTTTGATCCCAACCACCGCAAGCACTCTTCTGCTTCCACTCCTTGGTTCACTTGGTCTAATTTTAGAGATGGTGATGACATAGTTTATAAGTGTCCTAACAGAGCTTTACCTTTAGAGTAGAAATGGTTTTCTTTTGACTCCTCATACAGCCTCCCAGTCTTAGTGGTGGACAATGCTTTGGTTTCTGACCATAACCATATTTTCTTTAGGATTCAATGGAACTTTTAGTGCCCCAAGCCCAAGTCCACCCATTTCTATTTAAATACGTCCCACCTTTCTCATCCCAAGACATTGGATTATATAAGACGTATTTGGAATCTTGATCTGAGACCTATCGATGAGATTGCCTAGGTTGATTGGTGGTCTCATGCCATAGCTCGTACCACTTCTTTCCTTTGGCTCTATGGAAAAAAAGCTGCTCTTTTTTGCAAGAATGCTCATGAAGCCTCCTATGTTGAATATTCGAGGGCTATTCAAGAGCTTAATCTGTCTCCTTTCAACACCAACCTGTAAGTGCAAGCTGCTCACTGGAAACATAAGCTTCAAAATGAGGAGCACTATAAGGCTAGAGGATCCCAAGTTCAAGCCCATCTACACTAGCTTCACATTGGTGACAAAGTTACTAAGGAGTTTTTTACTTCCATTAAAACTAATCAAACTCTCACCAAAATTAAATAAATTAAGGATGGCAATCAAAAGCTTACTCTCTTACTTGACATTTTGCAAGCTTTTGAGCATCACTATCATACTATTTTTACTGCTCAACCTGCTACCTCAGCTCGTGAGACTACTGTCCTTCAATGCATTGATGCTGTTCCATGTAAGCTCTCCAAAAGTTAGTGCATCACCTGTGATAGACCTCTCACTCTTGATGACTTGAAGGAAGCTATTATGCAGATGGCCTCTGATAAAGCCCCCAGTATTGATGGTTTTCCCTGTGAGTTCTACCAGTCTCTATGGATGACTGTTGGTCTGGATCTGCATTAGGTCTATCTAGAAATGATGTTCTCCAACTCCATGGGTGATCTGATCAACCAAGGAAACATAAAATTCATTCCCAAGTCTGGGGATCCCAAGCTTATCACCAGTGGAGGCCAATAACTCTGCTTAATGTGTGATACAAAATTATTGCCAAACCCCTTGCTATTAGGCTCACTAATCTACTTCCCCTGATCATCAGGAGTGAGAAAACCAAATTTATCAAGAACAGATATATTTTGGACAATATTATTACAGTTTGGGAGGGCATGGGATATGCCCATCAGACTTCTCAACCAACTCTATTTGTTAAAATTGATTTTGAAAAAGCCTATGACAGAGTTAAGTGGCATTTCATTCTGGCTATGTTGCAGGCTATTGGTTTTGGACCCAGATTCATCCTCTCTATCAATATGCTCTTTCAAAATGTAGGTGCCTGTATTACTATCAATGGTTAGTAGTATGAGAGATTCTCTCTTCATCGTTCCATCCGACAAGGTTGCCCTCTTACTCCTCCTCTTTTTGTCATTGCTGCTGAAGGTCTGAGCTACTTACTTGCTAATGTTGCCAATGCTGGCTTAGTTAAAGATATTCAACTACCTTCCTCTCCTAAGCAATTGATTAATGGTCACTTTGCAGATGACTCTTTTCTCACTTTGGTTGAAAGGGAGGCCTCTGTCACTAATGCCATGAAATTCCTTGATTTTTTTGTCTTGCTACTAGTTTTACTATCCAATGGAAGAAAACCCAATGTTACAGACAGGTGGTGGGTCCCAAACCTCCTTGGCTAGAGGGATTCTAATGGATTTGGATTGAACCTGGTGTTTAATTCAAATTTTTAGGCATTCCCTTTGCCTTTATGGCATCCCCTGCTGATCTTTGGAATTATGTGATTCAACGAGTTGAGCAGAAAATATATTTTTGGATTACCAAGCATCTATCTCTTGCTGGAAAATTCGAAGTCTTCTCCAAGGTTCTGGCCGCCACTCATGTCTATTACTCATCATGCTAGGCACTGTACTTACCCAAAATTGTAAGGTACTGTACTACCAGAATAATGTGACACGTGCCCCAATGATGATACAGGTCTCCTCGCAAGGTGTTCGGGATCTGGAAAAGCTCTCCGAGTGTGTATTAACATCCCGCATGCCCCGCTTAGCCCCCGCGTGCTTTATTTTTTCCTTTTCCCCTATTTTCTTGGCCTTTTTCTCTTTAGTGATGAAACCGCCACCCTGCCAGGGTGGTGGTCTTGTGACTGCCACCCTGAACAGGACGGCGGTCCTGTAACCTCCACCCTGCTCAGGGCGGTGGTCCTTTACGTGTTTTCTAGAAAGATCTTTTAACACGACTCACGTAAATTCAACATTTTACTAGCTTTCTTTCATCGCCATAAGCTTGCATTTATGATTATGGTTCCCTAGAATAGTGTTTTGCCATTGTTTATAGTTTAAGAGTTCTATTTGGCTTTTACCTTGGATAAATGCAAATGCTATAAATAGTTGGCTTGTGCTCAAGTAAATGGCCCCTCAAAATTTGCCTCTGATTTCTCTTTGCAATAGATTTAGTTTTCCTTTTGCTTAGAATGCTTAGTTTCTTTCATTACATGCTTAGTTAGCATTGTTTTACTGTTGGTAAGCCACATATCCATCTTGTGCAAGCACTGATGTTATTTCATCCAATCCATTGGAGTAGAATAGCTTAGGAAGCCATTAAAGTTGCAGGTTTTGCTCCTCAAACAAGATAGTTTCAGGTTCTGGATGCTTTATGTTGCATGACTCGCAATAAATCCCGCTAGAAATTGCATAAGCCAAGCTCTGTACTCTTGCGCTATCCCTCTCCTACTCGCATTGTATTCAGTCAGTGTTCTGAGCTACCTTTATCCCGATATCTAATTCTGTTGATGCTAGCATTACACGCTTTTCTGGATCCATGTGAACATGAAAGAACGAGGAGATCACACACACCAGCGGATTCACCACTGTTCTGCAGAATCTAGGTTCTAGCTTTCAAAGTTCTAGTTAAAATCATATCAAATAGAGTAGTTAATTGCTTTATTTCAGTTAATTCTACTCTTGATATTGCTAAGGAAGTGGTGGGGATTGATAGTTTCTGAGAAACTATGATTCACTCCTCACTTCTGAGGTAGGATCGAGAGTCTTGCAAATAGATTAGATAAGCTATTTCTTTGTTTAGAATAGATCTACAAATTGCACAGACAAATAGCTACACTTGGTTATTTTGTTTGTTTTAAATTGATTATTTTAGTTGTCATTTCTAGATATTTTAAGTAGCTACTTTCTTAAATTCGTAAAGCTCATCAGAAAACACAAAAAAATAGAGAAGCTATACATACTATAGATATACTTCACATAGTTAAATTTTATTTTACTGTAGTTCGCTTTACTTTGGTGCTTTTGTATGACAATCACGGGACCTAGAGAGCCCAGGGAATACGTATTTGAGCCAATCGTGCCTCAGCCCAATCTCATCACAGCGATTACAGATATAGATCAAAATCTTAGGATTCAAGTCTTCTGAACAATGGTAAGCTTGCAACAAATCAATTCCCAATTGAGTGGGTTAAACGTAGAAGACGACCAAGCACACACGTTTTGGTCAAATCAATCAAACTACAGATTACACTAGATAACATTCATATGACTGTAGAAGGGTTCGAAAGAGAACAAACCTTTGGTTGTGATCCTTTGGTCCCACAGCCAGGTGAAGGAGACACTCTTACAGATATAGATACCAACCTAAGAATCTAGGTTACATGAACGCCTATAAGATATTCTGAGAAAATCACACAGTTATTGATCCTAAATATAGAAGTTGAGAAAGCATACGATTACTGGATATTAGGGATTAGGACTTGATTTCACACATGACCATAACAGGTCCACAACAACTAAGAATCTACGGTTGTGACCCACAGATCCTGTAGCCTAACGAATCCATAGGAGAATTAGACATAGACACTAGCCTACGTACACTGGTATTCAGATCTACCCCACTTCCACCTGTCATTATCGAAAAATTATCCTTGCTAGACACAGCAGCTAACAGAGCTAGGGAATTCTGGACTACGCTAGAGAATCGTCCATAGAATTGACTATATTTACCATCCACCATATGACCCTGTCTGGAGGAATACACGAAACTATCCTAGGTCATTTTCCATGTATTCCACAACCTATAGATCAAATCACACCAGAGCTCAATATTGATTGGAGCCTTTGAACAGTCATCCTCGTTGACCGATCTATCACACCAGTTCAAGTTAAGAGGGCTTTCTTTGCCTTAGATTCACAAGTTCCGCTAGTGCACATTGAAGACATTAGAATGCCTAACTAGTTTGTCTGTATCTCACACATATTCCATCCCTACCGGCTGTCTCGGCACGACCTCAGGAGGTCGGGTGCGAGGAAGAGTTACTTGTAGATTCCCACGCTTGCTTGTCACTTTTCCATCGTACAAAATTGGTGAACCCGACATGAACAAACAACTGTTTCACCTTCTGTACCTCATTGGATTTCACCATCACCGTTTCTCCTTCCCATTATTCTACGGGTATTCATATACCCCTCGAATATGTCGGGATTCGATGCATATGGCAGACCGCTCTTGGGTCTTGAGGCATACTACACCCAAAAAAATAGACAATCATCACCCTCACTCTTAGTATGGGGTGACAACTATTCAAATAATCAGTTATCAATGAAAACTCTAAGGATCAGATATAGCTCGTCCTTCCGAACAGAGGAGTTGGAACAACTCACTCAAATGCAACAAATAGAGCCTTCAGGCTCGAATAACATGACATTCACTGGAGAATCTGGTTCATCTCCTCAGATGCTGCTTAGACCACAAATTAGTAGGCAATCAGACCCATACCAAAGTTTAGACGATAAACATTCGGTATATTTTGCCAGGAATGAACAATTCTCTCGAAGTATGTACCCACCCATAGGAGGTCTACAAACACAACCCGAGGTCTCTTTTCAAGAAAACACTTCCATCCCATTACATATAGGAAATACTCTCAGAGAAACTTGGCAAGATAGTGATCAGTTCATAGCAGGATATCACATGCCTATACAAAACCATGGTATACAAAAAACACCACTATGGCCAAACACCGTGACTTCACCAAATGAAGTCATTTAAACTCTAATAGAAAAGGTTAGAGGGTTAGAACTTGCCCAAGCAAGTCAAAATTCACAATTCATGCAAGCAAGGAGTTCCAATCCTCCACACCATCCTAGCCAAGTAGATCTCCTCAGAGGAGTAGGCACATTAGGCATGACTCTGTAGTATTCATAACAAACACCAACTAGACCCACCATCTCTAACACTGTTCCTCCCGGTCTAGTATAGAACAATCCATTCCTGGATAGTACCCCATCATATTTAAACATATACTCCAAATCACCATAAGGGGATATGTTCTCCTCTCCTGGCATGTTTGCTTAAACACAGGGGCTTCCTTATGCCCCTGCCAACACATACGCTACGCCCTATCAACAACCCATCCCACCACCAGTCCCTCAACAGGCACCGTCAATGGTCGAAACATATGCGATAGGGACGTACTCAGAATATTAGAAAGAGCCCTTGGATTTCACCAGACGAAGCGTCATGCTTCCAATACCTCTTCCCAATTTACCCAAATACAAAGGAGAGGGAGATCCAAATGCACATATCAAAGCTTACGCTACAACCATTCCATAACTACTCCCATGGGATGGGGTTGTTGCTAAAATATTCCAAAAAACCTTGGAGGGCATCGCTCTCGATTAGTATTATAGAATACCTGAAGGTTCCATACATTCATTCAAACAACTCGTGGTAGAGTTCATCAAGGCCTTCGACATGAACAAATTGTTAAGAATAGGAATCAAGGAGTTCTTACACATCAAACAAGAACACAACGAATCTGTCGCCCATTTCATCCAAAGGTGGCGTATAGTTCTTTATTCTTTGGAAAGTGCTCCAAACATGGATCAAATGGAACTATGCGATTTATTCCTTCATTCACTTAGTAGAGAAGTGAAGGAAGAAGTCCAAAAGTTCCCATTAAGAACTTATGATGAAGTACTAGAGAGTGCTCTTCGAATAGATCAAGCAGCAATTGATAGTGGTCGCAAAACATATAGAGCAAACGGGAGGTTTATCGCCCCCAACCAGAACACTACAATTTATCCTACTACCATGAATGTCAATCAAGGACCTAAAATCCTTAACAAAAAATGGGGTGTAACAACAGATGGAGTAACCGACCAACCTAAAAAGGTAAATGTTGTCAATACTCCATCACAGACTCACAACCAATGAAATAACAACTTTACCCCAACAATCAATACAGTGGATTTTAACCATCCACAACAACAACAACAATGGTGAAATCCCATACAGGGTCCAAGCCAAAATTCAACTAGGTACCAAAACCAGAATTCAAACCAAAGACAACAAATGCAAAATTTTAATAGACAATGGTTTGATCAAAATTTTGGACCATAATACACATCAAACCAACAAACTAGGAATTACAATCCTAATTCGTATTGTGGTATCCAAAAAATTCAGGGCCATGACACCAGAATGTTCCGTGACTACAATGAATTCATGTAACGCTTGCCAGATGAACAAAAACAACTTTTCATGGATATGTTCTTAGCAGATCCTACGTCACCAACGTCATATACCTTTTCAGGGGCAGTTTCCCCTCAAAACGCACCCCTGAAGATCTTTAATGATCCGCTCCCAAATCACGATAACAACAGGCTAAATCTAACTAGGATGAACAAGGGTGCGATGATAGGAAACAATGATCATGAAGCCTTGACCTCACTAAATCCATTAGTTGTGCCACAACTAGGAAGTCAGCCACAACCTAAGGTAGTCGGTTTAGTGGAGTTAGACGTTGAGCTACCCATACAAGCTATAACAAGGACGCGACAGTATTTCTCTCAGCCAAGTCCAAGCCACCTGCCAGAGGCGGATGACATCTAAAAAATCATAGCAAAACCTGTGGGTGCCTGTGATTTGATTAACGACCTAACAAAAACCTTCTCACACATTTCATTCTTAGACTTACTAAAGAACTCTCCTGCCCACATGGCTTCTCTTTTAGAAGCATTAGGTTTAGGTCATCTAATTAACATCACTCCACCACTCGAAACGTAGGTAAATCATGTGGACTTTGATGTTCATCCTCTAGGGCAGGAAGATAGGGATGTCGAATTCATATTCGAGATAAACAAAATGCCAACAGATGTTGAGATCGCACGCCGAGGTGATCCAGCCTTACATTTGCAAGTATGGGTTTATAACAACTATGTAAAGCATGCAATGGTTGACGATGGGGTGGCAGTTAACATAGTCCCCTTCTCTTTTCTCCAAAAGCTAGGGTATGGAGAAACCAATTGTTCCACAACTCGAAATACACTAAGGGGCTATGATAGTCTTAAAGCCACCTCAGTTGGAACTATAATATTACCGGTCACCTTAGGACCCAAAACCATCTTGACTGAGTTTTACATTATAGATCGGGAAACTAACTCTAATATGATCCTTGGCTGACCATGGATACACCACATGAAGGCAATCCCTTCTACACTATTTCAAGAAGTAAGGTTATTACATTTAGGAAAGGTATTCGTGGCCAAAGGTGATCCAAAACCATTTGATGTACACCTAGCTGACTTAAAAGAAAAGACCAGGCGTACACTCGGAGTTTGAGCTCCCAACAAACCAATTTAATAAACCTGCCGATGCAAAAACAAAATAAAAGTTGGTATCTATGACAGGTCTTGAAACTATAAGCCTAGCCAAAGTAACCCCAACTCCCAAAGATGAGGCTAACACTGTAGAAAAAGTATCATTAGGAACTACTGCAAAGATCGTTGAATTGCTAGAAAATGATCTACCAATATTCTTACCATTTGATTCAGTAGGAATAGGATATTCCCTAGGCATTGGCTCTCTTCCAACAGAGGATCTCTATACGGTGGAAGTAGAATATGCAAACACAACAGATATCCCACCGTCCATATTCCCAGTCAAACATTGGACACTCCATTTTGATGGAGCTAGATGCCGTTATGGAGCGGGGGCAGGTATAATCTTTACTTCCCCTGAAGGAAAAGTCTTACCTTTTGCCTTTAAACTAAATTTTGAGTGCACAAACAATGACGCTAAGTACGAAGCCCTCCTCCTTGGCCTCATCTTAGCTAAGAGAATTGGTGTTGATAACATCAGAGTCTTAGGAGACTCACAATTAGTAGCAAACCAAGTCTCTGAGGTATATGAAACCAAAGCCGAGCACTTACAACTTTACAAAAAAGCTATATTAGATTTAAGCAAGGAGTTTGACTTCATATTAATTGAAGTAATCCCACAAGAGAAAAATCTTCTCACTGATTCAATAGCAACTTCAGCATCACGTTTTACTCCAAGTAATGAGTTAGAGGATACCCATTTCATGGTATCCCTTCGCGATGAACCATTGATAAAAACAATGAAAAATTCTCTTTTAAGCGGAAATGAATCTACTATCCTAGACCATGTTGATAGTGATATGGCCACTTTGGATTACTTAAACACCTATGCGGCACTACATCTCTCCTATCGTATGATAGATTTGTCCTTAATCCCACATTCGTCTTCCTACTTCGGAAATCCCATGATGGATCTTCCCTCACAAATGGAACCTAGCATATGCACAGTAGAAAATGGAGATGATTTGGATTTACCTCCAGCGCCGCCTGAGTTTGAAGAGGGTAACGCCTCTTTGATTGAAGAAACAATTGATATTAACATCCGAATGGAAGACGAACCAAGGATATTGAAACTAGGGTCCTCGTTAACCCCAGAGGAAGTAGAAATACACACTCGGATCCTCAAAGAACATCAGAAGGCGTTTGCATTTAATTATAAGGAAATGACAGGAGTTGCACCCCACATCATGGTGCACAACCTCGTCACTAAATCTGATGCAAATCCAGTTAAACAAAAATCGAGACCCATGAAACCCAAGGTAGCTCTCATGGTAAAAGAGGAGGTAATAAAACTCCTCCAAGTAGGATTCATCAAGCTAGTCGATTACTCCCAATGGGTATCGAACATCATTCCCGTTCTCAAGAAGAATGGAAAGATACACATCTGCATAGATTTCCGAGACATCAACAAAGCATGTCCTAAAGACAACTTCCTGTTGCCATCCATTGATGTCATTATTGATGCAACAACTGAGTTTGAACTTTTTTCTCTCATGGATGGATTCTCGGGATACAATCAAATCAAAATATCTGAACAAGATCAAGCTAAAACCACATTTATAACTCCTTAGGGAACTTATTGCTATGTTGTCATGCCATTTGGTCTCAAGAATGCTGGTGCTACATACCAATGAGCTATGACATATATATTTCATGATTTAATTCATAAAATCATGGAATCCTACGTAGATGACTTGTTAGCTAAGGCCAAGAAGTGTTGTGACCATCCGGAAGTACTCCGCATCATTCTCTCATGGCTGATAGAATACAGAGTCATGCTAAATCCAGAAAAATGCATCTTTGGTGTAACAAGAGGGAAGCTCCTAGGTTACATCATATCGTCACGAGGGATAGATGTTGACCCAACCAAAATTCAGGCTGTCCTCGAAATGGTTCCACCTTCAGATGAATCTGGAATTAGGTCATTCCTCGGAAAGCTAGGTGCAATCCGAAGATTCATCCTGGACTTAAGTTTTGCCATTCATCCAATCAACAATTTACTCAAGAAAGACTAGCATTGATTAGACTGAAGATTGCAATAAGGCTTTCAACATGGTTAAGCATTTCTTGTTCTCACCACCTATGCTAATGCCACCTAAGCTAGATCACCCGTTAATTTTATACTCACAAGCTACCAATGTATCGCTAGCCTGCATGCTGGCTCAAGAAGAAGATAACAAGAGAGAACGCATGATTTATTTCATTAGCCAAACGTTGCTCGACTATGAAACACGTTATACACAAGCAGAACGAGAATGCCTTGCCATTGTCTTTACAACCAAATGCCTAAGACATTATATGCTAAATCAAGAAACAAGGGTCATGGTAAAAATAGACCATTTACGAACTTTCATCACACAAGGGTCCTTGTCTAAAAAGGCTGGACGCTTTATAACCTTAATGGGAGAATTTTAATTAACGTTTGTAAATCAGAAGTCAGTTAAGGGACAAATCATTACGGATTGGTTAGCTGATAACCCATTAGATGGAGGTGATCTAGTAGATTTAGATTTTCCAGATGAGTGCGTATACTACATCGAAACCTAACCCTCTATCTCTGAGTGTCCTTGGTACACTGATATCATTAATTATATCATGTACCATATGTATCTAGAAGGAGCTACACCGCAACAAATAAGGCGGTTACGTATTATTGTAGCTAAATACATCATTATAGAGCAAGTGCTCTATCGGAAAGCGTTCGTCGGAATGCTCCTAAGATGTGTCAACATAGAAGAATCCAAGAAGATTCTCCATGAATCCCACAGTGGAATGTGTGGGGGCCACTTTAGTGGTCATGCCACCACTCGTAAAATACATCGAATGGGCTATTTTTGGCCTACTCTAGAACACGACGCAGTAGAGTTTGTACGCAGGTGTCATAAGTGCCAAGAATTCTCCCATGAAATCCATATGCCGGCACAAGCTCTGCAACCAATCGCTACTCCATGGCCCTTTTCTACACGGGGCCTAGATTTAATAGGGAAATTCTCTCCCTCGTCCACAGATGGCCATAATTTTATAATCACGGCCACCGAATATTTTACCAAATGGGTAGAGGCTATGCCTCTTACTACTGTACCTGGTTCTGTAATCACCAAGTTCATTTTAAACCAAATCATTTGTAGGTACGGTATCCCGCAAATCATTATCTCTGATAATGGAAATTCTTTTAAAAATGAAGAGGTTCGCGAGCTATGCAATAAGTTTAAAATAAGCCATCATATGGCTTCCTTGTATTACCCTCAAGCCAACGGACAGGCTGAAGTGATGAATAAAACACTAAAAGCCATTCTCCTTAAAACGGTGAAAGAAAACAAATGAGATTGGCACTTAAAGTTATATCTGGCCTTATGGGCCCACCGAACCTCAATAAAAACACCAACGGGAGCAACTCCTTTCTCACTAGTATTTGGGGTAGAGGGAGTTCTCCCACTCGAGGTTGAAATACCCAGTCTTTGCATTTCATTACAAGGGATTCTGGATGAAGATGCTTACAGGGAAGCACGTCTCTCCCAATTAGAAATCCTAGATGAGGCTAGGTTAGATGCTGAGTAGTGGCATAGAATCTATGCTGACCGGATGTGCCGGAAATATAACAAGAAAGTCTATGAACGTGACATATATGAAGGTGATCTAGTTCTAAGGCTAGATAGCTGGATCGACAAGAAGACCGGCGAAGGAAAGAAATTCCGGCCTAAATGGTTGGGCCCATACCGAGTCATGAAAGACTATGGGAATGGTGCATACCTCTTATATACGCTAGAAGGTGAGGAATTTGGCGAAATAGTCAATTCCCTACACCTCAAGCATTTCTACGCGTAAGCAGCTAACACTACTTCTATATCTATCTACATTACATCTTCATATAGATTAGGATCATATTGTCCACTTGTTTCATACACAAATTATGATCAAGGAATCTATTCTCAAAGCAATTCATTACAAACTCATGATGTTGTTGGCATAAACATTTTAATCATACTTCTCCATTTTCATGATATCATCAAATTATCTCAGAATCATTTTATCAAATAAAACTAGACATGACAAAGTCTTAACGGTAACCATACCAAGATCTGCAAGTTTATTCTCACTGTTGGTTTCTTCTTAGGGTAGGTGTCTTGCCTATGGTCTATCCTAGAAGCTTCATGGTGTCACATCTATCCCATATGTATATCTCTTTGGAAATAAACACATGCTGACATTTTACTCAAATAAATAAGTCAAACATTGATCAAACAAAAGATTTTAATTTTACACATTTCCTTGCCCCACCAGCCTTTGGTGATGAGCTTTCATCTCTTACTAGTGACGTAGGGTTGGGAAAGGATGGAAATGCCCTTACTCGCCTATGCTTTTCCCACGGTGATAAACCCACGCTTCTTACTAGTAGCATGGGGCAAAGTGTAGGGGGTCCTCTTGACAAATAAATGCAAAAAGTCATACACAAACAATTCAAACTTTGAGTCAAAAACAAATGAATCAGATGTGCAAAAATCCCAAGAGAGTTAAAAATCGTAAAAACCCAGATTTTGTCTACTATGTGGCCATCTACGGGTCTAAGTCTGGATAAACCACAAAGCAAGTTGCATCCAAAAACTATGAAGTAACTCGAGTGGAGTGGACTTGTAGTGTCCTAATTTGGTTCCGCCAAAGCTTTGTCTGTCTTCCATCACTATCATTTCACTACACCTCATAACTTGCACCCTTCCCAACTCTTGGTGATAAACCCTCACATCTTACTAGTTGCGTGGAGTCGGGGGTAGGGGCAGGTTTATCTATTCATCGTACCGATTTATTTTCATCACTTTGCCAAAACAAACATGGAGTATCCAAAATTGCTTACAGAAACTAAGGTTCAAAATCACATTATATCTACATCATCATATATCAGCATCATGAAACACAAAAGGAAAGTAAAACACTTGCATCATTTGTTCACCATTGCATACATTCTAAAAATAAGCATATAAACATACGTCATAGTATAGGAAACTGGAAATAGAAAGTGAGCCACAAATACCAAGAGTTTGATCCAGAACAAAAGTACATATATATAAATAATCAACGCTTATATACAATGCCATCATGTACTAAGCATGGTCAAAACGCTCAAAGAGCTCGGGATATACAAAAGAATATACAATACAAAATCTACGAGAGACAAGTGGCTTCTCAATCCCTACGAGACCCCTCTGAAGGTGCATGCCCACGCCTAGGACTCCAGCTACGTCGGTGCTCTGAATGCACAGAGGGCTCAGGATCACGAGGGGCAGCCGCAGTCTCACCACAAGAATGGCTCCTCATCAAAGCTCAGCCATCCTATACCCCGCTAACTCTGTGTGAAGGGTTGATACCATCCTGGCCACATGCCAAACTAGAGCGAAGATGTCGGTATGTCTGCTGGCTGCTGAAGGCTCCCTAGCATCCACGGACAGCTCTGCGTGGGTCCTCTCCATGGGGATCATCAGGGTATAGGTGCATACCCTGCAAATCAAATATCGCCACTCATCGGTGGTCTCTGCAAACAAAGGAGAAAACAAATTAGAAACCAAACAAGAAATTAAAAGATACAAGATAGTAACTAAAATGATCTTAAATTAAACAAACACTAGAAGGGAGAGAAGGTAACTTACTCGGATCACCAGGCCTCCAAGATGGAGCTATGGGATCAACACCCGCCACGGATGCTGCTACCGACTGAGGGGCTGATCCTGTGGCTGGAGCAACGTAACACCCCGCAACAGACTCATCCTCCCCATGGCCCTGGGAGAGTGGCTCCTCTGAAACCAGAGTCACCCTCTCTGCACTTTGCTCGGCCCTCTCCGCCTGCATGATATCCTAGGTGTCGTGCCACTCAGGATCACTGTCCTCAGTCTCCTCCTCTGTCTCTCCCCCTGTAAACTCCTCAGACTTAGAGTCTACCTCAATGGGGTCATCACTACTATTGGTGGGACCCGTGGAAATCTGAAGCAAAGGTTCCTGAGGCACATTGGCTCTCCCTCTGGCATGTACTATCCTCCTGGCTGTAATGGGAATGCCAGGAGTAACCACTGTCCAACCCCGGCCTCTAGGCCCCCCTTTGGCCTCTTGGACTGATCTGTATACTGGCACCATTGGGAAAAACATACCCACGTATGGTAAGCCAAACTGCTGAGGAACACAGCCAAAGGGGTGCATCTCTACTCGCCCCACTCTATCAATAAGCTGCCCTGTCGTGGAGTAGGAGATCAAGGTAAGAGCCTCCTTGCCCCATATACCTGCCATAGTCTGGTATGGTGTGGCCTCCATGTTGGTAGTAGTCAGGGAGGAAAATGGCTGATGAGGTGCTCTAAGCACCGACATGTCTGTCCATCTAGCTGCCCTCACAGCTTCAGGATCTGCCACCTCCACACCCCTGCCATAAGGGATGAAATGCTCATAGACCCAACTCATGACTAGGGTCGGGTGGCTCAAGGACTGCCCCTGTAAATGGACCACCCTGTATAAGTCGTGGTAGGTGGTCCCAAGAATGTCTGCTCCCCAGGCATATATCCGACCGTGCCCCTCTATCTGTGTAATAATGGGGGACCAACAGTATAGTAATGTATCTCCTCCCTTGTCCCCGATCAGTCTTGAGGAAAGGATTCCCATGATGGCCTGGAAAAGTAGGGGGATGGGCAAGGAAGGAATGGATCAAACTCTAACCCCCTTCTTCGACCCCGTAGAGATGACTGCATCTCCCATATATGTGGCTCACTGTGTAATCTGTGCCTATGAACCTGCTGTCTCTAGGGTGAGTCGTCTCCCAATGATCGAGACCCCCAGAATACGATAGACGTCCTCCAGTGTAATAGTCCACTCACCGCGGACCCCTGGCAATCGGAAGGTGTTCCGATCTACATCCCAGTATGAGAACAAGTCACAAAGGATGTGACTAGATGGTGTAATGTGTGGCACGATGAAAAATGCGTAGTATCCCAGCCCGCTGAAGAGTGTCCTCCTCATCCTGTGAGAGGGCATCTAGTACCACTAGGAGCCAATCACACTCCCTCTCTCTACTCCACCGGATATACTCCTCTCTCACCTGCATACACCCAAAAACACACAAAACAGAGCAAGTTAGCATCCAAGTAATACTGGAAAAATCATGAAAGCACGTAGAAATGCTAAAAATACAAACACAATCTCAAATAGATGTTCCTTTTGCATTCTGTGCAAAACCGCCGCCCTGAGCAGGGAGGCAGTTTTGTAACCGCCACCTTAAGGGCGGCGGTTGTGTAACCGCTACCCTGAACAAGGCAGTGGTCATGTAACTGCCGCCCTAGGCAGGGCGGCGGTCGTGGTCTGAAAACCGACGCGGGTTTTTAAATTTAAAAGGCCTAAAAAGTGTAAAAAACGACCATTTTACCTAAAAACAAAGCCTACCCAGTAGGCGCCCCCCAAAGTGGACCTTTTAACACTAACATTTTCAAAAATTACCCCCCATGACAAAGTATTTAGCATTTCAAATTTAAGGGGGTAAAAAGGATAAACTGAAGAAAACTAACCTGTGATCTCACGGGTCGATGTTCCGCATGTGGAGGCATGATCGCTATGTCGTCATGGACGTTTTGACTCTACTCACGCAAGAAACCGTCACCATGGGTCCCAGAGCTCAAAATCAATCAAATCGACTCACACAAATGAATAGGAAAATGGGCCCACTTTCATATATATAGCACCCTGGTTCATTTCAAATAACTTTTTCACAGGTTTGGAGCGCCGACGGAGGTAAATTCCTATCCCCGCACAAATGGTATGTTCTCATTCCCTATTATTTTAGTGTTTATTTTTCAAACTATTGTGTCTATTTGCACTTGAGTTCTCTTTTCATTTTGCAGGTAGCGAGAATCTTGGACGACGTCCTTTCAACACACGAATGTATCAGGTATAACTTCTAACTTCCCATTTCGGGACCGCCGTACTTGGACCCACCATTTTACACCTCTTCATGGCTAAAATGCTTCTCCGAGGGGGCAATATGTACGTACCCAAAATTGTAAGGTACTGTACTACCAGAACAATGTGACACGTGCCCCAATGATGATACATGTCTCCTCGCAAGGTGTTCGGGATCTGAAAAATCTCTCCGAGTGTGCATTAACATCCCGCATGCCCTGCTTATCCCCCGCGTGCTTTATTTTTTCCTTTTCCCCTATTTTCTTGGCCTTTTTCTCTTCAGCGACGAAACCGCCACCCTGCCTGGGCGGTGGTCTCGTGATCACCGCCCTGAACAGGGCGGCGGTCCTGTAACCGCCACCCTACTCAGGGCGGCGGTCCTTAACGCATTTTCCAGAAAGCTCTTTTAACATGACTCACGTAAATTCAACGTTTTAGCAGCTTTCTTTCACCGCCATAAGCTTGCATTTATGATTCTGGTTCCTTGGAATAGTGTTTTGCCATTGTTTATAGTTTAAGAGTTCTATTTGGATTTTACCTTGGGTAAATGCAAATGTTATAAATAGTTGGCTTGTGCTCAAGCAAATCGCCCCTCAAAATTTGCCTCTGATTTCTCTTTGCAATAGATTTAGTTTTCCTTTTTCTTAGAATGCTTAGTTTCTTTCATTGCATGCTTAGTTAGCATTGTTTTACTGTTGGTAAGCCACATATCCATCTTGTGCAAGCACTGCTGTTATTTCATCCAATCCATTGGAGTAGAATAGCTTAGGAAGCCATTAAAGTTACAGGTTTTGCTCCTCAAATAGGATAGTTTCAGGTTCTGGACGCTTTATGTTTCATGACTCGCAATAAATCCTACTAGGAATTACATAAGCCAAGCTCTGTACTCTTGCACTATCCCTCTCCTACTCGGATTATATTCAGTCAGTGTTCTAAGCTGCCTTTATCCCAATATCTATTTCTGTTGATGCTAGCATTACACGCTTTTCTGGATCCATGAGAACACGAAAGAATGAGGAGATCACACTGAGGGGACAAGATCACACACACCAGCGAATTTGCCACTGTTCTATAGAATCCAGGTTCTAGCTTTCAAAGTTCTAGTTAGAATCATATCAAATAGAGTAGTTAATTGTTTTATTTCAATTAATTCTACTCTCAATATTGCCAAGGAAGCTGTGGGGATTAATAGTTTCTGAGAAACTATGATTCACTCCTCACTTCTGAGGTAGGATCGAGAGTCTTGCAAATAGATTAGATAAGCTATTTCTTTGTTTAGAATAGATCTACAAATTACACAGACAAATAGCTACACTCGGTTATTTTGTTTGTTTTAAATTGATTATTTTAGTTGTCATTTCTAGATATTTTAAATAGCTACTTTCTTAAATTCGTAAAGCTCATCAGGAAACAAAAAAAATAGAGAAGTTATACATACTATAGATATACTTCACATAGTTAAATTTTATTTTACTGTAGTTCACTTTACTTTGTTGCTTTTGTATGACAATCACGGTACCTAGAGAGCCCAGGGAATACGTATTTGAGCCAATCGTGCCTCAGCCCAATCTCATCACAACGATAACTGATATAGATCAAAATCTTAGGATTCAAGTCTTCCAAACAATGGTAAGCTTGCAACAAATCAATTCCCAATTGAGTGGGTTAAATGTAGAAGATGACCAAGCACACATGTTTTGGTCAAATCAACCGAACTACAGATTACACTAGATAACATTCATATGACTGTAGAAGGGTTCGAAAGAGAACAAACCTTTGGTTGTGATCCTTTGGTCCCACAGCCAGGTGAAGGAGACACTCTTTCAGATATAGATACCAGCCTAAGAATCTAGGTTACACGAATGCTTGTAAGACATTATGAGAAAATCACACAGTTATTGATCCTAAATATAGAAGTTGAGAAAGCATACGATTACTAGATATTAGGGATTAGGACTTGATTTCACGCATGACCATAACAGGTCCGCAACAACTAATAATCTACGGTTGTGACCCACAGAGCCCGCAGCCTAACGAATCCATAGGAGAATTAGACATAGACACTGGCCTACGTACAATGGTATTCAGATCTACCCCACTTCCACCTGTCATTATCAAATAATTATCCTTGCTAGACACAACAGCTAACAGAGCTAGGGAATTCTAGACTAGGCCAGAGAATCATCCATATAATTGACTATATTTACCATCCACCATATGACCCTGTCCGGAGGAATACACGAAACTATCCTGGGTCATTTTCCACGTATTCCAAAACCTATAGATCAAATCACATCAGAGCTTGATATTGATTGGAGCCTTTGAGCAGTCATCCTCGCTGACTGATCTATCACACTAGTTCAAGCTAGGAGGGATTTCTTTGCCTTAGATTCGCAACTTCCGCTAGTGCGTATTGAAGACATTAGATTGCCTAACTAGTTTGTCTGTATCTCACACATATTCCATCCCCACCGCCTGTCTCAGCACGACCTCGGGAGGTCAGGTGCGAGGAAGAGTTACTTGTAGATTCCCACGCTCTCTTGTCACTTTTCCATCGTATAGGCACCCTCTAAAGCTACTTACCACAGGCTAGAGAAAATTCTGCATGATTTCTTGTGGGCCAAATCCGAAGGGAACCATGGTTTTCACAAAGTTTCTTGGGACATATGTTGTATGCCCAAAGACATTGGTGGTCTAGCCCTAATCAAAATTCATATGCAGGGGTTAGCTCTCACTGCCAAATGGATTATTCGCAACCTTAAAGGTGAGGAATCTTGGAAAATTCTTCTATAAAATTATATATCTCAAGGGTCTTTACTTAACTGAAAGGCATGGTAGGGTTTGAACTAATACTCCTTACTTCTTTTCCCTGCTACTGTTAAAATAGGTGGCTCTTTTGTGGCAAAAAGCATATGGAAAGCTTGGGAACTTCTCAAACCCCATCTACTCTGGCAGGGTGGTAGTTTTTGGAATGGGCTCTCTATTAATTCTCTTAGTTTATGGTGGAATCTGGTGCTTCAATTTCATGACAAACCCCTTTCTCTTTCCTTGTAGCTCAAGGGTTTGCGTCTTTTCAAAAAATGGATTTAGTATATTCAGGAGCCTTTTTTGTCCCATCACTAGGGATTGACTTCCATGAGATAGCCTAAAAGATATTTTTTCTCTAAATGATAATGAAAAACAAGCCATTTCTATCATTCAAGATCTCATACTTGACGATTCTTTGCATAAAATTGGTGTTACTACGCAGTGCACGTGGTGGTTTGATTGGCACTAGCCCTCTGCCACCCTCTTTAGAAACTATAAACCTTGGTTGGGCTACAAGATTCTCACCTAGAAGCAAGCTTCCTCTCCAAAAGGTAAATGCTCGATGGAGCCTACATTCCACTCATTTTGGGTGGAAGCAACGCTTCAATGTCGTTTGGGCCATTCCTATAGAGCTCAAAGTTGCACACTTTCTCTGGAGCATTCTTCATCAAGGGATTCCTCTGGGTAAGTGCCTTGTTCTTCTAGAAGCTCCGCCGCCACGCTACCCATTCTGTAACCACCTTGAGACTCTTCTTCATCTCTTTTGGTTCTTCCCTCATGCTCAGTCTACCTGACATTGGATTCATACACCTTTTCAACCTTTTTTGCCCACCTTCTTCACATGGAAAATGGTTCTTTTAGGGGATCTAGCCTTTATTCCTGCAAAATTTTACAACATTTGGCATTCTTTCAGAGCAACTATTTTATAACACATTTGGAAATCTAGAAATGCTGCTATTTTTAATAAAGAGACAATGGATATAAATTTTTATATTTCTAACAAGCTTGCTGTGATCTCCAATGTTTCACTTCAGATCCAGGTTCAGGTGGAGAAAGTGCGCATTGAAGTTAAACACCTGTAAACTTTTTTGGACCATTGGGGGAGTGCCCCTTGTGCTGTTATTCACGTCTCGCCTAATTCCCCTAGCCGCCGCTCTTGCTCGCAAGGTTTGCCTCTCTTCCCATGGGCGGCACAACTTCGACCAGGGTCTGGCTCGTGGGCGGCGTAGCTCCTTCTCCTCATCGGTGGCTCTCTCCGCCTCCATCTTGGAATCTGTCTGCTTCCGGGGTTTTTGGTCAGCTGTGCTCTAGCAGTGGTGGCTTTGGGAGGAAGGCACCTGATCAGTCAAAGTTTCCATGGGCTTTCTCTTGCTATTTCGCCCTCCCGACAGGGGGAAACAAGGAGGAAAAATAGTAAATTGATGGTTAGGAGCAGCCTGATGATGCCCCCGATACTACTCTTGGTGGTTGGGGTGATCGTCCAAAGAGCCCACAGCTCGCCGCCACCTTCCTCCATGTTTGCTGTTGCTCCTTAGCTCCATGTTTGGAGTTTCTCTAGTTTTCGGCTTATCTATTTTAAGCTTTTTTTATTGAAAATGCATGTATGTTGACATGACACTTTGCTACTCATAGCCTTTGTGGCTACTTTGATCCTGCATACGGGGTGTGATCTTATCCACCTGATTTTGTATGATTAGCATTGTACTTCATTATTAATATATGGATTTGCTTTTCAATAAAAAAAGTGCAATATTTAATAACACTCCCACCCTCCATGGTCAATATTTATGATGATTTAATCATTAAGGTTTTTTTTAAAAATCCATCTACGTGGGGAGGAAAAGTAACTCCAGTTTGACCTGTGGTAAGGAGTTGTAACTCTGGTAAACAAAATAAAACCCAAGTCAAATGACTACCTAGGGAATAAACCCTAAAATCACCTCATTTGCACTTTGCCTTTTGTATTTGAAAGTATTGGAGGATTTAGCCAACATGGAAAAACTCTTTTGGATTCTTCAAGGCCACCATGAAGTTTTTATTTGCTGGTGAATGCTTTTATTAGCTGCCATGGGTTGATTATGGGTTGTTTATTTTTTCTGTTCTAAAAAATGGCCACTGTTTTTATTTTGTGGAGCTTTGTATCAATGGATTTGGGTGGCGTTTGAGGCTTGTATTGATAAAACTCAGCCTGTGGGTGTAGTCACCATTATTTTTTCTGGATTGAAGCCTTCATTAGTTTTGAGTTTTCCATTCTTCCACCATTTCTTTACACATGGATTCCATAAAAGGTATTAGGAGCTCGGGATTTTCAAGTTGTTTCCCTCTTTCTATTATGGGTGTTTTCCATTGTATAAATTCGAGCATATTATTCATTTAGGTGTCATCTTTTATTGAATCTTGGGTATAACCATGTGATGTAGTCACCTTTTGCCTCAGATCTATAAATTTACTTTTCTCTATTGATTCGGGAAAAATATATGTGAAAACCTTGGCGTCGGTTGAAGGTATGGAATTGTTTTTCTATGATCTTTTACTTCACATCTCGACATTCCTTTGCATTGGGGTTTTCTATTGGTTTTTGAAAAATATCACCATTTCGTATTCACTGTTATGAGCATGTTTTGCGGGGATGAAGTTCTATTTTTATAATGACCGCCATATAGCATGTACTCTAGACTTTGTACATGGCTAAAATGGCTGATTTTTTGCTTGTTATCATGCGTTGTATTGCCTTGAGCTTGGCCATTTGAGTCATCCATGGATTTTTTCACATTTCGTTGTTAGATCTTATATTTTTGGCTTGCCAAGATGTTGTAATGGCTTGATTTACTTCGTAGAGATTCCCATGTTATTGCATAACCCAACGTTATATCCACTTCAACTTGGTGGGATTTACTTGAAGAAAATTTGAACCAGTTTCACTTGTGATGGCTGCCATTTTTGGGTACCTGGAGATTCTTGGTTCAATTTTTTTAATATCTATGTATTAGCATCTCTTTTGGAATTTATGCTTTGAGGGTTCTCGCCACCTGAAGCTATTATTTGCTTCAACTGTAATCTAGTTGTGATTGTTTTGGAATGGTGGATTTCTTTTTCTATATACCCATTACACCATATTGTGCTCAGTCCTTTCAAAGAACACATGACATTGGAATTTGTATAATACACCTTTTTGAATTTGCTATTGTAATTATTGTTGAAGCACAAAAATCATGCAACTGAGTCTAATATGTAACCATGGAATGCATTATCATATGATTGCACATTTTGAAGGTTGTTGGAAACTCTGAAATCTACATCATACATTTGCATTATGGGTTGTAAAACCCCCTACATTTTCCACATTTTCTTCCATTGTTCTATTTTATAATTATTTAGAGATCTATAACACATTGTGCATTTGGGAAATTCTTCTTTTCTTTGTCATTTGGAAGTTAAGGTCTTACAAAAAAAGTTGAAAATGGTACAATTTCATGGTTCTGATTCAAAATAAAAATCCAAGCTAGGTATTTTCACTTTGATTGTTTATATGGCGTGGTGATTGACATGTTGTTACACTCAGATTTCCATTTAAAATAAACTTGGTTGTTGTCAGGGTTAGCTCAAGATTTTCCTTGTAGGTGTTTTTTAGAGTGCTTGGTTTGCTCCACTATTGACTAGATGTTTGTTGGTTAACAATTTTGATTCTATGTTGAAGCTTGATTGTTTTGTAACCTTTGGCACATTCATACTTCTTGAAGCTCTATTTTTAGCTCAATGGGCCTTTCTTCTAAAATGAAATAAGGTAAGAAATACCTTGATTGCATGATCATTTGTAATGCTGTAAGGAGAAATACTATATGTAAATGTAAGTTTAATTTTGGCTGTAGATGATCTTGTTCTCGACAAGATAAAAACAACAACCTAAATTCTCATTTGGATTTTGAACATTCTTTGTTATTCATTCACCTCAAACTGACATTATTTAAAATTTTATGTAATTGTTCTTATTTTCTTGAATGGTTTCTTCTCATTTTACAGATGTTTATCATGGTTAGAAAATAATTTACTAATGCAGTGTAATGTCATTAACCTATTAATTCATTGATGAAGCTCTTTATTACCACACACATATGGTTGTAATCTCCTTTTTAATTTTGCAAAACTATACCTGATTTTTTGTATCATGAGGACCTATAATCTTATGTAATTCTCTAATCTATACTTGAAGGCTTTTGGAAAATTTAAAGTTTGTTTTAACTCTTCTTGAAGTTCATGTGTTTCATGGTTCACTTTGAAATTTGAATTCTAATTTTTGAGTAGAGATCTATAGCCTTTCATTTATGCATTGTAGGCACTTGATTTTCCTTGAAAGGCTAGCGTAATTTGTAAAGTTTGAAACCTGTTTCTATTCTTAAAGCTATTATGAAATTGCACTTTTATTTCAAACATGATTTTTGAAATATGAAAAGGTCTTTATCATTTTTTTTCCTTGCAGACTGAAAAAATAGCTAGAAAATAAGTGAAGGCTAGAAGCCTTTCTTTTACTACTGATTTATTACTATGTCATGCTTCTGAAGATGAAATTATTCTCTTTAATTCTTTCTACACTTTTTGATTTTTAAATTCCTTTTAAGATAGTCCATTTGTTTTAACTTTATGTATAGTAGGAATGAAAATTTGGAGCTCTAACATCTGTTTCTTCTCTTTCAGGTATGAAACAGAAGATGATAAGGATGAAGAAGAGGAGTGGGTGAGGACAACTGGAAGCCAAATGCTGGAAAATCCATCTGAACAGGAAATGATGGATTTTCCTTGATCTTCTATTCATAAATTTACACACATGTACTTTATTTTAATGTACTTTCTTTTAGAGTTATTCCCACTACTTGTGTGGGTCCATTTTACTTTTAAATTATGAAATAAATGAAAAACTCTTAATGTGATGAGATGTAATTATTTCCTTTTGCATTACTTTTCATTAACATAGTGTTAAATGAATTCTTTGCAAATCATACACACTAGGAAATTTTCACTTAATCATAATTAATGAACTCAAATTAACTTAACCAAACTAAAATTTGAATAAAATATAAGAAAAAAACCTACTTCAATATTTTAAAAGGACTACCCCTTTATAATTTTTGGGTTATCCACTTTGGATCTTTTTTGTCTTTTCCATATTTGTCATGGTCATGCATCGGTTCCTGAGGGGATGATGCATGATCATGAAGGAGATGTCATCTGGAAAGACACTTTATGTGGAAAGTTGACATTATGAAACCAGCATAATAGTAGTTCATGCCTTTTTCCTTCACTTAGTCCCCTTAAACCAATCCCTTCAATCCAAGAAATGAAGTTTCGAGTTGACCTCTCACATGGGTGCGAGAAATGTCAACAATTTCTGTAACTTGATCTTTGATGTTGAACTAGATTCTTTATCAAGAGAAATATATCCTTCACATAGAAGAAGAATACTTCCTTTATCTCCCATGTGTATTTATTTGAACATCCTCTTTAGCCTCATGGCTCTTTCTCTTCTTCAAGTGATCACACCTGTATGAAAACTTGAACATAAATCTAGATGTATTTCTAACACAACATCAACATGGTTAGAGTCATGATATCCATATAAAATCATATTTATAACTAACATAAAAATATGTTGAATGACTAACCATGTTAAATTACAAATATGTTAAAAATATTTCAACATATACAGTTGTAAAATATATACTAGATGCAATCAATATTAGACGTATCCAATACAAACACAAAGGCATCCCCAATTGTTCCATATATGTATTTGATATGCATATCATAATATTTTATTAATCACTTAATGTGTTTTATATATATATATATATATATATATATATATATATATATATATATATATATATATATATATATATATATATATATATATAAGCAGATAATCAAATCATTCAAGAATAATCAAGCATTCACTGAAAACATGATTCATTAAGAGTCAAAAAAATCATGGATTTATATGAATGTTTCTTCAAAAATTGACCATGTAAGCACATTTTAATATATAACATAGGTGAAAAATTTAATCTAGACATGTCATATATGCTAAGAAATAGATTGCTAGAGAAAACTAAAGAAAAATATTAAAACACACAAAAAAAATTGTGCATGTTTTCAGTTATAATTATTCCTATTTTATTTTCAATAAACCATCTAACTTAAATTTAGTTGAATATATTTAAATAAAATATATGATTTTTATATACTTTATAGAATTATTACATTAGATCTATTCTTATTCTCATCAATTTCATCTTGATTTTGATATGATTTATTCAATTATTTATTTATGAAATTTGACTTCTTTTTTGATTTACAATCCTCTTTCTTATAGCTAAATTTTCCACAGTAATGACATTTACCATCAAAACTTACTCTTAAATTTCTTGATTTATTGTCTTTACTAGGAGGTTTAAAAGTTGACTTTTGATTTTTGAATCTGAAAGGTTCACTTTTTTTTATTCTTGAGTGAGAAGTTCCTAAGTGGCAATCTCTTTAGAATCAAAATTTTCCATAACACACTCTTCTTGTATCAGAAGAGAGGACAAATTCTCTGGATCTTGTAAATTAGACTCATTTTTATTTTTAGAATTAAGGATGGAGATATAATTCCTAAATTTTTCATGAATATTAATCTGAATAATAAAATAAAGAAGCTTATCTTAAAAAAATCACAATTACATCCATCCAACTGAGCTTTAATGTTTTTAATTTTATTCAGATAATCAACAATTTTCTCATCCCCTTCATGGGAGTTGTAAATAATTCTAAAATTACCTTAATTATTTTTGACAAACAACTGCCTTCATGCATAGTCTCTAATTGTTTCCATGCGTCAGTAGGCGGGTCCATATGACCTATATGCATTAAGAATTCATCTTTTATGCTTTGTAAAAGGATGGAGAGAGCCTCCTGATATATTTGAAAGAAGGAGATAATATTTTTAGGGGTAGCTTGTCTCCCTGTGGGATGTTTTTCGATACCAGTCACAAGATCCGAGAGCTTTCTAGCCATAAAAAATATTTTAAACACAATCTGTAGATGCTATAATTTGTTCAATTCAATAACTGATACTTATCTAAAGCAAAACTGAAAGAACTGACCATTTTTAATGCTCAAATAGTTATGAAGATAAATACAACTAAATAACAAATCAAGGAAGACAAACAGAGACAAAGAAAAAGCTATATATATTTTTAATAGCTAAACAAATGCAAACATACAATCCATGGAAGACCATAGAGCTAAGCTCTCCAAATTTTGGAATCCATGAGACAAAGGAGCTCGGAGATCCCACAAAACATAGGATTGAAAATCCATGGACTGAAGAACATTTAAAAACCCACAAAACAAAGGAAATTTGAATCCCACGGGATAAAGAAAAATTGATATTCGTGGTACAAAAGAAATAAAATATGACACCACGAAGAGGAAAAACACATGTAGCTTTTCAATTAGCTTGTAATTTCACATTAAAATAAGTCAAAATATTAATTAATAGAAAAAAGATAGCATAACCGTATACATGTGTCATTAATTAATTAGTTTTTTTTTTCGCACTCTGTCATGATTAAAACAAGGGAAACCAAAATGCAAAGGAACCTGCACACGTCTTATTGGTTCACAACTGACAGATACTAACAAATTCTTAGTCAAACAATGTTACTTTTCAATAATCTAGCGACTAACAAAAGACACTTGGAGGCTTTCCGCCAAACATTAAATACATTTCTTAAGGCTGACTTAAAGACCCCAGAGTAAGATAAACTTAAAATAAAGTTCGGGTCCGAAATATAAATATAGGTGTCACAATCTAAGTGGATAAGCCAAAGAAAATACTGACTCCCTAACACTTGCAAGGACTGACACATCAAAATATCAAAAAGACGTGTCAACAATCATTTGGTTCGCACTTCATAGTACAACTACAAAGATCAGGCCAAAAAAGAAGATATGTGGAGCCTTTTTAATGGCTTGCACTTCACAAGTCTGACAGAGATTGACAAACGTGACAAGATGGAAAATTTCTATTAGATAACCACTAACACAAATAAAAATGACTAACAAATGCAAAATTTGAAGACACACGGAAAAATTCTATTGGCTCAACCTTCGCATATGTCAGAAAAAAGAAAACAAAGGTTTGACAACACAAAATACATGGAGTAAATATATTGGTTCGTATTTCAAAAATATAGAAACAAGCAACAAAAAAATATGATAGTGTGAAATATAAAGTGACTCAGAGGTTCCTGATTAGATCAGATTTCACAAATGAAAGAGGAAATCTAAAAAAAGTCTGACAACGTGAAGACATACGGAAAGTCCTTATTGGATTACATTTTGTAATCGACAGTCAGATAAACAATATTACTAAAAATGCAAAGATAGATGAAGCCTTCGTTGTTGGCTCTAGCTTCGTAAAAATGGAAAGGTTTAATTAAACGACTGCCAATGTGAAGCTAGATGGGGAAAAATGATTAGCTCAAGCTTCACAATCAATAGAACCTTACGGAGAATAAAAAAATCAATAAATATTGACAGAGTGAATCCAGATGACACTTAAAGATTGGTTCACTCTTTGTAAAGATAGAAAGTTGTAGAAAATTAAAGATCTAAGCAAAATGATGAAAAATCAAAGACACTCGGCACTCTATGAGTGGATTTGGCTTCGAAAACATGAAAATAAGAATGGTGAAGATATTTGGAGAAATTTTATTGGTCCAAGTTATGCAAAACTAATAGGATCAAAATAAAAAAAGAAAAAAGAAAAGTTAGGTGGCGTAAAATGATTGGATCGGGCTTCGCAAAAATAGATCTAACAAAAAAATAATATTTATAAAGTTGGATCGGATTTAAATTCGTTAAACTAGCTAGATCTAAATATATATTTTAGATCCATAATTAAAAATAGCACTAACGGCTATAAATGGCAAGAAAATTTAAAATAAGCTCGCAGACAATAGATTTAATATGTATGATTGAAACAAGATGCCGAAACAAATAACTAAGCATACAATAGCTCAAACATGATCTAAATAACCATTTAGCCAATATTTCAAACAATATTTAGGTGAGGATTGGAAATTTAAACCTAGTTAGCTTGAAGACGACTACAAAACTTTTAGGGTTTCACAGATTTGTGAAAAAACTTCAAGCTTCTTCGCTCTAGAAAATTAAAACCTTCCAAATCAACCATGCACATGCATAATCACTTGCTCTGATACCATGTTAGATTTACTAAGGGAAATATAATTGAATAAATTACAATTACACCATTAAAAAGTTGAATACTATAGATTATGATGTGCAGTTAAATAAGACATGACATTAGCTTAAATAAATAGTTAATTTCATAGCTTAACGAGTACGAGATGAAATAAAATAGACATAGATCATAGAGATAGTAACACCATATTTAAGTGGGAAAACCCAACTGTAATAAAACACAATTTGTATTAATAATGTTGAGACTTTTAACCCAACACTTCCACTTCACTCCTTAGTATTCTTCAGAATGATTGCAGAGCTATATCAAACACTCATTCACTATAGAATAAGTTTTTAACACAAATTGTTCCCAGTCTAATATCCCTATCTCAATCTCAGTCTAGTAAAAATCTATTCATTTCTTATAGCCAATCCCAAGAGGGATCACCCTAATCAATAGGGTGAGTGAATCAGTTGAGTTGCTTCACTCTTAAATGTATAAGATATTTGTGGAAGATATTCATAATAAAGTTTGATATACAAATTTTTTAAGCTAATACTGGGGAGTATTGCAGTGGTAGATAACCCACTCGACATTATTAACCCAAAATTGAAAATGAATAGGTGCACATATTCCTAACCTTATCTTTTCAATCCTTATCATGTTACTAGATTTTAGGAAATTTTTATAATAGGGAAAAAATAATTTATTTGTATATTCTCAATATAATATTGTGTTTAGGTAAGAACATGATTCATTCCTTACTTAGGATTTTGTTTTACTGTAAATAAAGTTTATATAGTTTATCCATGATGTAAAAATTTATTCAATCCACATGAAATTTTAATCTCAATATTAGTACACGTAAGGAAATATTTGAGTCCTCACTCTAGCTATGATTTTATTTTAATCCAAATGGACGTAGTTTAACATCTTCTTTGGTGAAATTAATTATTTTTAGTTGTGCCTCTTCTTCGCAGTCTTGTGAGTTGTTAACCTTCCATTTTGTAAGAACATTTGAGAATATGTATTGTGAAGGGTTTTGTTCATTTGAATTTTTCTAATCCTACAACCATATTGAATATTAAACCCTTCATTTATTTAAATCACCACTATTTAGTAAATCTCAACTAGAAACCTGAGAATACATGCTAGATAAATTCAACTCATGGTTTGTTAAATTCTAACTTCTAGTGTTTCATTCTAAGATTTAATTTCTTATACTTAAATTTGAATTTAGTTTGGGAATAAAAACATGCTTAATTTTTGGGATTTTTTATTTATCATGTATAGATCCACACCTAAAAAATTAGAGTGGAGGAATTATTGATCTTTTTTAAATATTTAAAGAAAAGGAACTTGGAAGATGAGTGGATTGCATAGAGTTGTAGACACCAAATTTTTGGTATTCCTTGTCCCTCATCCCGCGTCCACTCCCCTTCGTCGTCATTATCCACATACATACTTCAATTATCATCTAAATCCCCGCTTATTTCATAAATTCTATTTATCCCTTTAATTATTATTCTCCACCTTAATTCTATCCTAATCACATCATTAATTTATCTTCTGTAAACATCCATAATCACCCTTGATTACCCCTAAAACTATTCATTAATCCTTTTTATCCTCTCTAGGTACCCTATTTACCATTCCTAGGTTCAAACCCATATTCATTTAATAATTTTACCTCCACTTTTCCTTTATTTAATGCATTCTTATCCCTAACTCCCCTTTTATCTTCCCTAAACAAAACTAACCCGTATTTACCATCCAAAACCCTAATATCACCTTGCAAGCACTCATTATAACAAGCTCGTCAATATTCCACCACCCAAATGGATGGACCTCCACAGTTGCCGGTGACCCATATGGGTCGTCGTCAACCCTATAAATACGACCATACCCCTCTTCCCACCATGATGTATCTTTGAAAACTTCCATCTTTCTTGTGATTTTTCCTTTGTTTCTTTCCCTTCTTTGTAGCTACTATCACCAACTTGGAGCCACTTTGGAGATATTGTATCTTACCTTTAGAGAGTTTAACTCCCTTTGTATTTTTTCATGCTTGGATCCATCATTTCCATTAAATAATAATTCCTTATCAGTTTTACAGGCTACTCATCCATCTCAGAGTTCTACCACTCCATCATCTATCTTTAATTTCTCTCTGCAGATTGTCATTCCCATCCATTCTTACCCACCAAACACTAGATCACTCCTTGATCTTCGTAGGCCCTATCCATTTGTCTTCAAAACTGTTCACATCTATTTGGATTTCATTCATTCATTATATCAGGCATCTTTTTTCTCATCCCCCAGTTCTTTAGATCTTTCAATCTTCCCATTGTATACACCTGCAACTTTGGATAACATCCAGTCACTACTAATCAGGACCAGTCATCATCAACTCGGCCAGAAGTTCAAATTTTATTCAATTTTCTTACAACCTTTATGTTTATCCCAGATCCTAGTTATTGACATCATCTTCTACTTTCTGACCAACTTCAGACCAATGCCCCTAGATCTATCCTTTCTACAGTTATTTTGGTCCTGCGCTGCCCCATTCGTTGTTAATTGCATGTGATAATCCCGAGTCATCATCGAACCACACATGTTTGATTTAGTTAGCATTTTCTAAAATCATATCTAAAATTTGTTTTATTTGGCTCATTTCACATTTTCTATTTCAGTTCAAATTTTGTTATCATTTACACACTATCATATTTTATCTATCTTTTATCAAAAAAGTGGGTTGAAATCCATCCTAGGAAGTTTTCAATTTTTAGGTCTGGTTTTTTCGGGAAACACATGATCCTATCTACTAATCTATCTTCATGTTGAGTTTGTATTTGTTGTGCAAATAATGAAGCTTGCTGCGAGGAGGATATTTTGCACCCTTATCTATCATCATTCATCTAGACATATCTTTAAACCCTCTCATATTGGAGTTACTTATTTTTTTTTCTCCCATTTCACTAATCTAAAACAGGACAAAGAAAATTTGTTCAGCATTATGGCATGTCCTGTGGGACACACCCTTCTTTGGTGAGTTCTTTAATTTGTATTCATTTCCATTTCCATTTTTCGTTCTTCTCATTCTACTAACCTCACAGGTAGGAGATTTTATTTATTACGTGTGTGGTGGATAATTTTTCTTAGATCAACTTGCTTTCTTTAAAAATAAAAATAAAAATAAAATATCATTATCTAGGTATTCCTCATTTTCCCATATTTGATCTTTTTGCATCGTTTTTCCCTTCTTGTCTACTTGACTTAATTTCACATTTCAATTTTGGGACTTGAAAAAACCTCTTCATCTTTCTTGAAAATATAGTCTAATTATGGGGTTAATCCTTTACATTCAATTCTTCACACACATCTAAAATGCACACATCAATTTACACATCTTAAACATTTTCTCCCAGGTGGAACTATTGGGATTTCATCACTCAATAGGAAAGTAGTTGCGGTGTTCTGGCTGTGTTATAAATTTTTTGACTATCAATATATTGGATAAGTTCCCAAAACCCTTATCTTTGTGGTGCATGAAGTGCAGGGGTAGGCCCCAATATTAGGCCTTGTATCGGTAGTCATCACAGATTTGAGCCTCATGTACCTTTGGGTATATTGAGGATACCAGCCAAAATTACCTTAAACCATCCATAGTTTGGTCATTTCCTAGGTTCCATTTGAGCCCATTTTCCTTTCTTTTTTCACATCTTCTAATAATCAAGATAATCAAAACTCTATTGTGTGACTTGTTTTGAAATATTAAAATGAACATAGTTTTTTGTTTTATTGTTTCATGCATGTTATTACATGTTCTTAAGGAAGAAAAATGGAACAAGCCATGTCATCCAAAAACATTCATGTTTCCAATATTTCCTCCTAACAAACTTATCATTACGGTGTGTGAAGTGTGGGGGTAGGCCCTAATATCAGGGCCTATATTGGTAGTCATCAAAAAATTGAGCTTCAAGCACGCCAACCAAAACTACTTGAAACCATCCATAATTTTTCCATTTCATAGGTTCCCTTTGAGCCCATTTTCCTTTCTTTTTCACATCTTCTAATAATCAAGATAATCAAAACTCTTCGGTGTGACTTGTTTTGAAATATTAAAAATTAGCATTGTTTCTTGTTTTATTGTTTCATGCCCATTATTACACATTATCAAAAAAGAAAAATGGAAAAAGTCATGTCATCCAACAACATTCTTGTTTCCAATATTTCCTTCCAACATAATTCAGCTCTTTCTATTATATCTTCCACTCCCTTGGTCATTTATTCTTTGATTACCCAACCCATGGTTTCTCTTTCTCCTCTTCATGAGTCTTAAACCATCCCAACCAACACTCATATTGTACCTAATCCATTCATTTATCACCATTCCATTCCTTCTATACTGGCTACGTATCCATCCACTACTTCCTTAGAGACATTTGAACCTCCTACCATTCCTAATGGATGCACGAAATTCCAAGATCTCCTTGATTCCAATCTTATCACTTTTCATGACTATATCCTTCATAAATCTACCAACCTCCCCATCGAGGGGCACAATATTCAACAAATTTATGCCTATCATTCTCATCCTGAGTCTACCCAAGTCCTCATAACACAACACATTATATTCTTCCCAAGATCCATGAATGAACTTGTTGTGGTGCAATGTGAACTTGGATCTCATCAATATTCATTTACAATTCCTCAAACTCACCAATAAACTCAATTAGTAGATCCAATTCATCCTAATCTTCCTCATATTAACACCACACCCACTTATTTTGTCCCTATCACTTCCTCGTGCACTTTCATCAATAACATCCCTATGCAAACCTTACAAGAATCTTATCTACTTCCTCTAGCACCCAAATAATACAATCAAACTTTGGTCCCTATTTCTACATCCCACGTCCATGCAAAAGTTTTCACCTCACAACCTCACCCTTCGAAATCCACCCAAACTCACCAAACTCCCCCTAGGAGTTAATTTTGATACATCCTTCTTAATCAATCTATTCAAGCTTCCCAACTTCCCCATACTTATATCTCCACACATCCCATGCAAGGTAAATCCAATGTACCCATCTCTCAACCAAAACAACAAATGTAAACTTATCTATCTAATTACATCCATACCTCTCAACAACATCTTATCTTTCAACCCATTCTAAATATAATGGACAATCTTGAAGTCACTACTTTAGGGTCCAAAACCACCTTTTCCTATGAAAATATTTGTAACAAACCCATCAAACCATTGGTTCTCGTAAAACCATATCCGCCATACTGGGAACTCCCAAAATTTTCCAAATTCAATAGTAAGGAGGACCCACAATAACATCATCATGTGTTTAGGCATGCGTGTTATCTCATCACTCATGACCAAGACCTTATGATTCACACATTCCCTATGTCATTGGTCGTCCCCTCTTTAGACTGCTACAACAAAATCGCCCAACATTTGTTATTATCCTTCACCTAACTCACGTAGCTATTCTTAGATTACTTTTCTATCAACGTTGTGAATAAAATAACCATTTTATATCTTTGTGCCATTAGACAATTTGATGATAAATCTATCGCAGACTTCGTCACTAGATGATGAGGCATAATCAACCAATTTTCCTTTTATCTTCCACAAACTAAGCTAATCAAACTCTTTTCACGGTCTTGTGTGAAATGTATTTCATCAAATCTTTAGATTCAATCCTTCCAAACATTCTAAGAGGCATTCACTATGGCTCGTAAGCTTTAAATTTGCACCCTTTAGCAAGGCCATGTTAAACTCTGATCTAATAAACTAAAAACAAAATTCACCAAACCATCCAATCATGGTGAAAAATCTAAAAATGTAGCTAACACTATTGTAGTCAAATCTGCATCCGTGTCTACTCCCCACTTTTAACTATACCCCTCTCGGGGAGTCCTATAGTTTTATTTTCAACAAGTTAGTGGCCATGCATCTCATTCAACTTCCCCCATATATGAAATCTTGATGATTCACGACCCAAACCAACATGGTATAATGAGGAACACTATTGTAAATACCACCAAGGATGTGGTCATGATATTAAACAGTTCCACACCTTTAAGGATATTGTACATTGTCTCATAGAATATGGTGACCTTCAATTAGATATCCCTAATGCACCCCCTAATCAACCCCTTGATGTATTTAAACAACCCTTCCCCAACCATCCACTGAATAATCAAACCACTCCTAAGACATATCAGGAACCTAACGCTCACACTATTAACACTATAAACCAAAAATTGACAACATCACCTACACCTATTGATATTTTTCCTCCTTCACCCATAGTTTTCTCTACATACACACCTACTTCAACATCTATCATTCCACCCAAAATTACCCCTATCACATCTACTTCCTAAACCATATCTACATTTATTATATTGATCACATCTTTTCCCCTATCCGTATTTATCCCTACATCTCTCACAACTTCTTCTTCACATAATCCTTCATATATATCCGCTTCCATATCCTTACCTATGGCCACATCTATAATTATCTCTATTTCCACATCAAAATCTTAACCTACTAATAAAATATCTCCTCCTCATATAATCACAAACAAATCCCCCATCTAATACACATCTTCAACCACTCCTACATCAATATATTCAAAACCATCAAAATCCATAGATCCTTCAAAATATATTATTCCAGCACCACCTTCATCCTCAACCCCTATATATTCAAAAAAATATTTATCTAAATCATCAAATTCCCCCTCTAGGGACCATCCTCATGAAGAGATAATTTTCATTCCTGCCAAGGGAAAAACATCACAAAAATAATCCAAAAACCTTGGCATTCCTACTCATAAATATATCACCCATCCACATAATAAGTTGGAGGCCCCCCTCCTAAACCTCATCATCCTAAGAAATCTCATGCCTCATCATCAATCTTGGGAGAACCTCCATCTATTTTGGGACCGACCCCTCTATCTAAATCACCCATCATCAATCAATCAAAATAAAAGTCACCTATTCTTCCTCCGACATCTAAATGAGAGCCATAACCATCTATTTCTCCTTCTCCCAAGAACAAATCAGAATCCAAAGAACTCATGAAGCCCTATAAAAGTAAAGAACCAATTTTACATTCATCCAAATCATCTACCATCTCCAAAACATATTCTTCAATAACCACTTTTGGGTCGTATACTGAAATATTTCAGTTTCCTGTCTAAGCATCTACCACCACCCTTCACCCTATCAAATATTTAAACTCAAATGGATAAAAACCCACATGGTTTGACGCTAATGGCATGTGTTCTTATCATTGCATCCATGGACATGATAATGAACATTTTAGGGCCCTCCAAACCCTCATCCATAATCTCATCTAAGAAGATGACCTTCTTATTGACGACCCACTTAGAAACCGGATTTTGTTAAAAAAAGTATTGTCAAAGAACTCCATTAAGCTCTGGTTAAGATGTCACTTTACAATCTCATCCAAAGCTCCCCCAATCATAAATAATCCCTCATCCATGCTTTATAACTAATCACCATCACTAGTGATGAGACTCAACCATTCAAGGGACTTGTTGGATCACTCAAATCTTCGGTTGCCATTTCATTTGATAACACCAAAAATCCTGATATCTCACTTGAAAACCATGATCTTCCTCTCTTCATCAATGTTTGCATAAATGATACATTCATCTGACATCAGTGATAGAAAATGGAGCTATCATCAACATTATATCATCTCATACCTTTGATCATATTAAGCTTCCTAAATTTGTTGTCACCCAATCACCCATGGTCCTTTGTGCCTTTAACAATGCTATCTCCACCACTTTTGGCACAGTCATCCTTCCCATCCGCGGTGATGAAAAAATCCTTCATAAGGTCTTCTATATTGTTGAGGGGTATTTTCAGTAAAATGTCTTGTTTGTATTGCCATGGATCCATGTCATGCATTATGTCCCTTCTACTATTCATCGTTGCATCAATTATGAGCATGGGGGGAAGATCCTAACAATCCTTGCAAATATTCCTCACTTCAAATCATGTCATATGACTTATCAACCTAATGATGCTCATATGAAGCATCCACCAACTCATCTGTCCCTACATATAAGCTTCCTAATGATGATTCTATAGATAATGTGATGCAATGCCTTTCTTTAGGGGAGTATTTCCTTCACTCAAAATTCCCTTTGAATTCCTAATAGGCTTGGTAGACCCAATAAAACACTTATGTACCAACTTAATGTAGGGGATATTATTTATTTTAGACCACCTCGTATTTGAACCAATATCATTGATGGTGGTGTTGATTGCCCTTCCTATCACATCAGTTTTCAACCTCACACCAAACCATACACTAAAAACTTTGAATTTATTTACAACAAATCCTTTTCCTATAGTTACCTTTATCGTTGTGCATGGAAATGATTTGGTATGGGTCATTATGAAAAGGTATACACAACCTTATCATCAACTAATACTGTAAGCCCCATGAGAAGTTTGGATTAGGCTACAAATAATAACCTACTGACTCTCTAACACCTTCTTAATCTTCATCTCTTGAGAACAGATCCCTCATCCACTTCTTCTCCATCAAACAAGCCCATGGATATGGATGATACCATGTCCATTTCCTATATCTTTTTTAATCTCTATGATCACTTTGGGACTGATCACTTATTAGTGTGAAGGTGAAATTAGGTCCCTTCCTCTTTAATTTCCTTGTATGGTAGAAGAAGATTCTCTTGCCATTGATATTATTCAATGTACTGACTATGATTCCATTCTTTCTTATATGGGGACAGAAGATTCTTATCTTTGTAACACCTTACTTTCTGACACATCCAATCTTCTAAAAAAATCCACCATTGACATCAACATATGGACTTTGAAAGAACCCTACATCCTTAAAGTGGGTTAATCCCTTGATCTCCATGAGCTTGAGTCTTTTACCAAATTCATTTCTAAGTATAGGCAAGCCTTTGCATGGTCCTTTGCTAACATCCTAGGCCTTGATCCTTATATAATCATTCACACTATTGTCACCATCTTGAATGCTAAGTCGATTAAGGAGAAGCTTTACTACATGTATCCCCATTTTAACCTCCTTTTCAAAGAGGAGTTGCACCACCTTATTTCATTTAACTTCATCATTCCTATCAATTATCTGAGATGGTTTCAAACATTGTGCTTGTTGTTAAAGCATCCAAAAATCTTTGCATATGTACTGAAGTTTGAGATTTAAATCTCCCTTTCCCTAAATATGACTTTCCCCTTCCCAACATCGATAAAATAATTAACCTCACCACGGGCCACAAGATGTTTTCTTTTATGGATGGTTTTTCAGGTTATAATTAGATCCTCATCACATCAAAGAAAAACATGATACTTCTTTCATTACTCCTTGGGGAATCTTTTGTTATCGCGTCATTCCCTTCGGTTTAAAAAATGCGTGGTCCACCTATCAATGTGCCATGACTTACATATTCCACGATCTCACCCATAAGACTGTATAGGACTATGGCGATGACATTTTGGGTAAATAAAAGCATCAATGGGGTCATCTTTCTATCCTTGAAACTCTCTTCACACGTCTGCTCTAATTCTTGCTTCATCTGAATCCATCAAAGTGTGTATTTGGAATTCTAACTAGAAAACTCCTTAGATTCGTCATTTCTATCAGGGGTATTGAAGTTTACCCTGCCAAAATCAAAGCCATTCTTGTGATGCCCCCCGCCTTCTAATATAAAGAAGCTTTGTAGTCTTCAAGGTCAACTTCAATCAGTTCATCATTTCATCTCAAAACCCTTTGACCATTGCCAACCTTTTCACCATATTCTTCATAAAGACATCAAATTTCATTGGGATTTAAATTTCCAAAAAGCCTTTGATGATCTCAAGTACTATCTTCTATCCCCACCTATGCTCACACCTCCACGTGAGGGGGATCTATTCTATCTTTATATCTCTACTACTTATCACTCTTTAGGTACCATTTTGGTGTATTGTAATAAACAGGGTAGAGAGTAGGCCATTTATTACATAAGTTGAATCCTTCATGATTATGAGAATCGTTACACTTAAGATGAAAAGTTGTGTTGCACCCTTTTCATTTCCACTTCTAAACTTAGTTATTTCCTCCTTTATCACAAAACATATGTTTTCACCAACTTCCATCTTATTAAAACCATTTATTCTAAGCCTTATCATAATAATCACATAACTTAATGGCTCATGCTCATGATTGAGTTTGATCTAGAGTCCATCTCTCAAAAATCAATCAAGTGTCAAACTATTGCCAACCAGTTAGGCAAAACCACTCTTCATGATAACCATCTTCCTCTTGAGAAATTTCTCGATAAATATATCAGCACTATCAATCACGAGTTCTCTCCTCTCAAAATGATACTTTTCTTTGATGGATCCAAGTGTTGAAAAGCGGGAGGTAGACATTTTATTCTCATTTCTCCTTAGGAAACTCCTATTCCCAATGATTACAAACTTAACGTCGAGTGCACTAACAACATGGTTGAGTATGAAGCTCTCATTGTGGGTCTTGAATTTTTTTTCATGTTTATCATTTAAATCCTCGACATCTATGGTGATTCTCATCTTATCATCAATCAATTCAAAGGCATCTAACAATGCAAAAATTAATTCCTTCAAAAATAAAAGGACATCGTTAACTTTGTTCTTGAAGCCTTTGAATTCTATACCATCAAAACTGTCCCTCGATCATCTAATCACTTACAAACACCATGGAATCTCTCACGTCTCTCATCCAATGGGAAAAATAGAAATCTAATCTTTTTATTGTTATTTATCGTATCGATCAACCATATCATATCCATGAGCTTCCTCGCATCAATCATATTGATACAAATTAATCAGATCTCTGGTATTCTAAAAATTTTAACTACCTTTCTCATTCTAAAATTCCCTCTGACCTATCCAAAAATTGTAGGATCTCATTCATTCAATGTGATAAATAGTACGTCATCCTTGGCATAATCTTCTATAAACGTGGGTTTGATGGTATTCTTCTACGGTGCCTTAAATGTAATGAATCTATCCATGGTAGTATCTGTGGTGGAAACTTCAGTGGTTTGGATGTCGCTAAGAGTGTTCTTCACATGGGTTATTATTGTCCTTCCCTTAATCAAGACTATTGTGAATATGTCAAAAAGTGCATCAAATTCCAACAACATTCAAATCTAATTCGCATTCCTAGCTAGGCCTTACATCCATCTCAAGATCTTTGGCCTTTCTTACAATGGAGACTAGATCTTTGTAGACACCTATAATTTAGCCTGAAAAATTTAAATACTTAAATTGTGCTAATTGTCCACTTTCCCATAAATTGGAAACATATCATCAATAATGCTCATCTTATCTTCTATCATCATTAATTAATTACAATAAGTAATTAATTAAGTCTTCTATTCAACAAATACCCTCATTAATGACCTTCCATTAATTAATCCTTCCTTCTATCTATACTAATTAATTATTATTAATTAATTAGATTCCCCTTTCATTAAACCAATAAATCATTATTTAGTTGATTTAATTCCCTTCTATAGTCTAAATCATACTAACTATTCCTCTAAAAAGATTTTATAAGCTTGCACATCTATTAATTAATCATCTTGATTAATTAATAAACCCCCTTTATCCACATGAGTCACTAAAGGACAAGCTAAACTCTCCTAAAGTTAACTCAACCCTTTTTAAACCCCCCTTATCCACAACTAACTCAACATCTCTATTGTCCCACATGCAAAGGGATGTAGAGATTCCTTTATCCACTGGGCTATATAAAGAGCCCTCCTCCTACCTTTACACTTACACCTAATTCTTGAGAAACAAAAGCAAAGCATATAGTACATACACTATAAGCCTTTTGTCATCCTTAACATTTCACCATTGGAAGAGCTAAGCCTCATTCTTGCATTTCATCCATTTAAGATTTTGGGTCATATGGAAATAATCAAAGTGGTCTTGTAGCCATGCTTTGATGAGCTTCCATTCCTAATCCCTTAAAGATCAAACAATCAACTTTTGATTGCCATGAATCTACCTAGGTTCAATTTAGTTGTTTTGGTAATCTAAAGAGTAGAGGTTTTGATAATTAACATGTTAGTTTGATTTCCATGCTTCAAAGTTATGATGCAATAATGTTGTTATTTAATATTGCTTAGCTCTTAACTTGATGGTGTTTAGATTTTGATTTAACTTTGTTATTAAGACTACTAGGTGTTAGTTTTAATTTTCTTAACTTAGTTAAACAAAACCATGCACACATTTGGCACACCCGGTGGGACGGATCCTTAGTCCCTTAGCATTCTAGCTTGAATTCTATTATTTTTGGCTAACCTTTGATATACACATATGGTAAAATAATGCTCAATTTCTTAGGATTTTGCTAGTATTATATGTGTAGGTTCACATTTAGAGCTATCATTTTAATGGGTTGTTTCAATTTCAAGCTAACTTGGTAAAATTTGAAGTGTTTTGATAATTTTTTGTGTCTTTGGCCATACTTTGATTGCAGGAGGGGCATAGGTGCACTAACCTTGGCATAAGCACACTAACCCTGGCGTAGGCACCTCTGGAGTGGCACAAGTGCACGCTGTCAGAGTTTTATATCTCTGTTTGGCAACCCTAACTTTGCACATACCCGAACCCTGTAGTGCACATACCCTAACCCTTAATTATAGGCACACCAAAGGCCGGGTGTACACACTAACCCTATTCATACATACTCTTCGATGATGTAGGCACTCTATTAGAATTTGGTACCACTTGTATTTGATGTAGCACACATGCCCTAACCTGGTGCAGGAACATCTTCGGGTAGCATAGGTACTCTATCAGAATTTGGTACCACTTTTTATCTACCCTGGAACACATGCCCTAACCCTAGTGCAAACACGTCTCTAAGTGGTTTAGGGGGGGGTGCACTCTATTAGAATTTTGTATTGTTTTTATCTACCCTGACGCACATGCCCTAATCCTGGTGTAGACACCTCTCTGGTGGCACAGGTGCACTGTGAGTATGAAAAACACATAGGGGCACATCTACCCTAACCCACGTGCACATACCTAAACCGGGGCAAGTGTCTTTCAATTTTCTCAAATTAAAGTGTTAAAGTGTTAACTTCTTTGTAGGTTTTATCTAATTAATGCCTATTTTTGTAGGGTATGTTTACATGCTTTTTCTAGACTAGATAGACTTTGCATGCTTACTTATAAGAATAAGGTCACATATGCTCTTCCCTCACATCCTTTGGGGTGATCTTGGGAATCAGAAATGATTCTTAAGTCTTTTTGATGCTTTGAAATTGTTAAGAATATTTGAATTGGAATGAGTTAACTTGGTGTGTTTGAATTAAGTGTTTTTCCATTTGGTATCTTCTTGGATTTTAGAAACATCACGTATGCTCTTCTCTTGTGTCCTTAGATGATCTTGAGAATCAGAAATGATGTTTATTATCTTTATGGAAAATTACTAACCCATTGTGCAGGACCAAAACACACGCTTGTCAAAGAAAGGTGGAATTGAAACAAAATCAAACTACTAATACAGTTGTCGTATAGGTTGTCAAAAGGTGTTCAAGAAAACCACATCAAAATTAAACAAGATAAAAAGAACACCATATTCAAAACACTGCTATTGTGCAGGTTTTAGAAAAGGGTACGTCCCTATCTGCTCAACTGGAACATAACCCCTTTGGCATAACACCTTAAGCTACAACAATGGGGGTGGTACCAGGAACCCCAAAGTAGTCCACGCAAGAGGGAACCTTGTGGATGAAACGGGAAGTGCTCCGCACAACCTACTTGACTAGTTGTTCCTTATGAGTTAGTGTTACTGGTTGTCCATATGGCAACCCCAGTGATGGTACACGTAGATGCACTAGTTGCCTACTGTGCTTGAAGGGGGTAAAGTAAAGATCGAGATACTCCCAAATTAGTCATTGTGACTTTTTGGGTAAATCAAGCTCGCTTAAGACAACTTTGTAACACCTCGGAAAAGAGAACCACCTAAGAAGATATTCTTTGGCTAGGAGCCCACTTTGACCATTTCAAAATAGTGTTGAGTTGTGAGCCATCATTCATCACGAAACATGGGAAGCATTACTTTTGTTTATTTTTTCACTTTCCTTAAGGTGAGGTGAAACTCTGCTGAAGTAAAGATTTTTTTTCATCCCCATTTTGATCTACTTCCCTCACGTTATTTTGACACTTTGTTGATCAAAAGAAGAATGACTACCTTTGCGTTATCAATTGATTGTTTCTACCACTTTTTTGTCCATTTACGCCCATCCATGTTTACAGCTGGGTAAGTTCAAACATCTAAAGTGTGTGGAGATGTATTCATATCATTGGTGGCCTTTGTGATCTTGATACCCATGTCAGGATTGTTCATCATAGTTAGGCCTGGTTCATCATCTTGAACTTCCTTGGAAAGGTTACCTTGTTTATATTGTATCACTACAATTTTGGTATTTACGTCTTGTTTCTTGTAAACTTGACCTAAATATCTACATTGTAAGGTTACACTATACACATTTTAACAATTATTAGTTATACTATAATATTTTAGTTTAATTCCATTACTACCTCAATTTTGAAAATTTCTACGTGTTACCACTTGTGTGTGTTATATCAATATCATCTTGATATCAATACCTTACTTTCTCGCAAATTTTGGTTAACAGATCTTGGTGACATTGTTGTGTCACTCACAAATTGTAACTGGTACTTTTTGGGATATAGGTATTAATTGAATTTGAGCTTGATTCTAGTATACCTTGTTAGGAGGTCACATTAACTTCTTGTATTTACTTACGTCTTGTTCATTCCCTTGAACTTGACATAAGTAGGGACATCTTGTTAATTATCTTACAACACCAACTTCCTTTTTGAAACAAACCTAGGAAGTACTTCATTCGATTGATAGGCTTAGGTACCAAACATTGTGTCACTGCTGACTTATCACTCTATAACATTGGCACTTTAACATTTATACTCATTCATATTCTTGACATTCTTTTTGCATTTTTCACTTAGGTGTGATCACAATTTTTTGAATACATTTACAACATACCTTGGTGAAACTGTTGCACATCATGGCTCCTAAGACATGATTAGGGATCAAAAATAAAACATTCGAAGCACAACAAGTGCAAAAACTTGGGAAGCCTACAAAAATAAGGGTCAAACCCTTTTATTAGTCATGATCTCAGGGCCTTTATTTTCTACAAAAAAAGAGATAGAAGACATGATAGATCATAGTGGTGATGAATTGGAATCCCCACATGCAGAGTTTGACTTCAACCCCACCTTATTAGATGAATTCCTTTTTAGAAAAAGGTTAGGGTGCTGGCACGAGTTGTAGAATTGGGAGCCAAAATTCCCACTGAACATGAAACAATCCCACCTATAAATAATGCTAATGCGGAGGAGTGACCTCTTATCAACATGGAGGATATTTTAACACATGGAAATGCTTCTACCTCCAACATGGGAAATGATAATGTAGTGGGACATAGAATACCCTTTATTAAAGTGCCACGTAAAATTAGGTTAGGACACGAGAATGTTGAAGAACCTCCACAATATAAAGAAGAAGAGGAACCTTTAGAAGAAGAAGTCACTATTTAACAAAAAATTAGTAACCTTAGTCAACAATTATCCTTGTTAACCTCTCATGTACAAAAAGAAACAAACAATAATGTCCAAAAGACAAATCCTAAGGTCAAAATCAATGAACATCATAGGGAAAATCAAGGAGAAGGCAATATGAAGCATCATCGTGTATATATCCCTACTTCTCCCACTAAAGAATAATTACTCTCACAAGAAGTACAATCTATGAAAGCAACTCTTACAAGCCTTAAAGAAAGAAATGTGGGGAGCATAAAAAAAATCAATATGAAGAACTATTTTCCCATCCGTTTGAACAAAGCTATGACACTTCAAACCTTTCCCTAAAAAATTCGACCTGCCGAAATTTGACAAATATAGAGGAAAGGGAGAGCCACGAGATCATGTAAAAGATTTCTATATGGCATGTCAAGAGGTGTCCTATAGTGATAATTATCTCATACGAATCATTTCCCAAGAGTCTAGGAGGCCAAGCCTTGGAGTGGTTTACTCATTTACCTCGAGGGTCTATTTTTACCTGGCCAGAACTGGCAGAGAGGTTTTGTACGTCACTTATCATACAATATAGAAAGTGATATCACCATGACAGACTTATGCGGCACCAAAAATTGCCCTAATGAGACATTCACCAGCTTCCTATAACTATGGAGAGGGATAACGAGTCACTTCCCTTACACATTCCCTGAAAAATAGCTAGTAAGTATCTTTGTACCCAATATAAATCCAAACATCTCTTTTCACCTTCAAATGCATTGTGTTTGCACTTTCAAGGAGGTCATTAAAAAAGGTGTTCAAATCGAGAAAGCCCTTATTGCCAAAGGAACTCTTAGGGCACAATCTAAGGAAAACAAAAGTGTTAAACCTGTGGAAAAGCTGAAAATATTCAACAAAAACAAGAACGTGGTGGGAGATGGGATCATAGATTTCAAACGCGTGCAAATGGTTCAAACTAGTCAACCTTTTAAATTGACCAAAGGACATATTCAACCACCACCTAAATGGAGAATGTTCACTCCTCTCAATGAGCCTTTATCGGTCATATTGAAAAAATTGGATGCAACTCACATGGTGACCTATCCCACGACACAACCCTTTAATGAAAATGCTCCAAAACCATCATGGTACAAAGAACATGACTATTGTGAACTACATCGTGTCAAGGGACACAAAATAAAAAAATGTCTATGACTTTGTCACTACATCCAAGACCTCATCGAACAATGGGGATATAGAAGTGGACAACTTGGAAAAAACTCAGACACTCAATTAAAAGATGGGGATATACAAAGAACCATTCCCCAAACATGGTAAGTTAGAGGAGTCAAAGCCGGATCGTGGAGAGTCATCCTAGAGTTATAAAGCAAAAAATTACTATATACCAAGAAAGACAATAATTATTATGATTCACTCATTAGATGTATTCACTCTCCTAGTGACCATGTAAACACCATTCGAATCAAGGGAAAGGATTACGTTGCAGTAACAAGGTGTGCCTACCTCATGACTCTTGAACCCTCTCTGTCAACCGCACAAAATGGTATGTACAACCTCTTAGAACAACTTGAGAAAATGTCTGCCAAGATTCTGATCTTGAATCTTATTAAAATATCAAATGTACATAAAGATATTTTGTACCAAACTCTTCAGGGGTCGGGAGTTCCACTAGAAGTAGATCTTAAACATCTCCAGGCTGTGGTAGCAAACATTGTACCAATTGAGCACATTGCCTTTAATCATAGGGAAATCCCTACTGAAAATACAACGCATAGTATCTCCTTGTATATTAAGGTATTCATTACCCGTCGAAAGATAAAACGAGTGATTGTGGACAATGGATCATGATTGAATATATGCACGTTGAAATTAGTTAAGCAACTGGGACATACCGAAGAAGATATCAAGTCAAACATCATTACCATAACTACTTATGACAATGTGGAAAGAGAGTTATCTGGCACAATCACATTACCCATGGAAGTCGGAACCACTTGTCATCACACAAAGTTTCATGTCCTAGTCTTGGAACTCCCATACAATATGCTTCTAGGCCGATCGTGGATTCATGCCATACAGACCGTGCCATCAACATTCCATAAATGCATCAAATTGAAACACAAGGGACACACTATCATGATACAAGGAGAATCAGAGCCCTTCGCTCACTTACATAGCTCTTAATATTTTTGCACGTAAGGGTACCTATACGTGTCCCTCTGTTGATATAGCTATTCCTCTTCAATCTGAAGCCATGTAGTCCTGAGTAGATTTAGATTCCCTTAGTTCTTGTGCCCATAGTGCCTCTACATCAACTTATCCTTTTGATTCATGGGAGATGAAGGTTCTAGAATACGGTCGTGGAGAATACAATGTACAAAGAAGCCCTTTTAGTTTCAGTTTCAGACCTCTCATTTGATCACCTAAAACTAGAGGTCAACCCAACTATCATTTATGACAGCTTAGAGATGAGAAAACTATGACCTGTGTCATTTTTACTTGGAGGCTTGCTAGCTGAAGAGAAATTGTTGGATCCACCTATGACTTGGGTCCCGGAAGATACTCAACCAACTTGCTAGCAAACCCCTGAGTATGATAAATCTATCCAAATGATGTATTCCATGGGCTATAAAGGTCTAGGATGTAGAAGGAATGAGCAAGGACAATGAGAACCAGTTACTCTCCCACATTTTAAAAAAAAAGGTACGACATTAGAATTCACCCTTATGGGGCACATCCCAATGATCAAGATGTTACCGACTCTGAACGCGAAGATAGCTCTGACTATTTATACAGCGATACAAATTCCCACTGTAGCCAATATGAGGATCTTGCCTCTATGAACCTGTTCATGAATACTGTTGTCCTCACCATAACCCCTACAGATCCTACACTTGACCTTGTTTACCCTTACCTTGTTGAATGGGACCAACAACATCATATGTCACTAGATCTATTTGAAAATGATGAAGCTATTGCAGAATTCATGGGCATTTCAGGATGTTGGTATCCAAATTGATTCTCCTTTGTAAGTTGAGCATAATCACAGATTTAACAAGAAGCCTAGAGACAAATAAATCATCATGTATGTCATTTTTTAGCCAGGAGGTGATTCAGCTGGCTCTTTGTCACTCAGATGTTGGAGAAATGGATAGCACCTTCAAAAGGATTTGATATATCCTCACTACTTTAGGTTGTGACTTTCAACCAGGGTGAAAGGACCCATTTTGTAACCTCTGTTGGTGAAGGAGAATGAATATATCCTTGCTTTGCACAAATTTGAAAGGAAACCTTGAAAAAATATGATCAATGCACCACAATTTAACTCTCACGAGTTGTCACTTCTAAAGAATGGTGATATTTTCTAAACAAGGTTAAGGTTACTAAAGACATTATGGAATCCTAATTGCTTCTACATATTTTGGCAGTAAATTTATTCATTTGTGGACATATAGGGCAAATAGGGGTATTTCAGGTAGGATTCATTATTTTTGAAATAATTTTTGGTGGGAGATTAAGTAGGATAAACTTGATTTTGCCAGATCTTTGAGAACCTTCACAACAATTGAAAATCTAAATGACATAATGCTTCAACTGAATAGCTAAAATATTCCTTCAACAGAAGATGTGCATCAATGGAGGCCCAAATTTGCACGGTTTCACACAATATTTGAGAATTAAATCACGAAGGCTCGAGCTAAATACTTATTTAAACATTAAAGACCCCTGGTTCCTCACACCTAAGATACACTCAAAGGTTACATAGACAATATTTATCAACAAAATGAGAGTAAAGTGATTTTAAATTGTTTATCTCATTACAGGATGAAGGATCTTCTCATAATAGAAATTGCAAATTCCACTAAACTATCACATGGACAAGATCCTATGTGATTCCTAGAGGGATTTTAACACAAGATTGCAACAGAAACATCAAAACCATTTGAAAACATTCTAAAATAAAATTAGACAAAATTTTACCTAAGATCAGCACAGATTAATTCGAGATCTATTAAATTTATCAGCAAGGGAAATTTTCTTGAACAGTCTCAGATCTTGTCAATGGATATACGCTTGTAACCATCTTGACGCGATCAAATCTAAAACACAAGAGATTAATAGGTTTCTTAGATGGTCTCTCAGGAAGATGGGATTTCTCAAAATTTCTTGTAAGAATTCAACCCCCAACCATTTGCATGACTAAATCATGCCACTTATAACACTCATTTACATTAAAACTTACCCCCCAAACAAAGAATATTCGAGGAACCTTTGTTTGTTACATATTTGATCATGATTTATAGAAAATGATGTTTAACAGGTTTGCAACAAAAAGTTACCAGTTGTTCAAAAAGGTGAATCATTGCAAATATCTCCATCATTATTTTAATGGAGCATGTTTCATCCTTCGTGCATGTAACCTCCATCATTTCATCCTTTTCCCATTCTTTCCTCTGTAACTTTTCTCTACATCCAACTTCTCTAGTAATTCACATTTTTGTAAGTGCCTAAGCAATTCCAACTTCAAAACATCAACCTTACATTCCTTAGACTCTCAAATTAATCTCTAAATCAATTCAATTTCACTTTGTAGACAAAAAGACAAGGAATTTCATCAAAAAATGATGAAAACAATTGCGTATTCACATCTCCAGGAGTCTTGGAGCAAAAATGCAGCAAAATTAGATGCAATGCACATCAACCGTTGATTCTTCCCTTTCACAACTTTAATTTAAAGCTATCCACGTGGAAGATTAGAGCTGAAACGGGCTAGGGGGTGCCTTCTACATTTTATGACTTTTGGAGAAAGTGTGTAATTTTCACATTTTTCCCCACCTCTCTGCCTTTGAAATACAGGCTTGACAATGGCTTAATCTAGGCCTTTGATGGAGTCGCGGCTCATTTATGCAATTTTACCATTTTTAACAAAAAGGAAAAATTTCAAATTTTCCTCCGGGGCCGACCCACCTTCTCACTTGTAACTTTTGATGTGGTACCCCAGTGGAGTTGTGGGTTATTTCATAACTTTGCTCTGTCATACAAAGAGGAAAAAACTTCAAAATGTTTCACCGACCCACCGACCTGCCGACCTGCTTCTCTTGCTTGTAACATGAAAAACTTCCATGTGTCCATCTTTGGGGTCAAAGAAAGACTTTTTCCCTGCCACTTTATATTTGATGAATAGCCAATTAGAGACTATCGGGGCAGTCGGGCCAATTTGGTATTTTTTACAAATGTGACCAAAGTGAAAATTTCACCAAAAAGACCTGCTGGGCTGCAACCAATTAAAAATGAACACGTATACACCTTTGGGGAAAAAAAGAGAAATTCGCTCCACCTTTATAAATTTGACCTACCAATTAGAACTCAATGGGGCTGCAGGGAAAATTGATCTTTTTGCAAACATAGAAATAAGTTACAAGTTATAAAATAGAACCTGATGTGCCTCATCCAATCAAAAGAGACCACATAGATGAAGATGCTGAGATATAATTTGATGGGGAAAATGCACCCGTCAAATCGTAAAATGTAGGGAAATCACCATTTGCGCCCAAAATTGAATTGTTCTTTAAGGACAAAGAATTTGAAAATGATACAAGGCCCAAATGTGATCTAAGACCATGGAGAAGGATCTTCAACAACATACAAATGAAGAAAACCTTTCACGCATCCATTCAGGGAAATAGAAAATATGACCAGAGCCCACATATTGAAGAATTTTGAGAACAAATGGGGCGAGATTAAATTGAGCATGAACATTCGGGATACAATCCCCATTGGAGAAAAGAAAAAGGGATTCTATATTGACTTAGATACCTGTGCCTACTTCGGAGAGGAAGCTGAGCTTCGTGGTCAGGAAAATTTAAGAAAAAGTGAGGGAAAAAGTTCCAATGAAAATCCTCGGAAAAATTTAAAGTCCAAGTCACACAGTGAAAACCTCTTTGAGGCGCTGGCAGACAAATAGGTACAAAAATAAAAGGACATTAAAAGTGACCATGCCAAGGATGAAAATCTCGTGGAGACATCCTTGGACGAATATCTCAACCTTCCTCCCGATCCCATGCGTATGGAGGATTTGTCAAAGTTACTGGTATAAAGATACTATTGATGTAAACATTGGCACAAAAGATGACCCAAAAATAGTCAAGTTGGGAGCTTCACTCTCAGCATGGGAACAAAAAACATTCACCATGCTACTACGGGATTTTATAGATGTGTTCGCATGGTCCTATAAGGATATGCCAGGCTTGGATCCAACTTTGGTTGTGCACAACTTAGTTTTACATGCAGACACTAAGCCTATTAAGCAAAAGCTTAGAAAGATGCACTCAAGGGTGGCTCTCCTGGTTAAGGAAGAGTTAGAAAGATTGCTTGCGGTAGGATTCATTCGACCCATTGATTACTCTGAATGGATATCTAATATCGTTCCTGTCTAGAAAAAGCATGTTGGGATCAAAATCTACACAGATTTCAGAGACATAAATAAGGCATTCCCTAAGGATGATTTTCCATTACCAAATATTGATATGATTGTGGATTCAAATGCAGGATATGAAATGCTATCTCTTATGGATGGATTTTGAGGCTATAATCAAATCAAGATAGCATGATGAAGATCAACACAAGATGGCTTTTACAACTCCTTGAGGTACCTTCTGTTATCAGGTAATGCTGTTTGGTCTTAAAAATGCAGGATCTACTTATCAAAGGGTAATGATGGCAATTTTCCATGATATGATACCATGATATCATGGAAAGACTATGTGGATGATATCCTCAGGAAATCTAAGACAAGGGAGGACCACCATATTATTTTACGGTAGATATTTGAATTCCTTTGAGAGTACAAGGTCCTTCTAAACCCAAAGAAATGTGTGTTTGATGTCCTATTAGGAAAATTGCTAGGTTTCATTTTATCAAGAAGGGGAATTGAGGTAGACCCTGCTAAAGTGTTTGATATTACTGATATGCCTCCTCCTAAAAATATTAAGTAACTGTGTACATCTTGCTAGGGAAAATATACAAGCTATTCGCCACTTCATCTCCCAGCTTGCTGATAAGTGTCATTCGTTCACTCAACTACTTAAAAAGGATGTTGCCTTTATCTGGGGACCAGAGAAACAACATGCCTTCACCTTACTTACAGCAATACTTAGCCAATCCTACATGTTCTCATGCCTCCAACTCTTGGTGAAGCCACTCCTACTTTATATCTCTACCACTTAATTTTCTATTGGTGCGCTTCTCGCCCAATATGACCTTGGTTACAAAGAAAAAGTGGTATACTACCTCAGTCGTACACTCTGATCTGCTTATGAGCTCAACTATCCCCAAGTCAAAAAATCATGTTTGGCTGTCAGTTTTTACCTTCTCAAAAACTTCATCATTATCTATTGAATACCAAAACCAAACTTGGATCAAAAGTTGACCCTCTCAAATAATTGCTGTCTAAACCCACCCTCATTGGTAGAATGGCTGATTGGATCATTCTACTAAGTGAATTCGACATCAAGTTTGTGCACTCAAAATTCGGTCAACGGATAGGTACTTGATGATCAATTAGAAAAATCACCTTTATAAGGCACTGAACCTTTGAATCTAGATCTTCCAGATGCCTCATTACTATACATTGAAGAATCTATCATGTGCCAGGTACACTTTGATGGATCTTTTACTTTTCATGGTTTAGGGGTAGGTGTGGTCCTCATTACTTCTTTTGGTGACCCCATATCTCAGGATTTTTGACTTGGTTTTCCTTGCATGAACTATATTGTAGAGTATGAGTCACTCATCACTAGGATGAAGCTCACCATCAAATGGGACATTCATCATGTTAAGATTGTTGGTGACTCATAGTTAATCATCAAACAAGTTAATGATGAGTACAAATTTAAGGATAAGAAACTCATCCCTTACAAGAATATGGTAGAAACTCTGAAATAGTATTTTTTATGCATCACATTTGAAAAGATTCTAAGAGCACAAAATAGATCTGCAAACGCTATGGAAATCATAGGTTCTATGCTCTGCATTCCATTGGAAAGTAATGACATGGCATTCTTTGTGGAAAATCTACACTAGCTTGTATATGACATGCAAGAATCTTGTCTGGCTTGTGATGTTGTTGGTCCCAATTCCCCATGGTATGATCCCATATTCACCTACCTTAAAGACAACACATTCCCTCCCGACATCTTCCGTTCTCCGAGCAACAAAGCCTAATTCGCCAGATAGCCCGCTATACCCTTTTAGGAGGTACACTCTATCATCATGGCTATGATGGGAATCTATTATGTTGTTTCAATATGACAGAGTCAATCCAAGTGATTAAAGATGTTTCTTGGAGGGGTGTGCAGGGCCCATACTAATGAAATGGTTCTAGCCAAAAAATTGTTGAGAGTGGGATACTATTGGCCTATTGTGGAAACCAACTGCTGCAACTATGTAAGGAAGTGTGTACTTTTTTAGAAGTATGGAAATTTCATCCATGCTCCATCACAGCCATTGAAACCCATCACCACCCCATGGCTATTTTCTAAATGGGGACTTGATTTAATAGGGAAGCTTACCCCTATTTTATTTGATGGCTACACGCACATCATTATAGCTACTGAATACTTTACCAAGTGGGTGGAAGCTATCCCTTTGACCTATGTAACGGGTGCTCAGATTTCCAACTTCATTATCAATCATCTTATTTGTCGGTACGACATTCCTGTAACCATTGTTACTGATAACGGAAAATCATTCAAGAATAAAACTAGAAAGGATCATTGTCATTGATTTCAAATAAGTTTAAAATGGTCTACACCGTATTATCCCCAAGGAAATGGACATGCTGAAGTGACTAATAAGACTTTGGTTTGAATCATGGAGAAGATGGTAAGTAAGACAAGTCATAATTAGCATTTACAAATCCACCCATCTCTTTGGGCTTACAGGACCTCTATTTGCACTCCTACGGGTGTGAAACCATATTCCCTGGTATTTGGAATGGAATCTATCATCCTGTTAGAAATTGAGCTTCCTTCCCTACAAATTTATCTTAGGGATTATTTGGATAAGGATGAAGATTATTGAGTGGATAGACTGGAAGAGTTAGAAATCTTGGATGAGAAGTGCATCCGTGCCCTAAATCACCTTAAAGTGTATCAGAATAGAGTTTCTCACAACTATAACAAAAGAATCATACCTCATCAGTTTGAGGTTGGTAATTTGGTCATGAAGGAAAATTAGTTCAACACAAGGGTAGAATGAGAGAATAAAGGAAAGTTCAAACCGCATTGGTTAGGACCTCATGTTATCCTGGCCAAGTATGGCATGGGAGTATCCAAACTTGCCCACCCCAATGGTGATGAGCGCCGTGAGCCATGAATGCCATGCACCTTAAGCAGTTCAATGCTTAAAAATCACACGAAAATAAGAAAATAAAACCAAAAATAGGGTAAAAATAATCAAAATACAAACAAATTAAAATAAGAGAAAAATAAAAAGAGAAAACATGTCATCCATAAGTGAAAACGACACAATTGTGGCACTTTGGATAGGTCCTTGGGTGAATACTGGTTTCCGGTGCCTTGGGACGATTCATTGTTCACAAACATCTTACATCTGAAGGGTATTTTTACTCAAGCCTAGGGCTAGTTCTGCATCTGCCTCTGAGATTCCCTGTGAGCCTAATCTAATCAAGCCTTGATCCAACATTTTATCCTATTGTTAGTATGTGAAGGCTTGGTCTTTATCTATTCCCCATCTCATGCTGGAGGCACTTCTGTAACTTCACCTTCCTTTTTATAAGTACGTGGCACTTGCCCTTGTATATTCCCCATCTAACATTGGGGGCATATACGCTTTCTTGGTTACCTGTGCATAGCTCCAGAAAATTGTTAAAAAAACACAAAAAACATTAAAAAATGTTAGAAAATCAAAACAATAGGAAATTGTTTCACAAAAATCAAAACAATAGAAAATTGTTTCACAAAAATCAAAACAATAGAAAATTGTTTCACATAAGTCAAAACAATAGAAAATTGTTTCACAAAAATTAATCTTACAAATAAAATTCACTTTAGTTTACTTGCATTATCTTGTTTCTTGATTTTCTTGATTGCTTGTATAGTTACTTCATGTTTATACATTTGTATAGTTTTTTACTTAGACATACTTTGTTAGGATTCATTTTTTCTTGTTTAGATCAGATTTATTCTTGCTTGTGTATATTGAAGTGCATTTTTGCATGCTAGTGAATCATAGTACATTGTTGTATTGGTTCATTATGTTCTTTGTTAACATTTGATTGTGTTTTCCTATTGCATGTGCATCATTTTGTTATCACATCATCATATTTCCATTAATATCATCACATCTAACATCATCTATACATCATACATGAATGATGAGATAATCATCACATATCGTATCATCAAATGGGGGAAAGAGGGATTGCAAATATCAAAATATATCCCCCCCACACCCATATCATCATGTCATCCCATCCACTAAATATATCACATCACGTGAGAAAATACATTTGATATACTCTACAAATCTATCATCTAAAAATCAAAGTGCATGCGATACATCAAAAATCAGGATACATATACATGTGAAATCAAATCAGCTAACATCATAACACATCCATATATCCATGTACTCAATCAAAAATAACAAAAAATATCCATAATCTCATAACACATGTGTCGTGTCAAAAATTTCCATATATACATATACATGTGTGTGGTATATCTGTAGCAAAAATAGATATACATCATTACTATACATCAAAAATTCCTTCATCTGAGGTGTACAAAAAGGATGATATACATCAATAAAAGAATACAACTACCTTCATCAGAGGCATATGTCAAAACTATTGTACATTAAGCACAAGATGCTCATAGCCTTCATCAAGAGGCACATGTATCAATACAATATGAATTAGGGGTGACTCGATCCCTCAGATGGGCTGGCTGGTCTGTCCCATGGTGGAGGAATAGCATGAGCATCGCTCGATCTATAGGCTGCCCCAGTGGCTACTCCACTGAGTCTTGAGGCCTCTCTGACCTCGTCACTCTACTCAACTGTTGGCTATAAGAAGGTTCTCACCACTCAGCCAGAATTGCCTCATAATATAATGAACTGTAATAACATGCTCTACCGTATACTGTAGCTAGATCTATGTGAGTCTGGGCCGTCACCACTGTGGCATCTATGTTTCGGAAGGACACTATCTCTACTGATACTCGGGCAAGCTCAGCCTGAATTGCAACTCACTCTGCTCTCATCCTATCTCTCTCCAGTATCACATGTTGTAGCTGAGGCATGTGTCTGCTAATATAGGCTCGTTACCTAAGACATATGTGCTACCATCTTCCATATCTTATGGAAATGGATGACACCATCACTCCATGGACAACTTGGGCCCAAGCCTGATCCCGCTCTACTGTCACTGCCAAAGTCTAAGATCGGGCCTGGTCTCTCTCTGCTATAGCCTACTGCAGTTGTTGCTATAAGGTGGTTATCTGTACCACTGACTAGACCATAGGGGCTTGTCCCTATGCCTGCCTCTGTACTTGTCTAGGGGCATGTCCCTTCTCTCGTAATCTAAGCTTGGGAACCTATGCAGGTGCCTGTACTAGTCCCTACTGCCTCGATCCCTGCACCTATGATGCACCCTTCCCATTATGCGGTAGCCTATCAAATGGATCAACTGGGTTGTGGGATACTCCATCCTCCCTCTCGTCACCATTGTAAGGAAGCTCTGGTGGTGACCGAGTGCCTACTTTGCATGCCTTATTTGGAATAGTTAAATGCTAAGGTAAAATAGTTGCGTACTAATCCATGTAATCAGCAATGGTACCTGAATCTCTCATCTGTCGAGTTGGGTCCCATTCCTATGGTACCACATGTAGAAAGCTATCCCTCAATTGGGCCACATGTATGCATGGCCCCATGGTCTGCCTCTTGGAGTCTTGGTGGGCATACCACAAATCTAGTTGTGGAACCCGCTGCACCTTGCCCAGCTGTCGTTGACATCAGTCTACTCTGTATAACTCTATGATGTAGCTGTGGCTACCTAGAAGGAAGTTCTCTACTTCATAAACACTGAGCTTTGCTCCATCCTCTGGCCACTGTATCTACCTATAAGGCCTCCATATAATGTCTCTATCTAGCAGCTCATCGAACTCTCATCGATAATGATATAAGGTGCCTAGGTGCCCTCGTATGTCGTCACCTACAGAAACCCAAACCATGTATGTTGTCTCCTCTAGGACTTAGACATGTAATGCACCTGTAGGGCACTCGATAGCTATGTGGTCCTGTATGATAGAAAAGTGATAAGCGAGCATGGGAATCTACAAGTAACTCTTCCTCGCACCTGAGCTCCTGAGGTCATGCTGAGATAGCCAGTAGGGATGAAATATACGTGGGGTGCAGACAAACTAGTTAGGAAATCTTATGTCTTCGACACACACTAATGGAATTTGTGAATCTAAGGAAAAGAAGGCCCTCCTAACCTGAAATGGCATGATAGATCATTTGGTGAGGATGACTGCTCGAAGGCTCCAATCAATATCAAGCTCTGGCATGATCCAATCTATAGGTTGTGGGATACATGGAAGATAACATGTGGGTGCTTCGTATATGTCTCCCGACAGGGTCATGAAAATGGATGATGGATATATAGTGGATTCTATGGGCAATTCTCTAGTCTAGGAAAAAAATCCTTAGCTTGATTAGCTGCTACGTCTAGTGAAGATAGTTGTGTGATAATGTTTGGTGGAAGTGGAGAGGATCTAAATACTAATGCGCGTAAACTAGAATCAATGTCTGATTGACCTGTGGGTCAATTGGGTTGTGGGACATGTGGATCACAACCGTAAGTTTGTGGTCATTATGGACCTTCTATGGTCATGTGAAAAATCAATCCCTAATCCGTAATATCTAGTAGTCGTATGCCTTTTCGGCCTTTATGTTTAGAACTAAAAGGTGCACAATCTTCTCAGAGTACCTTACAGGCATTCTAGCAACTTGAATTCTTAAGCTAGTGTTTATGTCAATGAGGATGTCTCCTGCATTTGGCTGTGGGACCAAAGGATCACAACTGAATGTTTTCTCTCTTTTAAGCCCTTCTACCATCATGCGGATATCTATTAGGGCAATTTGTAGTTTGGCTAGTTTGTCCAAAACACATGTGCTTTGTCATCTTCTATGTTTAATCCTCTTAACTGTGAGTTGATTTCTTGTAGGTATGTTGTTGTTTGGAAGACTTGAATTATGAGATTTTGGTCTATTTCAGCTATTGCTTCAACAAGATTGTGTTGAGGCACGATTGGCTCAAATATGTATTCTCTGGGCTTCCTAGGTCCCGTGATTTTCATACAAAAGAAACAATGTAAATCTAACTAAAGCAAAGTATATCCACAACATATATAAATTCTCTGTTTTTGTATTTTTAAAAGAATATTTAACAGAATTAAGATAACAACTGTTTAATATATATAGAAAATGACCACTAACCTAATAACAGAATTAAAAACAAACAAGGTAGCTGAGTATAGCTACTTGTCTGTGTAGTTGTGAATCTATTCTAAATAACTAAATAACTGATCTAATTTAATTGAAAGATTTTCGATCCTACCTCAGAAGTGAGGAACGAATCATAGTTTCTCAGAAACTATCGATCCCCACGGCTTCCTCGGCAATATCGAAAATGAATGTAACCGAAATGAAGTAATTCACTACTCTATTTGGTATATTTTAACTAGAACTTTGAAATATTGAACTTGGATTTCATTGAAACAGTGGAGAATCTGATTGTGTGTGGCTTTGTCCCCTCAGTGTGGTCTCCTCGTTCCTTCGTGCTCACATGAATCTAGAAAAGAATGTAAATGCTAGCATGAATAGAAGTAGGTATTGGAACAATGACAACTTTGGATGTAGACTGAATACAATGTGAGTAGGAGAGGGATAACGCAAGAGAACAGAGCTTGGCTTATGCAATTCCTAACGGGATTTATTGCGAGTCATATAACACAAAACATCCAAAACCTAAAACTATCCTTCTTGACGAACAAAACCTGTAACTCTAATGGCTTCAGACTTAAAATGGAACTATCCTACCTCAATTGATTATATGAAACAGTAATAACATTAGAACAAGAAGATCATGTGGCTTCTAAACAATAGAATAAGACTAACTATGCATGCAATAAATGAAAACTATTGAATTCCTAAGCAAGAACTGAAAGACTAAACTATTGAAATGAGAGGATGAGGGGCAGTTTTGAGTGGCCATTTTCTTGTAATCAAACTAGCTATTTATAGAATCCCCATTCACCCAAAGGTAACTTCAACTATGACTCTTTTACCATAAAAAATGGAGAAACACTATTACAACGAACCAAAATCATAAATACAAGCAAAAACGGATGAGAAAGCTGGTAAAAGTTGAAAATTTACGCTAGTCGCGTTCAAAGAAACATGCTGGAAAATGCATGAAGGACCACTACCCTAAGCAGGGGGCGGTTACAAGACCACTGCCTTGCCTAGGCAGCAGTTTCATCACTGAAGACAAAAATGCAAAGGAAAAGAGGGAAAAAGAGAAAAACATAAAGCATGGGGAGGCTAAGTGGGGGTATGCGGGATGTTAACGTACACTTGGAGAGCTTTTCTGGATCCTGAAAACCATGCGAGGAGATCTGTATCATCATTAGGGCATGTGTAACATCGTTTCTAGCGGTACTGTACTCTACAATTTTGGGTACGTACATATTGTCCCCCCCCCTCGGAGAAGCATTTTAGCCATGAAGAGTCGGCGTAAAACAGTAGGTCCGAGTATGGCAGTCCTGAAATGGGAAGCTAGAAATTATACCTGACACGTCTATGTGTTGAAATGACACCATCCAAAATTCCCGCTACCTGCAAAATGAAAAGAGGACTCAAGTGCAGATAGATAAAATAAATCAAAAAATAAATACTAACATAATATGAAGTGAGGACTTACCATTTGTGTGGGGATAAGAAACTACCTCCGTCGGCACTCTAAACTTGCGAAAAGGGAATTCAAAACAAGTCAAAATGTTATATATATAAAAATACAGGCTCATTTTCCTATTCATTTACGCGTGTTGATTTGACTGATTTTGAGCTCTGGGACCCACGGTGATGGTTTTTGATGAGAGTATAGTCGAAACGTCTGTGACGAAATAGTGAACATGCCTCCGCGAGCGGAACATCAACCCGCGAGATCTCAGGTTAGTTCTTTTCGATTTAACATTTTTATACCTAAAATGTAAAAATGATGAAATCTTTGCCATGGGGGGGTAATTTTTGAAATTTCTAGTTTTAAATGTGTCCTTAGGGGGGGATGCCTAATGGGTAGGCTCTCATTTTGGTCGAAATGGTCATTTTTTAGCATTTTTGAGTGTTTTTAGGGTACATGACCCATTTGGAAATGTGGGACATGATCGCCACCTTTCAAAACGCGGGCGGTCATGGAACCACTATCCTGCTCAGGGTAGCGGTCCTTTCCAGAATGATAAAACAACCTTATTTTTAACTTGTTTTTGCATTTTCCATTTTCCCATATGCTTTAATGATTTTTCCAATGTGATTCAAATACTAACTTACTCCTTTTTGCGTGTTTTTGGGTGTATGAAGGAGGAATATATCAGATGGAGTCGAGAGAGAGAGTGTGACTAGCTTCAAGTAGTGTTGGATGCATTTTCTCAAGCCGAGCAAGATACTCTTCAAAGGGCTGACATATTACATATATCACGGGTTCCTCATGTCGCACCTTCTAGTCAGATACTATGTGACCTGTTTTCATATTGGGATGCTGATCGAAAACACTTTCCAATTTCCAGGAGTCATGGGTGAGAGGAATATCACCCTGGAGGATGTCTACCGTATCTTGGGAGTCCCGATCATCAGGAGATAACTTACACTTGAGATAGCGGGGTCGCAGGCTCAGATAACTTAGTGGGCTACATATATGGGAGACACAGTTTTCTCCACTGGTTCAAAGAAGGGGGTGAGGGTCCGTTCCATTCCTAGCTTGCCTATCCCTTTGATTCATCAGGCCATTATGGGGATCCTTGCCTTGAGATTGATCGGGGACAAGGGAGGGGACACCTTACTCTACTGGTAGTCCCCTATTATTACACAGATTGAGGCACATGGTTAGATTTATGCCTGGGGAGCCAATATACTTGGGACCACCTATCATGACTTGTACAGGGTGGTTCACTTACAGGGACAGTCTTTGAGCCATCTGACCTTGGTTATGAGCTGGGTCTATGAGTGTATCATCCCTTATGGGAGAGGCATAGAGGTGGTGGATCCCGGAGCTGTGAGGGCAGCTAGATGGACAAAGATGTTGGTGCTTAGAGCACTCCACTAGCCAGTTGCTTCCCTGACTACTGATGATATGGAGGCCACACCTTATCAGGCCATGGCAGGGTTGTGGGGTGAGGATACCTTCACTTTGATTTCCTACTCTACTACAGGGAAATTTATGGACAGGAGGGGGAAGGTAGAGACACACCCCTTTGATCGAGTGCCTCAGCAGTTCGGCCTTGCTTATGTTGATATGATTCCCCCATTGGTGCCAATGTTTAGATTAGTTCGGGAGGCTAGGGGAGGTCCTAGAGGCCAGGGGTTGGATTGTTGTTACTCTTGGTGTCCCTATTGCAGCTAGGCGGGTGGTACATGCCTGAGAGAGAGTCAGTGCTCCTTAGCCACCTTTACTTCGGATTGCCACCAATCCTACCTATAGCAGTGATGACCATACTGATATAGAATTCAAGTCTGAGGAGTTCACAAGGGGAGAGACAGAGGAGGAGACTAAGGACATGGAGGTCAGCAAGTCAGGTGGAGAGGATAGCGATCCTGAGTGGCATGACACTCAGGAGATCTTACAGGTTGAGAGTGTAGAGAAGAGTGTAGAGAGGGTGACTTTAGTCTCAAAGGAGTTGCCCTCTCAAGACCTAGGCGGGAGAGAATGAGTCTGTAGTAGGATGCTATGTTGCCCCAGACACAGGAGGAGGACATCAATCAACAGTGGCATCTATGGCTGGCGCTGATCCTAGGGATCCCTCTTAGAGGCCCAGAGATCTGAGTGAGTTGTCACTCTTCTTTTAATATTTGTTTTTAGCTAGGATTTCCTTAGTTGTTCTCTATCCTTTTGTTCATCTTTGTTTTTATCTTTTGATTATTTTCTGATTTGTTTTCTCCTTTACTTGCAGAGACTTCTGATGAGTGGCGAGATTTGATTTTCTGGGTATGTACTGATACCATGATGCTCCCCATGGAGAAGACTCGTGCCAAGCTATCCATGGATGCAGGGGAGCCTTCAAAAATTGGTAGGCATAGCGATGTCTTTGCCCCTGTCTAGCATGTTGCCAAGATGGTGACTTCCTTTCGTACTAAGTTATCTAGGTATAGGACTGCAGAGCGCATGATGAGGAGCCGCTCTCATAGCGAGGCTACAACTACTATTCAAAATCGTGAGCCCTCAGCTCACTCAGAGCGCCGGTGTAGCCGGAGTCCTAGACGTGGTCGTGCGCCTTCTGAGGGATCTCATAGGGGTTGAGAGGCCACTTGGCTATTTTTGTAGTGACTCTTGCTAGATTGTTTATATGATAATTTTGTATTTTCTAGGCTCATTGAGCGTTTTGACCATGCCTAGCGCATGATGGCATTGTACATAAAAATTGATTATATATATATATATAATTTTTTTTTGGATCAGACTCTTGGTGTCTAGGATTTTGTGATTCATTTCCACATGTATATTAGATGCTTATTAGAATTCTTTTTTTTATATGCTTTTTAGAATGTATGCAATGGAGAACAGATGACATGAATACTTTCTTTCTTTGTATTTTATGATGCTGATGTATGATGATGCAAATGAACTTGTGATCTTGAACTTTAGCTTTCATAAGCAATTTTTCGGTACTTCATATTGTTTTGACAAAATGTAATGATGAACTAGTATGATGAGTAGATGCACTTGCCCCACTCCTAATTGCACGCAACTAGTAAGATGCGGGGGCTCACCACCGAGAGCTAAAAGGGCACAAGCTATGAGGTGTGTTGAAATGGTATTGATGCGAGATAGAAAAAGAGTTGGTGGAACCAAATTAAGGCGCTACAAACCTACCCTACTCAAGTGACTCCATAGTTTAGAATGTGACTTGCTTTGTAGTTTATCTAGACTTAGATCCGTAGATGGCCACTTGGTTGACAAAATCTGGTTTTGAGGGTTTTGAACTCTCTTGGAATTTTGGACATCTAACTCATTTTTTTTTGACTCAAGATTTCAAAGGTTTATTAGAACTATTTGCTTATGACCTTCAACGTTTACTGTCAAGAGGACCCCGTATACCTTACCCCATGCTACTAGTAGGAAGCATGGGCTTATCACCATGGCCAAGGCACAGGCGAGTAAGGGCATTCCCATCCTTTCCCAACCCTACGTCACTAGTAAGAGACACAAGCTTATCACCAAAGGTTGGTAGGGCAAGGAAATGTGTAAAAGTAAAATTTTTTGTTTGATCTATATTTGACTTATTTATTTGAGCAAAATGTCAGTATGTTCTTATTTCCAAAGAGATTTGTATACGGGATAGATGTGACACCATGAAGCTTCTAGAATAGACCATAGGCAAGACACCTATCCTAGGAAGAAACAAAAGTGAGAACAAGCATGCAGGCCTTGGTATGGCTACCGTTAAGACTTTATCATATCTAGCTTTAATTGATGAAATGATTCTGAAATAGTTGATGATGTTATGAAAATGAAGAAGTATGATTTGAATGCTTCTACCAATACCATCAGAAGTTTGTAATGAATTGCTTAAGAGCAAGTCCCTTGATCACCAAGTTTTATGAAATGAGTGAACAAAATGAACCTATCTAAATGAAGATGCAATGTAGATATAATTATACAAATAGTGCCAATGCTTCATGCATAAAACCATCTAAGGTGCAAGGAATTGAAAGTTTCATCAAATTCCTCACCTTCTAGTGTGCACAAGAGATATGCACCATTTCCGTAGTCCTTCATGACTCGATATGGGCTCAACCACTTGGGGTGGAAATTTCTTCCTTCACCAATTTTCTTATTGATCCAGCTATCTAGTCTTAGAACTAGATCTCCTTCATATATTTCTCACTCATAGACCTTTTTGTTATACTACCAGCACATCCGGTTAGCATAGACTCTATGCCACTTTGTTCAATGTTTAACTTGGCCTCATCTAGGATTTCTAGTTGGGAGAGGCGTGCCTCTCTATAAGCTTCCTCATCTAGAATCCCTTGTAGTGAGATGCGGAGACTGGGTATTTCAACCTCAAGTGGGAGAACTACTTCTGCTCCAAATACCAATGAGAAAGAAGTTACTCCTATTGGTGTTCTTATTGAGGTTCGGCGAGCCCACAAGGCCGGATATAACTTTAAATTCCAATCTCATTTGTTTTCTTTTACCGTTTTGAGGAGAATAGCTTTCAACGTCTTATTTTTTTCTTCAGCCTTCTTGTTGGCTTGAGGATAGTAAAGAGAGGCTGTGTGATGGTTTATTTTGAACTTTACTACATAGCTCATGAACCTTATCATACTTAAAGGATGTGCCATTATCTGAGATAATGACTTGTGGGACACCATACCCGTAAATAATTTTGTTCAAAATGAACTTGGCAATCACGACACCTGGTATAGTGGTAAGAGGCATAGCCTCTACCCATTTGGTAAAATATTCGGTGGCCGTGATTATGAAGTTATGGCCATCCATTGACGAGGGAGAGAATTTCCTTATTAAATCTAGGCCCCATGTAGAAAAGGGCCATGGAGTCACAATTGGTTTTAGAGCTTGTGCTGGCATGTGAATCTCGTGGGAAAATTCTTGGCATTTATGGCATCTACGTACAAAATCTACTGCGTCATGTTCTAGAGTGGGCCAGAAATAGCCCATCCGATGTATTTTGTGGGTAGTGGCATGACCACCAAAATGGCCTCCACATATTCCACTATGGGATTCGTAGAGAATCTTCTTGGATTCTTTTGTGTACAACACACCTTAGAAGCATTCCATCGAAAGCCTTACGATAGAGCACTTGTTCTATAATAATGTATTTAGCTACGATAATGCGTAACCACCTTCTTTTTTGTGGTTTAGCACTTTCTAGATACGTATGGTCCATGATAAAATTGATAATATCAGTATACCAAGGACATTTAGAGATGGGAGGTCTGGTTTCGATGTAATATATGTATTCATCAGGAAAATATAGATCTACTAGATCACCTCCATCTAACGGGTTGTCGGCTAACCAATCTGCAATGATTTGTCCCTTAACAGACTTCTGGTTTACAAAAGTTAATTTGAATTCACCCATTAAGGTTATAAAGTGTCCAGTCTTTTTAGACAAGGAACCTTGTGTGAGGAAAGTTCGTAAATGGTCTATTTTTACAATGACCCTTGTTTCTTGATTTAGCATGTAATGTCTTAAGCATTTGGTTGCAAATACTATGGCAAGGAATTCTCTTTCTACTTGTGTATAACACATTTCATAATCGAGCAATGTTTGGCTAATAAAATAGACCGCACGTTCTCGTTTATCGTCATCTTCTTGAGCCAACATGCAGGCTAGCAAGACATCCGTAGCTCGTGAATATAAGATCAAAGGATGATCTGGTCTAGGTGGCATTAACATGGGAGGAGACAGTAAGAAGAGTTTAACTTCTTCGAAGGCCTCATGACATTCCTTTGTCTAAATAATGCAGCAATCCTTTTTCAACAAATTGTTGATTAGATGAACAACAAAACTTAAGTTTGGAATGAATCTCTGGATTGCACCGAGCTTTCCAAGAAATGATCTAATGCCAGAGTCATCTGATGGTGGGATCATCTCAAGAACAGCCTGGATTTTGGCTGGGTCTACATCGATCCCTCATGATGATATAATGTAACCTAGGAGTTTCCCTCCTATTACACCAAATATGCATTTTTTTGGGTTTAGTGTGACTCCGTATTCGATCAAACGTGAAAGAATGATGTGGAGCACTTCCGGGTGATCACAACGATTCCTGGCCTTGGCCAACAAGTTGTCTACATAGGATTCCATGATTTTATGAATAAGATCATGAAATATGTATGTCATTGCCCGCTGGTATGTAGCACCAATGTTCTTGAGACCGAATGGCATAACAACTGTAGCAATAAGTTCCCCAAGGAGTTATAAACATGGTTTTGGCTTGGTCTTGTTCAGATATTATGATTTGATTGTATCCCGAGAACCCATCCATGAGAGACAAAAGCTCAAATCCAGCTGTTGCGTCAACGATGATGTCAATGTATGGTAACAGGAAGTCATCCTTAGGGCATGCCTTGTTAATGTCTTGGAAGTCTATGCAGATGCGTATCTTCCCATTATTTTTGAGAACAAGGACGATATTATATACCCACTGAGAGTAATCAGTCGGTTTGATGAACCTTACCTAGAGAAGTTTCATTACTTCTTCCTTCACCATGAGAGCTACCTTGGGTTTCATTGGTCTCGATTTTTATTTAATTGGATTTGCATCTGATTTGGTGATGAGGTCATGTACCATGATGTGTGGTGCAATTCCCATCATTTCTTTATAATTAAATGCAAAATCCTTTTGATGTTCTTTGAGGATTTGAATATGTATTTCTGTCTCTTCTGGAGTTAACAAAGATCCTAGTTTCAAGATCTTTGGTTCTTCCTCTGTTCTAATGTTTATATCAATGGTTTCTTCTATCAAAGAAGTGTTACCTTCTTTAAAATTAGGTGGGGCTGGAGGTAGTTCCAAATCTTCTCCATTCTCTACCGCGTATATGTCAAGTTCCTTTTGTGGGGGAAGCTCTACCATGGGATTTCCAAAGTAAGAAGACGAATGTGGGATTAAGGAAAAATATACCATGTGATGGGTGATATGTAACTTTGCATAGGTGTTTAGGTAATCAAAAGTGGCTCTATCACTGTCAATGTGACCTAAGATAGTAGATTTATTCTCAGCTATGTGCATTAGAAGAGGGTTTGTTGACGTTTTCTCTACTAACGGTTTAGTACGAAGGGATACCATGAAATGGGTGTCTTCCAACTCACTATTTGGAATGAAACGTGAAGCTGAGGTTATTATTGAATCTATGAAAAGGTTTTGTTCTTGTGGGATTGCTTCAATTGATATGAAGGTAAATCCTTTGCTCAAATCTAACACTGCTATTTTGTAGAGCTGTAAATGTTCAACTCTAGTCTCATACACCTCAGAGACTTGGTTCGCTACCAATTGTGAGTGTCCTAACACTCTAACGTCATTAACACTGAGCCTTTTAGCTATGATGAGACCAAGGAGGAGGGCTTCATACTCAGTGCCATTGTTTGTACATTTGAAATTTAATTTAAAGGAAAATGGTAGGATCTTTCCCTCGAGAGAAGTAAAGATCACACCTGCCCTAGCCCCATAATGACATCTAGCTCCATCAAAGTGGAGAGTCCAATGTTTATTTGGGAATATGGATGCTAGGACATTTGTTACGTCTATTTCTTCTACTTCGGTTACTTCTACCACGTAAAGTTCCTCTGCTGCAAGAGAACCAACTCCTAGGGTACATCCCATACCTGCGGAATCAAACACTAGGAAAATTGGTAGATCTTATTCCAGTAATTCGACAATTTTTACAGTAGTTCCTAATGATACTATTTCTACAACGTTAGCTTCATCCTTGAGGGCTGGGATGCTTTTGACTAGGTTTGTAATTTCTAGTTTTGTTGTAGGTATTAATTTTTCTTCTGGTTTTGAGTTGGTTGGTTTATTAAGTTGGTTTGTTGGGAGTTTAAACTCAGAGTGAATGCCTGGCATTTTCTTCAGGTCTGCTAGGTGTATATCAAATGGTTTTAGATCACATTTTGCTACGAATATCTTTCCTAAGTGCAAGAATCTTATTTCCTGAAATAATGTAGAAGGGATTGCCTTTATACAGTGTATCCATGGTCAGCTGAGGATCATATTATAGATGGTTTCCCGATCTATAATATAAAACTCAGTGAGGATTGTTTTGGGTCCTAAGGTGACTGGTAGTGTTATAGTCCCAATTGAAGTGGATTTAAGGCTATCATAGCCTCTTAGTGTATTCCGAGTCGTGGAATAATTTGTTTCTCCATACCCTAGCTTTTGAAGGAAAGAGAAGGGGACTATGTTAACTGCTGCCCCATCATCAACCATTACACGTTTAACGTAATTGTTATAAACCCACACTTGTAGATGTAAGGCTAGATCACCTCTACGTGCAATCTCAATGTTTGTTGGCATTTTAATTATGTCAAATATAAACTTGGTATCCGTATCTGGCTGCCCCGGAGGGTGGATATCAAAGTCTATATGGTTTACCTATGTTTCGGGAGGTGGAGTGATGTTAATTAAATGACCTAAACCTAATGATTCTAAAAGAGCAGCCCTGTGGGTAGGAGATTTCTTCAACAAGTCCAAAAAGGAGATGTGAGAGAAGGTCTTTGTTAAGTCATTAATTAAATCATAGGCACCTATGGGTTTTACTAATGTTTGTTGAATGTTATCTAGCTCTAGTGGGTAACTTGGATTTGGCTGAGAGGAATACTCTCGTGTCCTTGTTATGGCTTCCACATGTAGCTCAGTGTCTAACTCCACTAAACCGACTATCTTGGTTCGTGGCTGATTTACTAATTGCGATGTGACAAGTGGATTTAGTGAAGTCGAGGCTTCATGATCATTGTTTCCTGTCATTACACCCTTGTTTGTCCCATTTGAATTTAATTTGTTGTTATTGTGATTTGGGAGCGGATCATTGAAGATCTTGAGGAGTGCATTTTGAGGGGAGACTTCTCCCATGAAAGTGTTTGCCGCAGGTGATGCAGAATGTGCTAAGAACATATCTATGAAAAGTTGTCTTTGCTCTTCTAGAAAATGTTGCATGAACTTATTATAATCGCGGCAAGTCCTAGTGTCATGGCCTCAAATTTTGCGGAAACCACAATACGAGTTGGGATTATAACTCCTAGGTTGTTAGTTTGGCATGTGTTGTGGCCCAAAACTCTGATTAAACCTTTGACTATTAGGATTAAAGTTTTACATTTGTTGTCGGTGATTTTGGTTTTGATATCTAGTTGAGTTTTGAATTGGACCCTGTGTCTAGATTTGTTGTTGTTGTTGTTGTTGTTGTTGTGGATGATTAAAATCCACCACGTTGATTGTTGGGGTAAAATTGTTGTTTCATTGATTGTTAACCGGTGGTGGAGCATTTACAACATTTACTTTTTTTTCTTGGTCAGTTACTCCATCTGTTGTCACCCCTGCAGTTTTTGTTAAGGATTTTAGGTCCTTGATTAGCATTTCTGGTAGTAGGATAAGTTGTAGTATTTTGGTTGGGGATGATTAACCTCCCATTTGTTCCATATGCCTTACGACCACTATCTATTACAACTTGATCTATTTGGAGAGCACTCTCAAGCACCTCATCATAAGTTCTTAGTGGGAACTTCTGGACTTCTTCCTTTATCTCTCTGCTAAGAGAATGAAGGAATAAATCATATGGTTCCATCTGATCCATGTTTGGAGCACTTGCTGAAGAATAGAGGATTGTACACCATCTTTGGATGAAATGAGCAACATATTCATTGTGTTCTTGTTTAATATGCAAGAATTCCCTGATTCCTGTTCTCAACAATTTGTTCATGTTGAATGCCTTGATGAACTCTGAAATGAGTTGTTTAAATGAATGTATTGAGGCTTCAGGTATTCTATAATACCAATCGAGGGTGATACCCTCTAAAGTTTTGGGGAATATTTTAGCAACAACTCCATCCCAAGGGATCAGTTCTCGAATGGCTATGGCATAGGCCTTAATATGTGCATTTAGGTCTCCCTCTCCTTTGTATTTGGGTAGATCGGGGAGAGGTCTTGGAAGCATGATGCTTCATATAGTGAAGTCTAAAGGTTCTTTCAAATATTATAAATAAGTTCCTATCACATAGGTTTCAACCATTGATGGTGTTTTCTGAGGAGGGGGGGGAGCTGGGATGGTTTGTTGATATGGTGTAGCATATGTATTGCAGGGGCATAAGGAAATCCCTGTGGTTGAGTGAACATGCTGGGAGAAGAGAACATATCTCCCTGTGGTGACCTGGAATACATGTTTAAGTATGAAGAAGCATTGTTCAGAAATGGATTGTTTTGTACTAAACTAGGAGGTATCATATTTTCCACTGGAGTGGTGTTAGAGAACGCGGTTCTAGTTGACGTTTGTTGTGAATACTGAGGGGGCATGCCCAATGTGCCTGTTCCTGTGAGGAGGTATACTTGGCTAGGATGATGTGAAGGATTGGAATCTCCTGCCTACATGAATTGTACATTTTGACTTGCATGAGCAAGTTCCAACCCTCTAAATTTTTCTACTAAAGTTGAGATGACCTCATCCGATGAAGATACGGTATTTTACCTTAGTGGTGGTTGTTGAGGTTGTATAGGCATATGGTACCTAGCTATGAATTGATTGGTGCCCTGCCAAGTTTCATAGAGGGCATTTCATATGGGTGGAGGAATGGGGGTTTTTTCTTGGAATGAGACCTCGGGTTGTATTTACAAACCTCCTATAGGTGGGTAAATACTTTGAGATTGTTGTTCACTCATAGCATAATGTGCTAAGTATTCATCATCTAAAAATAGATATGGATCTGATTGTCTACTGATTTGTGGTCTAAGAAACCCCTGAGGAGATGAACCAGATTCTCCAGTGTCATGTTGTTCGAGCCTAAAGGATCTGGTTGTTGCATTTGAGTTAGCTGATCTAACTCCTCTATTTGGAAAGAAGAACTATATCTAGTCCTTTGAGGTGGAATTTGTGTTGAAAACTGGTTAGTTGTATAGTTGTCACCCCATGCTGAGAGCGAGGGTGATGGCTATCTATTCAGTTGATCGTAGTATGCTTCAAGACCTAGGAGAGGTCTGCCATATGCATCGAATCTCGACATATTCAGGGGGTATATGAATACGTGCAGAATAATGGGAAGAAGCGAAGATGGATAAAAATAAAAGAAGATTGTGAAAGTGAAGAAATTGTTCTGTCAATAACAGGTTCACTAATCTTGGGGGTGAAGCTGATGTGAAGGCTAATGAGGTAGGTAAGATGAAACAATTGTTTGTTCACATTGGGTTCACCAATTTTGTACAATAGAAAAGTGACAAGAAAGCATGGGAATCTACAAGTAACTCTTCCTCACACCTAACCTCCCGAGCTCGTGCCGAGACAGTCGGTGGGGATGGAATATACGTGGGGTGTAGAAAAACTAGTTAGGCAATATTATGTCTTCGACACACACTAATGGAATTTGTGAATCTAAAGCAAAGAAGGCCCTCCTAACCTGAACTGGCATGATAGATCATTCGGCAAGGATGAATTCTCGAAGGCTCCAATCAATATTGAGCTCTGGCGTGATCTGAACTATAGATTGTGGAATACGTGGAAGATAACCTGTGGGTGCTTCGTATATGTCTCCCGACAGGGTCATGAAAATGGATGATGGATATATAGTGGATTCTATGGGTGATTCTCTGGTCTAGTCTAGAAATCCTTAGCTTGATTAGCTATTATGTCTAGTGAGGATAGTTGTGCGATAATGTTTGGTGGAAGTGGAGAGGACCTAAATACTAATGTGCATAAGCCAACATCAACGTCTGATTGACCTGTGGGCTCATTGGGTTGTGGGACCTGTGGATCACAACCATAAGTTTGTGGTCATTGTGGACCTCCTATGGTCATGTGCAGAATCAATCCCTAATCCCTAATATCCAGTAGTCATATGCCTTTTTGGCCTCTATGTTTAGAACTAAAAGTTGTGTAATCTTCTCAGAGTACCTTACAGGTGTTCTGGCAACTTGAATTCTTAAGCTAGTGTCTATGTCAATGAGGATGTCTCTTATGTCTGGCTATGGGACCAAAGGATCACAACTGAATGTTTTCTCTCTTTCAAGCCCTTCTACCATCATGTCAGATATCTATTAGGGAAATCTATAGTTTGGCTGGTTTGACCAAAATGCATGTGCTTTGTCATCTTCTATGTTTAATCCTCTTAACTGTGAGCTGATTTCTTGTAGGTCTGTTGTTGTTCGGAAGACCTAAATTCTAAGATTTTGGTCTATGTCAGTTATTGCTTCAACAAGATTGGGTTGAGGCACGATTGGCTTGAATATGTATTCTCTGGGCTCCCTAAGTCCCATGATTGTCATACAAGATCAAACAATATAAATCTAACTAAAGCAAAGTAAACTAATTATGCAAAGTATATCCACACATATATAAATTCTCTATTTTTGTATTTTTAAAAGAATATTTAACAGAATTAAGATAACAACTATTTAATACATCTAGAAAATGACCATTAACCTAATAACAGAATTAAAAACAAACAAGGTAGTCGAGTATAGCTACTTGTCTGTGCAGTTGTGAATCTATTCTAAATAACTAAATAACTGATCTAATTTAATTGAAATATTTTCGGTCCTACCTCAGAAGTGAGGAATGAATCATAGTTTCTCAGAAACTATTGATCCCCACGGCTTCCCTAGCAATATCAAAAATGAATGTAACCAAAATGAAGTAATTCACTACTCTATTTGGTATATTTTAACTAGAACTTTGAAATCTTGAACCTGGATTTCACAGAACAGTGGCGAATCCGATTGTTTGTGGCTTTGTCCCCTCAGTGTGGTCTCCTCGTTCCTTCATGCTCATGTGAATCCAAAAAAGCATGTAATGCTAGCATCAACAGAAGTAGGTGTTGGAACAATGACAACTTTGGATGTAGACTGAATACAATGCGAGTAGGAGAGGGATAGCGCAAGAAAACAGAGCTTGGCTTATGAAATTCCTAGTGGGATTTATTGTGAGTCATACAACACAAAACATCCAGAACCTGAAACTATCCTTCTTGACAAACAAAACTTGCAACTCTAATGGCTTCAGACTGAAAATGAAACTATCCTACCTCAATTGATTGTATGAAATAGTAATAACACTAGAACAAGAAGATCATGTGGCTTCTAAACAACAAAATAAGACTAACTATGCATGCAACAAATGAAAACTATTGAATTCCTAAGAAAGAAGTGAAAGACTAAACTATTGAAATGAGAGGATGAGGGGCAGTTTTGAGAAGCCATTTGCTTGTAATCAAACCAGATATTTATAGAATCCCCATTCACCCAAAGGTAACTTCAACTAGGACTCTTTTACCATAAACAATGAAGAAACACTATTACAGGGAACCAAAATCATAAATACAAGAAAAAATGGATGAGAAAGCTGGTAAAAGTTGAAAATTTACGTGAGTCACATTCAAAGAAACGTGCTAGAAAATGTGTGAAGGACCACCACCCTGAGCAGGAGGAAATTATAGGACTGATGCCCTACTTGGGTAGCAGTTTCATCACTGAAGACAAAATGCAAAGGAAAAGAGAGGAAAAGAGAAAAACAAAGCACGCGGAGGCTAAGCGGGGTATGCGGGATGTTAACGTACACTTGGAGAGATTTTCTAGATCTCGAACACCTTGTGAGGAGACCTGTATCATCATTGGGGCATGTGTAACATCGTTCCAGTGCACTGTAACCTATAATTTTGGGTACGTATAGGTCCCAAGACCAAATCTACAGTAAAGAGGTAGGCCCCATCATCTTCTGACGGTGTTATGTAATCAGGTGTAAGTCCCAGTATAGATGTGCCAGTATGCACTAGCCCCAAAAATAGCACTCGCCACTAAAAATCCTATGAACCAATGTTATCAGACCCATAGGGAATGATGTCCTAGTCTTATCAGTGAGCAAAAACCCACTGATAAGTGACATCACATATAACAACCCTTAGTGTAATGTCAGATCAGTTATGCACTCGTGTAATGAAACTATCATGCCAGCATGAGGTATCTCATAATGGTTAAACAAGTCACTGACCACCACCCTGATCCATCCAAGGTCACTCATGTACTCGATCATTGAGCCTATGATAGGTACATGAAGAATCTGCCATACGTCCTCCAGAGTAACTATCATCTCTCTGGTCGGTAGCCTAAAGCACTGGCTCTCGCTGTGTCACCACTCAGTCAATGCGGTCATTAGACCATGATCTAATGTGATGGAAGACATCCAAGATATAGGGCCTAGCCCCACCACCTCCAAAAGTATCGCCACCATGTGCCAATCTCATCTATGCATGCTCCCCTCTAGCTCTGCTATGTGCGTATGTAGCTCTCGTGTCTGTAGCACGAGAAACCATCTCTACAAAATCATTCCATTTGTTAGCTACTAACATTTCTTCTAAGTTCTACCTATCATTTTTAGGGTTAACCCAAAAATCCTAATTTTCTTCTAAGTGTCATCATTTTTGGTATTTTTTTTTATCTCTCCTTCGTCTACCCCATGTGCTTGCGTGCCCTTTAGGGCATGTGCGCACCCCATGGCATGTGCGCCCTCTTATTAGCGCATGTGCATGCACACATCCACCTATGGATTCTTTCACCATTCTTCATGTGCCTGCATGTGCATGGTTATGTGTGCACTATGTGTGTGTGCTATCATGTTCATGCTTGTACGTGTGCACATGTGTTTTGTGTGTGCACTATCATATGGGCATGTACGCGTGCGGGTGCACACCTCTTGGTTCCTGCACATGCGTGCATACACTCCAACGGTGCTTGCGGCACCATTAGGGCACTTGTGCCCTCGCGCATACACAACCCTACCCTAATTTCCTACTTCTAGCATTAATTACGAGCATTAATTATGAAATTAATGGAGAGGGTTAGGTTACTCACAAATATGCCATTGTCCACGTGTTGGTCATACCTCCGAACTGTGTCTGTTCATCTCAAATGTTCTCGTGCTCTCACCATCGTCCTCATCACTATTAGAGTCTCGCGGTAAAAACCCGGTAGTGGTTGGTAACAAATGAATTGTTCGCGGTGATTTACCCCCCCTTGGGTGGGGTATATCAAGCCATTTTTCATCGGCCGTGATGCCTGGAGGCTTGTTTTGACCGTTGTTTTCTCTTATATTCACCGTCAAATAATTATTTTAATTAAATAATTATTTTTTCCTTCATTTTTCATTGTGCTAGGGCATTTTTTTGCCGTCTAGTACCCCTTTCTTCTCACTAGGACAATTTTTATTGCTCCTAGGTGATTTTTCTTCTTATCCACACTTTATCGAATAATTATTTTTATTAAATAATTATTTTGTTTATTTTTCCGCTATACGGGGACATTATTTGTCCCCTGTTTCTTCTTTCTTCCCCTGGGGAATTTTCTTTTGCATCTAGGCACTTCATTCTGATTCTTCTATTTTCTTCTATGCATCCATTGTCCACCACATTTTAGACAACAATATATATATACATATATATATATATATGTATGTATATATATATATATATATATACATACATGTATATATGTATATATATACATATATATACATATACATATACATACATATATATATATATATATATATACACATACATATACATATACATATGCATATGCATATACATATACATATCCATACACACACACACGCACACACACACACACACGCGCACGCGCGCGCACACACACACACACACACACACACACACACACACTTCAAAATCCAAAAACAAGGCAAAATTCTCCACAAAATCCTAAAAATTAGAAAACCTGTGAAAGTAGGTAACCCGCTTATTACGGCTGAAACTTGTGTTTTGCGCACGGTATTCTTTCCGTATCCTACTGGTTTGTTTCACATCTTCACCAATCAACACGACTTGTAGATCATTGGATTCACAACCATTCACAAAGCTAGCTACTTGATTCATCCATACTTTGGGGCACATCTTGTTTCTTGGTGTTGTTTGGTTATTTACAAAGTTTTCTCGTTGGACTCAGTGTCCATTATCGTTTCCCCTTTCATGTATCCTTGCTTGGGGCATCATTTTTAACCCTTTTTATCAATCACAAACATGTGGAACTCTTCAGATTGATTACAAAACATTTGTACAACTGTCTTGACTATTGTTGGGTTGGATATGTGTGTTCGTACTTGTTTTCCCTGTTAACTAAGCTTGGTTTCCTTCTCATATTGCATTTGCATTTTGTATGTTACATGGAGTTGGTGTTTTCAACAATGGACAATTGTTCATAGTATGGCTTTTCATGCCATCCTACTTTTTTCGTATGCTTATATTTTTAATAAGGATCGATGACGTAGATCTTTTGGCAATATGATGACAATAAATTTGTTTCAATACACTGGATGAAATCTTGCTCTTTTTCTTCCCGTCTTCATTTCTTCTACATCACCCTCTTATCGAAACTATTCTTCTGCTTCACATAGGGTATCATGTTCCTCTCCTTTCTTCCATCCATTTCTCACCTTTTTCGATTGTCGATTGTCTTCCTTCGTCACCCCATCGACACTCGAGCGGGCATCTCTCACTGCTACTAATTTTTCTTCTACCCCTTCAAAATTTTATTTATCTACAATCTTTGAAGTGGTGTCGCTTACGCCACCCCAAAGAGGGGAAAATGTAGACACTTATAATTTAGCCTAAATAATTTAAATACTTAAATTGTGCTAATTGTCCCCTTTCCCATAAATTGGTGACATATTATCAATAATTCTCATCTTCTCTTCTGTCATCGTTAATTAATTACAATAAGTAATTAATTAAGTTTTCTATTAAACAAATACCCTAATTGATGACCTTCCATTAATTAATCCTTCCTTCTATCTAGACTAATTAATTATTATTAATTAATTAGCTTCCCCTCTCATTAAACCAATAAATCTCATTAAACCAATATATCATTATTTAGTTGATTTAATTCCCTTCTATAGTCTAAATCATAGTAACTATTCCTCTAAAAAAAAATTATAAGCTTGCACATCTATTAATTAATCATCTTGATTAATTAATAAACCCCCTTTATCTACACGAGTCACTAACGGACAAGCTAAACTCTCCTAAAGTTAACTCAAACCTTTCTAAACCACCCTTATCCACAACTAACTCAACATCTCTATTGTCCCACATGCAAAGGGATGTAGAGATTCCTTTAACCATTGGGCTATATAAAGAGTCCTCCTCCTACCTTTACACTTACACCTAATTTTTAATTAAAAAAATAAAGCATATAGTACATACACTATAAGCCTTTTGTCATCCTTAAGCATTTCATCATTGGAAGAGCTAAGCCTCATTCTTGCATTTTATCCATTTAAGCTTTTGAGTCATATGGAAATAATCAAAGTGGTCTTGTAGCCATGCTTTGATGAGCTTCCATTCCTAATCCCTTAAAGATCAAACAATCAAATTTGATTGTCATGAATCTACCTAGGTTCAATTTAGTTGTTTTGGTAATCTAAAGAGTAGAGGTTTTTTAACATGTTAGTTTGATTTACATTTCAAATTTATGATGCAATAATGTTGTTATTTAATATTTCTTAGCTCTTAATGTGATGGTGTTTAGATTTTGATTTAACTTTGTTATTAAGACTACTAGGTGTTAGTTTTAATTGTCTTAACTTAGTTAAACAAAACTGTGCACACAATATCTTTAACCTCATCAATCCGCATTACTCTCAAAACCATCATTCTATCATCACTTTAATTGAGTACTTCACCAAATGGTTGAAGCCATTCTACTCGCATCTATAGAAGATAACCAAATCATTAATTTTGTCTATTAGGACATCATTTTCCATTTGATGTTCCTCATAAAATCATCACAGAAAAGAAAATGTCCTTCAAAAACAAAGATCTCAAGAATATTTTCAATTCCTTCAATAGAAATATTAGCTTCTCTTCTCCATATTATCCTCAAGATAATGGCCAAGCTGAAGAAAATAAAAAAACCCTTCAAAACATCCTTACGAAAAATATTGATAAGGCAGGTTAAAATTGACATCTTCATATCCCCTTCACCCATTACGCTGATCGGACTAAAATCCACACCTCTTTGGGTGCTACTTCCTTTTCTCTTGTCTACAGATTGAAAGTTTTTCTTCATCTTGAAGTTCAAATACTATCATTGCATGTTCCTCTTCGCGACTTTATTTCTAACGAAGACTATCATCAGGGTCATCTAACATAGCTTGATTTGTTAGGTAGACGTTGCATTTTGGCTCTTGAACATCATCATGTCTATAGAGAGCACATCAAATGTTCTTATAAAAAACATCTAAATGATCACAACTTTAACATCAGTGATGTTTTCCTTAAAGAAAATTAGAATGTCACTACTTTAGAAAGGAACCAAAGTGGAAAGTTTTCTCCCAAATGGATTGGACCATATATTATCATGCATAAGTATGGGTCTGGAGCTTATCATTTAACGTCTCTAGATGGTAAACCAAAAATATAACCTCTAAATACTTTTCAATTGCAACCCTTATACTGTTAACATATATACCAGTGTGATCATATTTGTATCAACGATCATATCTCCCTCATCATCCTTTCCATCTCTCATCATAATGATTTGGAACTATTGTTTCTACCGTCACTTTCTTATCCATGATGTTGAATATGGGCACCACGGATCTGCCCATAACATATTCCTTATGGAAATGTTCCTCCCTTTATGTGGGAACCCCACCATCATTACATCCATCACCCTCTTATCTACCTATTGGAACCATACTAGGGTCTATAAGTGTCACTTGTACATCTTCTCTCATCCCCTCCCTAAGTGTTCTACGTGGCTATACCCATCTATATCAAAATTCAAAATTCTAGATGCTCATATAAAAAAGATATCATATCCAAAAATAGACTTCTCCCTCGAAGGCCAACTATTCCTATAAATATATTTTTTTTTTCAAAAGTATAGACTAATCCCTCAAAGGAAAACTATCATGCATATTCTATCCTGCCATGACAAATTTTTAATTCAAAAAGTAAAATATAAATGTAGACAACTCCCTCAAAGGATAGCTACTTTCCTATACCATGGTAGTAAAAGGCTTCTCGCATTGATCATCCTTCTTCAAAGTCTTAAAAGAAAAAGAAAATAATCAAAAGAAAGTATCCCCATAAATCTTCCCACATCGATTAGCTTTCCCATTTGCAGCAAGATTCCTACATTCATCATTTTGCACCATATCTATTAGAGATGAGGCATATACCTAGGATTTCTACCTAAGGAGAACTTATTATTCCCACGTATAAGCTCCATCTTAACCTCTTTTTCATGTCTACAATGGGTCTATAAGCACAATTTTCATCTTTCCCTCGTGATCTTAATTATGAATAACTATCATTGGTTATGTCTTAACACTTGTCAATGGTCATAAGAGCATTGCTTTGTATCATTCCTTTTCAAATTCACCTCTAATCCAAGTCAAACACATATTTTCCACATTTTCTCCCCTCTACAATGGAGTGTATTGGCTCATGCTTGGGTCACTTTCATAGGGATGTGCAATCACAACATCTTAACTTTTACATTTATTCATCATATCTTATCTAATTTCATATTCCTAAATTTTTAGATATCTTTTCCTATAAATTTCCATCGTATATATCTATTCTAAACATTCACATATTTTCACTATCATGAATAACATCATTTTTTAATCTACGTCTATCATATTATCATATCATCACAATTTAGTCTAAAATACGTGTCATATCTAGAGTCAAATATAATATCTAGCATCTAAATCGACATTCATCACATCCATACCTAACTAACATCCAACATGTAATCAAACATTCACATAAATCATCACACAACATGTGAAAACCATGAAATATATATATATATATATATATATATATATATATATATATATATATATCCTCATCAAAATATGTCCATACATCAGTTATAGGCCTCTGTTAGCTCTATCTCAAAATCTATACATCAACAATCAATATCCCATGATCGCCCTCTAAATGCTAAGCTAAAAATCACATGATCTAAGCTCTGAGCCTTGCCACCTAGGGCAGGTTCCTGCACATATCTCTTCCCACCATCCTCTCCTGCATCTAGACCCAGATCTCACCTTGGCTGCACCACACTAGCCATGCTCCTGGATGGTGTTGCTCACGATGAGTTCGATGATATCTTATTCCCTACTAGATATGATGCATATCATGGCACATTTGGTAAACTCAATGTCACAATGTGATCATAATAGTGCACGTCTGCACCTAACGCCTTGTATTGGTCTAGTGACATAGTAATCAGTAGAGCCATCTTGGCTCTTTGCGGAACTGCTAGAGCCTCGCTACCTGATGCCATGAATATAGATCCAAGATCTTGAAATCTAGCCATGTAGGCCTACCTCTGTCACCAGTACCTATCTCTTTACTGTATCATTGTGTATCTCTCTTGGCGCAATCCTATAAACTCCTTGCATAATGTATCCAATTATACCTATAGGTAGATTATCTTAGTTGTAGCCCCTCCATCTCCACCTTGATCCCCAAGTACTTCCTTCTCATCTCTTATTGGAACCTCATCCTCCTCCTCCCTCTCCTCCGCTACAAGGGATGCCAATTTATATTTTATAAAACCTCTATCACTTAGTTTTTGACTTTTTGGGAATATATTGGCCGAAAAATTGGTAGTTGCCATTCTTGTTTCTTTGATACCTTTAGTGGTTCATATACCTGTAATGTTTCTAGGATTATTTACAAGTGGTATTCAAGCTTTAATCTTTATAACTCTGGTCGTATCTTATATAGGTGAATCCATGTAGAATCATCGTTAATTCTAATTAGATCAGACTTAGTATTTTCTAATATTCAAACTTAGAAATTATTTTATATAATAATGGGATGTAGAATGTTCTTTCCATTTTTATGATTATATGCCTAAGGATTCAAATCCCACATCCTCCATCTATCCTAAAAATCATGCCTTAACCCCCACATCATCATCACTATCTCACGGAGATCTTACCTCCTCCAATGGATCTACCATCACTAAAATAGGCAAATCCCTCTCTGTCTCATTCCATCTATATATGATTGGCACCTCTGGAATTATCTATACCACTATGAACTTCCTCATCACCCATAAAAACTGCACTTCCTCCACCATCTTCAGCCTTTGTCCTTGGATCCATTTGATCCTCCTCATGCTATATAACTCAATGGTTGCACTTGACCATGTGGGGAAATCTCCGTAGGGCCTCCATATAACCTCCTCCTCATATAATATATTCAATATCCCCCATACCAATCCTCCCACCACTTTATCCTATCCCCATGATCCTATTCGGCCCTTCATGTGAAGAATCCAATAGGTAACTCTATATGGTCCCCAGTCACCCATGGAAGTCCTGGTGGCCTAATCACTAGTATATGCTCATACAAAAAATAGTGTAGTAAATATCCCATGCCTAATCCAGACCTCTACTTCATAGCATACATCCATAAATCATGATATACTTGATCTAATAGTTTTTTTCCGAAGGATAACACAATAATGTGATCTATGATATCTGTAAGCAATTGTAGACACTAAATCACGCACTTTGGGTACATTTCTAGGTCCTAATCACATACTTACATTCATATGCTTGCTAAGAGAGAAAAACTCCTATTTGACTTATGTATTTGGCATGTTTTCTTTCTTTCTAGTTTCCTTCTTGGACTTACACATCCCATTGCCTAGTATGAATTTCGTCACTTCAGTTTACTGAATTCTAGGCACTAACACCTAGCTAGGATGCTAGCTCCCAGGCGCCCTCGTCCTCCTCGATGCCTCGAACCTCTTGGTATCTTACTTTCCTCTTTTGGGCCTCTTGTAGCTGTTGGGCATCTTGATTTCTTATGGGTCTTCCTTTTAGTGGTTAATTATGAAATTCAAACAAGGGAATCATATAAATACAATGTTATGTGATCATAATAAGGGACCAATATCTCAGCATCTACTATCATCACCTAAGGTTGCATCCAAAGGCATTACTAAGAGCATAAAAACATCCATTTTTCTTCATTCAAGGGACAAGGGACTGCATTTTTCTGCATACACTTCATAGGGGGAACGTTATTTTTGACATCCATACTTCTACTTACATTTCCACATCTATCTATTTCTCGCTATCAAGTACATCTTGCACAAGAGCCTCCTAGGGCACGATTCTCATTCACACACATGATAACTACATGGAGTCTAAAATATAGTGCAATGCTTAGATCGTAAATTCACTATGTTGGGTGACTGATGAGGTCATTCTAAATCCCCATTTTCATCTTTTTTTCTTTTTAATATTTGATGTGTTTTGGGATTTTGCAGGAGGTATTTTGTTTTGTATACTACAAGTGAATTTGGTTATCTTCCAGTGACCTACAAGATACCAAAAATGAATATTAGCGAACATCTTGCAAAACTGGAAAAATAATTTTATGAAATTCTACACAGTCACAAGCGCCTATAGAAGGTCTACGATGCTTAGGCTCCCCTGATCCAGTCTAGGCGCCCTAGTCCCAGCATTCCTGACAATTCTACATTTTTTAGGCTCAGTTGCGACAGTCTATCTTTCTATTCAATCAGTTCTCCAGCTTGGCACATCTTTGGGATTATTAAAAAATAAGCTAAGTACTTTTTCCCTTCTCTTTCACCTAGGGTTTCATATTTCTCTAGGTAATTGTTTAGATCTATACGTTATTGTTTATCTATTGTGTGTAGACTATGTAATTATATTTTTACAAATTCAAATATTTGCTAAATCATTTGGTGAATCTGTCTCATTAGAACACTCTTGGATCCTCATTTTTCTTATCTCATGGCTTGTAAATTTCCTCAAATTTCTTTGTATGATTTAATTTAAATGCATCCCAATTATAATGTTGTTTTGAAAAAATCCCTATACTCCATGTATCTCCCTAGAGATACACATCTACATCAAGTAAGCGCTATTTTTTATCATCTATTCGACAACCCTATCCTTCGTGATCCTCCATCCAATCAACCCATGTTGGAGTCAATTCAAGCTTTGCATTCTTTATTTAAAGACAAATTTCAGGATATGGAATCCATGATTACATCTCTTAAATCTAAAATCCAACATCTTAAGGATAATTCTTAGGCTTATGCTAGTTCTTCTTCTTATCCTCATTTTATGTCTTCTACATGTGCTCATATCAGTGAGCCCTAAGTTTAACTATTACCGGAGCCTCTCACATTTGGCTGTAATGCTAAGCAACATGGTATTCTTGTTGAGATCCTTAGTCATCAATTGAAAACTTTTGCATCTACTCATGGCTATCCTCCTTATCATCTTGAAAAATATCAAGGTCATTCATATATAAATTAACATTGAATCAATGGACATAATGAAATTGATTGCTACAATTTTACAACAAAGAATCAAGCATCTTGAGCATTAAGGATTTATATAATTCAATGTAAAAAATTCTATTGCATGTCCATCTACAAATGCTACAGCAATGGGCCCCTAAATCTACTTCATCTATGTCTAATGAGCATCATGTTATTACTTCTAATGTTCATTCTCCACTCACTCAAGCGCCACCTATGTAATCCACTCAAACTAAGCACCCCCCTCTAAATATCGGTACATGACATCATCCTCTCAAGTCATCTACATCATTACCAAGTCAAAATAAGAAACGCCTTTAAAAATTGGTCAATTCTCTTCTCCTATCAATTTTTCTACGACGTTACCAATCCCAAATAAGAAACCACTCACTAATCAAGACAAACAAGATCTAGCAGGCCTCTTTCAACTTTTGCCACTCAAGGTCCCATCACCATCTCCACTTCAGAATCCAATCACTTTTTTAAAGGAGACTACTCCTTACATAAATCCTCTTTGCATCATCACTTAGATATCCATATCTTACTCACTTGGGGGCATCATGCTTATTCTCCCCCCTTTAGCATTGCACTAGGTAGTTATCATTTTCTACTCATACGTTCTGTGTTTCATATTTCATATATTTGAGAAATCTTACACAAATTTATACAAAAAATTTATCATCACTACCCTATGACGGACTCTTGTGCTATGGTCCACACTTGACTGTTGAGGTCATACTACATACATGAACCTCACACACTACACACTTCTACACTCGGTGCATTCAAAAAACATAATTCTAGCATCACATTCTCGCACAAGACACTTCCCAATGATGCACTCTAGTTCCATGATTCATATTTAATTACTAAGGGTCTAAATATGAGATGACCCTCACCTCATCTCACACTCTTCATGCTCTATATGTCATCAATCTATCTTTCTAACGTACCATTCAAACCATTTCTTGATGACGCACTCTTTTTCTATGGTTCATTCTTGACTGCGGAGGGGTCTTTTATAAATTAACCTCATTTCATTCATACTCATTCACATTTTCCTGAGGGCCATGCTTATCCTATCATGCTCACATTACATATCATTCCATCTCACTCACTCACAACATATTGCATATCTTGGTTGCATTTACTATTGGTTACTTATGCTTACATGTACACTTTGCTTACTACACTAGTCAGATACTTTTTATGTCATTATATTTTCTATATACACATGCGCGTTCACATACCTTCTAGTTGTGAATGTATACTTTACATAGATATTTACTTGCAGCATGACTTATTGGCACTGTACCTCTTACCCGTCCCATCAAGGCTCTTAGGGGCATCTACATTTGTACACACTACAGGTGCTATTGTTTCATTTTTTACTACTTCATATTCTTTCTAACACACTATTTTATCAATATATACACGTCTTGACATAATTTTTATCTTTCTAACATACTAATGGGTGCTTCATGTGTAGTATTTTGTTTGCAGGAAATACTTGCTACCAGGGTTTATGTTACTCTTTACTTGCCACTATTTTCCTTTGTATGCCATTGTTTACGAGCTTTGCCCTATGTCATTTCTTGTTCAATGCTTGTATGATTTTGGCCACTTTGGTCTTGATTATCTTGCAAAACTAAGAGTGATGTCCCATGTTTGCAACCTATTATTTGCATTCTACATTGTCTTCTTGCTTGCTAGATTACACATTGTCTTTTATATGTGTATTTTTCTTGTTTGCACTAACACATGTTTCCAACCACATTTTTTGCATGTGCCTTGGTTTCTACAAAGCACATTCTCTTCCCCCTTGTAGGGTATCAATTTCAGATCAACATGCACTCCTCTCCATTGGGCTACATCCTCCTAGTGACGTCACATGCACTCCAAACTAGGTGGGTATACATTAGGTGAATCAATCACCCAATTTAGCAACAAACAGTCATAGTTCAGACCTACACAATACAAGAACAACACAGTCTTTAGTCATAGAAATAGGCCATATTATGACTTTGGTCCTTAGTATAGGATAGACACTAACACCCAAATATATAAATGAGAACCTGGGGAACTCTTGACCCTTCTTGAGAGCCTATGACCAGGGGAAGTTACGATGGTTTTCTCAGATTGTAATAGTTTACAACTTTTTACATGGTGGTTCTCAAAAAAATAGGCATAATCCTCTAGCAATCAACATGCATTCTATCTCCTTTTTTATACTTCAATTGGGTTGAAATGGATCAAATTGGAAAAAATTATGATCACACCATTTGTAGTTGTGTATAAATTTTGGGAAGTAGTTAGGGATGGAGAATAACAATAGACCTTTCTCCCTAACACTTCTTCTACCTTGGTGTGAGATCACCCCAAAAAATCAGTCTTTCTATGAGATCACCCAAAAAAATTTCCCTTATATAACATCTTTAGGAAACTTTCTATCTTTATCACTTATCACGGATCAGGTGTACATGTTCCTTTTTTTATTATTTTTTTACATTTTTGACACATACACACATTTGACTATTCTTTTTCTCTTCTCTTTGGAGGTCCCTCCTTATGGGAAGTAACAATCACATCATAAAACACATAGAGCATGCCAATGACAATAGGTACAACACAACACATCACATACGCTTCACCCATATGGTCACTTCCTCTTCTCTATCTTCCACGCTTCATTTCTATCAATCCACACTCTTTCTTATCTCCTTTACATGCTTTCTCCATCTATCTACATGGTTAGCAGGTACACATGTCTTGTCTACTTAATGTTATCTAGAATTTTCTCAATAACATAAAGTGGGAGAAAATGTAGATACTAAATCACACCCTTTGGGTACATTTCTAGGTCCTAATCACATACTTGCATCTATATGATTCCTAAGCAATAAAAGTACTAATTGACTATTGTCTTTGGCCTCTTTACTTTCTTTCCGGTTTCCTTCTTGGTATTACACATCCCATTGCCTAGTCTAACCTTCATCACTTTAGTTTACCTAGTTATGGACACCAACGCTAAGCTAGGACGCCAACACCCAAGATTCCTCATCCTCCTGGGCACCCCCGACCTCTTTATATCTTACGCACCTCTTTTGGGCCTCTTCTAGCTGTTGGGCATCTTAATTTATTATGGTACATCGTTTTAGTAGTTATGAAATTCAAACAAGGGAATCATATAAATATAATGTTATGTGATCATAATAAGGGACCAAGATACAAGAATTTATTATCATCACCTAAGGTTGTATCTAAAGGCATTACTAAAAGCATCAAAACGCCCATCTAGATTCATTTAAGGGAAAAGGGAATGAATTTTTATTCATACACTTCATATTATGGGAATTTCATTTTGACATCCACACATCTACTTACATTACTACATCTAACTATTGCTTGTTATCAAGTGCATCTTACACAAGAGCCACCTAGGGCACATTTTTTGCATACACACATGAGAACTACATAGATTTTGAAATGTAGTGGAGTGCCGAGATCATAAGTTCACTTTTTTCGGGTGACCTACAGGATTAGTTTGAATCCCCATTTACATCTTTTTTCTTTTTAAGAGTTGATATGTTTTGGGATTTTACAAGAGGTCAATTGTTTTGCAGGTTATAGGATAATTTGAAGATATTCTAGCGACCTATAAGCAGCCAATAAAGAACATTAGCGAACATATTTTGACACTAAATAAACCATTTTCTAAAGTTCTACATAGTTATAGGTGCCTACAGAAGGTCTCTGGAACCTAGGCGCACATGACCTAGTCCAAGCACCCTAGTTCTAGCATTCCCAACAATTCTACATTTTTCTGGACTCGATTATGAAAATCTATCTTCATGTTTGATCAGTTCTTCTGCTTAGCATATCTTTAGGATTATTTCCAAATTATCTAAGTAGTTTATCCATTCTCATGCACATAGGGTTTCATATTTCTCTAGCTTATTTCTTAGGTCAGATTAGTACTTTATTTCTTATCTATTGTGGTCTGACTCTATAATTAGGGTTTTATAAATTCTAATATTTATTAAATAAGCACCCCTGAAAATGTTCATGGAAATATTGCTCCACCAAAATTGGTAGTGCGTAGCATGAGATGCCCATCATCACTATACATATCAATCTGTTCCTAGCTATCCCCTAATCATATCATGCCTCTATATGAAAGGAACATAATGTAAATTTTATCTATGGGGCATCGGATCCAAATAGCCATTTCAATACGCCCAATTTCCTGTAAAATATAATAGGGTCTATGGGCTCCCCATTTATTGGCAGCCTCAATATGCAATACACATCCTCTAGAGTAAATATCATCTCCCTTGTCCTGAACTATAATGTGCTAGTATGCACATCCCATATGTTAATCAGTGCAATCATCAACCCTACATCTCTTTTTATCCTTTAGTAGTGTCAGAATCCACCCAACCCCACTACATCTAAGTGACCCCACTCTGCATCAGTCATATCACCTCTAATCTTTTCATATAGAGCTGAAACTTTCTCTCTAAGGTATAATGTGTCACTGGCCCACAAAACCCATTAAATAAACAATCATTACCATCCTAACACATGTAAATCATCATCAAAAATAAAAATTCTCCCATATTAGTCTAGTTGACATGGACCCAGTACGGGTCGACACGGCCTAGCTTGGGTCATAACCCTAAGACCCTAGTTGATAGTGACCATCTCTAGTCATCACCGATTACCCTTGGTGACCATGTCAAAATTTAAGAAAAATGTGAAAAATAATAAAAAAATACAACTTAAACTCAAAGCTAAGGCTTAGGAACTTACCATCCTCCAAGTGCTTTGGCACTTCCTCGCTACTCCTCTAGCCTCCATCTCACTCTAAATCTCAAATATATCTTTTAATCACAGCTCTCAGTCAAAAAATTCACACTACACAAATGAGATTAGCTGACCACCCTAGGCTCTTATATAGCCCCCTAACCTAGGTTGTTATCAACATCCTTTATTTTTTGTCGACCCATTGCTAATCACCGCCGACCCTACCCTGTTACTGTCGTCCCTACCATAATATTTAATCCCTTTCTCATTTAACCCCATCTCTTTATTAATTTATATTTTCTTCCACTTTTGCCTTCTATATACCTTTATTTTCCCAATGGGCCACGTTGGATATGTTTTATATTTTCTCGAATCTCATCACATATCTTTAATCACATCTCGCATATCACTTTATGTCTATCTTCATGTCCCTCTTGGGGAACCATATTTAATCCTAAGTCCACCATTGTGTCCATATTTTATCTTCGTTCCACGTGGACAAATATTTTCAATTCCTCATGTATGAATGATATCACATTTTCTTTTTCCCTCTCATCTTTTCATGACATTTGTCATGAGCATCCTCACATTTATTTGCACATATTTTGATGTTTTCCTTCGACCTATTGGTCCCAAGTCTTACATATCCATTCGAGTGGATTCCCATTGGACTCCCTCCATACTGCAATGATTTTTTCCAACTCACAAGTCCATATGACATTGACGTCATCTCTATTGAGGCCGTACTTTATTCCCTCTTGAATTGATTTTGAAATCACCACCATATTTTTTTTATCCTCATCCCTCTTTATCTAGGGCATCTTATTTCATCTTCTCTCTTTTTCTCATCCTTTCCATCCTTTATCTTTCCTACTCAACCTCTTTCAAAATCATGATCGATTCCCATAATTATCATCGACCCCTAGTTTGAGGGGGAGCACCTCAATTATGATGTCTCATCACTTATTTTTTTTGTCTCATGGTTTTTCCAACAAAAACCACTCGAAAAAAGGGGAAAATGTAAAAACCAATTTTTGGTGTCCCTTGTTCCTCATCCCACATATGCTCCCCTTTGTCTTCATTATACACATACATACCTATCTTCTCATCTAAATACCCCTTTCTCTCCTAAAATATATGTGTCCCTTTAATTAATATTCTCCACCTTAATTCTATCTCAATCACATCATTAATTTATCTTCTCTAAACATCCCTAATCACCCTTGATTACCCCTATTTTTATTCATTAATTATTTTTATCCTCTCTAGGTACCCTATTTACTATCCCTAGGTTCCAAAGCATCTTCATTTAATAATTTTACATCCTCTTTTATTTTATTTAATGCATTCTTATCCCCAACTTCCCTTTTATCTTCCTTAAGGATCCCTAACCCGTATTTACCATCCAAAACCCTAATACCGAATTGCAAGGGCTCATTATCTTGAGATTTTCAATCTTCCACCACCCAAATGGATGGACCTCCATAGTCTCCAGTAACCCATCCGGTTCATATCGACCCTATAAATATGACCATACCCCTCTTTTCACCAGACGTAACATTGGAGACTTCGAGATTTCTTATGATTTTACCTTTGTTTCTTGCCCTTATTTGCAGTTTCTTTTACCACCTAAGAGCCACTTTTGAGATCTTATGCTTCACCTTTGTAAAGTTAAATCCCTTTTCTCTTTTTGCATGCTTGGATCCATCATTTCAATTCCATCATCATTCCTTATCACTTTTTCAAGTTCCTCATCCATCTCATAGTTCTGCCACTACATCAACTATCTTCAATTTCTCTTTACAAGTCATCATTCCCATCCATTCTTACCCACCAAACCCCATATCACTCCCTGGTTTCCATTGACCATATCTAGTCATCATTGTCCCAGTTCACATCTATTTGGATTTCAATCATTCATTATGTCAATCATCTATTTTATGATCCCCTAGTTCTTCAGATATATCAATCTTTCCCTTTTGCACACCCACAACTTTGGATCACATCTTCATCACATCCAATCACAACTGATTAGGAACAGTCATTGTTGACCTTGCCAGCAGTTCATATTTTCTTTAATTTTCTTACATCCTTTCTGTTTCTCCCAAATCCAGGATATTGACAACATCTCTGCATCATCTTCTACTTTTTTACCAACTTCATACTAGTGCCCCTAGATATTTACTTTATGTATTTATTTTGGGAATGTTCTACCCCTGACTGTGTTGATTGTGTGTGACAGTCTCGGGTCACCGTTAACCCGCATAGGTTTTATCTAGCTCATTTCACATTTTTTGTTTCAGTTCAGATTCTTTTATCACTTACCCACTATCATATTTTATCTATCTTTTATCAAAAAGTAGGTTGAAATCCATCGTAGGAAGTTTTCACTTCTCAGGACCAGATTTGTTGGGCAACCCATTATCCTATTCACTAATCCATTTTTATGTTGAGTCTATCTTTGTTGTACAAGTAATCAAGGTCACTGTGAGGAGGATATTTTTTTCTTGTATCCATCATCATTTCATATACGGGTGGCTTTAAACCCTCTCATATTGGATTTACTTATTTTCTTTGCTACAATTTTACTAATCTGAAACAAGAGTGAGAAAATTTGTTGAACAAAAGTATCTAAGTATAGGTAAGGACATGTTTCAATCTTACTTCAGATGTGAATATTTTGACTACTCTAATGAATGTATTATACTATGTATATTCTTCTTTTTTAATTTTCTAATAATTTTATATTCATATAAAATTAATAATCAGGTAGGGAATTAATTATTCTTAGAAACCAACATCCACTAAATCCGTTAACACTGATAATTCCAATGAAATTCACACATGATATCAAAATCAATACCATATATTTATGTCTAGAGGTCAATTGAAATAGGAACTACTATACACAATCCAACTATAGACATGCACCCTCACTTAGAATTTTCATTGTTTTAGAAAATAAAACCAACAAGTGTTAAACATGATAAGTTTTTATTTCCTATCATATTTTCACCTTGTGTTAAAATACCGTCTTTGAAACATGTATATGAACATACATGGACGTATAATTGAGAAGGTAATTTATCATATGTTTTAGTTTTAAGTGATCTAAAAGACATGCATGAAAGCTTTAGAAAAATAAAATTTTCAAGGGAATTATTTGACTATATTCCATAACACTAATATGTTCAATGATTGGAAACCCTATCAAAAGTTACCACCTCTATTGAGTAAGTTTTTCTTCTTGAAGCATACATTTTGAAAATGAGAGAAATTTTACCACTGATATTCTATCACTACAACCTAGAGATATTACTCTAGAGGAAACTTAAATGATCCACACAGGTTACCATGGCATCAAGTGGTTCATCTTCATTCTTCCTTAATTGGGAAAAATTACACATCAAATTTTGTCTTAGTTTTTAGCTTAGGGCTAGAAATTTTCTCTTAAAAACCACTTCCGAATGCCCATATTCTACGTCATTACATGAATTTTTGGACTAGAGAAAGGTAGTTTTAGGATTTTTAGGCCAATACAAATATTCTTGTGACATTTTTTCATATATTTTTATCCCCGTATCAAAAATTTCCACCTCTACTAAGTAACATTTTCTCCTTGAAGCATGTTTTGGATGTGAGAGAAAAATTGATGCATATTTTTCATCATTGTGATATGGATAGATTCCTTTAAGATATGATTATAATACCTATATGTGAATCTTTAAGTGACAACCTTTCACATTTTAATCTCTTGGTTTGGAAAAATTACATGTTGAAGTGTGTACTAGTTTTTGGCTTAATACTAGAAGGTTTATGTTAAGAACCGCTTCTAGACGCCCATAATTTACATAATTTTGGGATGTTACATGACTATAGGAAGGTCATTATTTGGTTTTGAGACACATATTTATGTTTCTACGACGTAAATTTTTTGATAGGATACCCCTATCAAAATTTTCCTCCTATATTGAGAAATTATTTCTCCTTAAAGAACACATTGGATGTGAGATAAAAATTTCCTCCAATTATCTATCATCATAACTTAGGGAGATTCCTCTAAGTGATGATTTGATGAACTACACATATAATTATACGATTTGAAATTTTCTCTCCACACTTCTTGATTAAGTAAAAGTGACATGTTGAAGTTTGTGCTAGTTTTTAGGCTAAGGACTGGAAGGTTTCTCTTATAACTAATTCTGAATTCCGATAGTCTAAATCATTTAGGTCTGTTTTGGAATTTAAGGAAGGTGGTTATATAGATTTAGGACCATTTTTATGTTCTTTCAATGTTTTTTCATTGATTAGGAACCTTGATTAATAGTCATCACCTCTATTGAGCATTTTTTCTCCCTGAAGCACATTTTGGCTACAAGAGAAAATTTATTTTTGAATTTATGTTTTTGTGACCTAAAGAGATTACTAAATTAAATACTTTGATGACCTATATAGGACCTGATGGTTCTTCTCCATGTCTCCTAGTTTAGTAAAAAACATGTATCGAAGTTCATGTTAGTTTTTCACTTAGGACTAAAAGGTTTCTCTTAAAAACCACTTCTAGATGATTGTGGGCTACATCATTTCATTCCATTATGTGATTGAAATAACTATTTTATTAGATTTTTAGGCCCATATAGTTATTCCTATGAGTTTTTTCATCAATTAAATTTATGAATAAAATATGTCCACCTCTACTCATCAATTTTTCTACCTTAAACACATTTTGTATGTGAGAGAAAACTTTCCACCTATTTTATATCATTGTGACCTAAATCTATTCCCCCAAGGGATGATTAAATGACCCACACATATAAATATAGGATTTGATGGTTCATATCCATGTCACTCAATTTTGGAATATCATGTGTCGAATTTTGTGTTATTTTTAGCTTAGAATTAGAATGTTTCTCTTAATTTTTTTTTTTAAATGCTTATATTTTGCATCATTTGGTGGTGTTATAGGATTTAAAAAAGGTTTTTATTGGGTATTTAGGCCCATCATGATGGTTTTGTGACATATATTTGTCAATTGAGCAACTTAATCAAAATTTACCACCTATAATGATCAACTTTTTCCCCATGAAGCATGTTTTTGGTACTAGATAAAACTTGTCACCAATTTGTTTTCATCATAATCTAGAGATATTCCTCTAAGGAACACTTATAAAAAGTGCACATGTATCCTTTTGTATCTGAAAAATCAACTCCATGCCTCTTGATTTGATAAAAATCACATGTCAAAGTTCATGTTTTTCTATCTTAGGACCAAAAGGTTTCTTTTAAGAACTAGTTTAGTATGCCCACAATTTGGGTCATATAGTGGTGTTTTGGGGACCATATAAAGGTGGTTTTTATGTTTTTTAGGCCCATCTATAAATATATATGATAATATTTTTTTTCAATTGGGTTCCCTAAAAAAACAATCAACCACTAATGTGTAACATTTTATCCTTAAAGCTCGTTCTCATTGCCAAAGAAAACTTGTTGCTTATTTTTTATTGTTATAACCTAGAGAGGTTCCTTTTGGATACAATTATAAAATCCATACATGAAACCAAAATATATAATTGTTCATATCCAATCCTATTTATTTGGAAAAAATCACGTCAAACTCAGAGCTATTTTTCTCCTTAGGACCATGATGTTTCTCCTAAGAATTGCTTACGAATTCTTGTGGTCTGCCTCACTTAGAGAAATTGTAGAACTAAAAAAATGGGGTTATTATATTTTTAGGACCATATATGTGTTTTAAATGTATATTAATATATTTGTAACCTTCAAATGATTCCACATCTATTGATAAAATTTTATTCCTTGAATCATGTTTTGGCTGTGAGAGAAAGATTGTTTCTAATTTTTCATTATCGTGATTAGAGAAAAATTGTTTCTGATTTTTCATTTTCAAGACCTAAAGAGATTCCTCTAGGGGATGATTATAAAAACCAAGTTTGAAATAATAATATATGATTAGTCATCTCCATTCCTCTTAGTTTGTGAAAAAATAATGTGTTGAAGTTCATGTTAGTTTTTTTCATGGGACTAAAAGGTTTCTCTTAAGAATTACTTCTAGATGCCCATGGTCTACATAGTTTTAGGGCATTGTGGGAATAAAAGAATTTATTTCTATGGTTTTTAGGACCATTTGGACTTGCTTGTAATTTCTATTTTTTAATTTTACACCTTGATAAAAAAAATTTACTTCTACTAAGTAACTATTTCTCCTTGAGGCATCTTATGGTTACGAGAGAAAACTTTCCACCAAATTTATATCGTTGATCCTTAGAGATATCTTATTTAAAATAAGTTATTAGTGTGATTACACACAAAAAATGAATGAATACACTTGGAAATGAAAATACATATTTTTTTACGTATTATATCCTGTCTTTAGTGGAGGCTTAAGTTCTCTTGGAATTTGCATGATCTTCTTGAGTAGAATTTGATCTCGGTTCAAATAACTTGTGAATAAAAATCCATACCAAAATAACAATAGAAAAATTTGTAAGGAACATACTATTTTTAATGTATTATAACCTCTCTCAAGATGTGTAGGATTATTCAGAATAATCATTCCCTTCCCGAGAGGGGTTCGATTATGGGACAAATAACTTGACAATATAAGTCTATAGACATGCCATCCCCAATATGGAATATAGATTAGATTTTTAATATAGTTTGATTATACATGTCATCCCCAATATAGAATATATAAGATTTTTCAATTTATTTGACCAAATGCATAATTCAAATCCAGTATCATGGAGAGCAATAATTGCCAATATATGTAGTACATGGCTATAGTGAGTATGCTTTTAAACTCTTGAAATAATATGGCACTCTATATTCAATCTTGACCTTGTAAGATTTATTTTTATTTTATTTTCATGCAAATATGTTGAGCTAATCTAAAAATCCTTATCCATGATTTAACTCCTAATTGTTGTTATTTATTTGACTAGAAATTGAATTTTTAAAGATATTGCTTCCAAATAATTTAGTTGGTAATAAATGAGTTCTCTTTATTTATATTTTTCCACACATATATATATATATATATATATATATATAATATAAATTTTCTTATATATATATTTAAATTTATTTACTTATATCTACGTATGTTAATTCCTCTATTTTTTTTAATTTTGTACAATTTTTCCAGACATGACTTAGCCATACACATCATAACCATGATTTTTCTAAGAAATATCAGCAAGCATTAAGGATTTCTCCTACCATTACATTTTAACACTCTTATAACATGCATTCTTCCCCTTCAGTAAGATTGAGAGAACTGTCTCCCAGTAGATGAACATCATGTTAGATATCTCCTCCATATGGTTACACACCTTTACATGTGCTGATGTAGATCTCAATCAATTTTTAAAGCATTCAAAAATTTAAGAATACCAAACCACAACTATAATCACATGATCTGCAATGAGGATCCTGATTCCTTGCCTTGAATGGCTCACACATGAAAAAATGATCATTTAAAGAAAATTTTTTCTTTACTAACCTCATCCTATGTTTCAACACTTTAAAATATGTCTTTTTAAGAAGTTCAAATTATATATTCTAACACAAAAGATTACAAACTGTTGTTGAAAGTTCTAGTGTGAGGTTTGATGAATCATATCCTATGAAGAATAATTCCAAGACAAATGGTGTCTCCCAAAGATGTATAATAGAAGGAAGATGAAGAACCTGTCAAAATAGTAGATGAAGAATAAATTGATAAATAATAAAGGGTTGAATCCAAGACTCCCTCAAGGCAAATCAGAAGAGATCATCCTAAATATTAGATTTTGGGCAAGAAGAATGTAGGATCACAACAAGAATAAAACTTGTAAGTATTCATAACCAAGAATTTTTTTCTCTTTTATTTAAGATTGAACCTAAAATTGTTGAGGAAGCTAGAAAAGTTGAATGTTGGATCAAATCCATGAATGAGAAGTTTGATCATGTTGAAAAAAATTATACTTGGGAAATAGTCCCTAGACCCAAAGACAAGAATGTCATTGGAACTAAATGGGTGTTTAGGAATAAACTGAATGAAGATGGAGAAGTTACAAGAAATAAAGATAGGATTTTTTCTAAAGGGTATGCTCAAGTTGAAGGAGTTAATTTTGAAGAAACGTTTGCTCTAGTGGCTAGAATAGAAGCAATTAGACTGTTTCTAGAATATGTAGGGTATAAGAGATTTAAGGTGTGTCAAATATGATTTTATAAATAGAAATATTGAGGAAGAAGTGTATATTGGGAATCCTAATGGTTTCTCTTTGATAGATGATAAATATTATGTGTGTAGATTGAAAAATGAACTTTATGGGTTAAAGCAAGAACCTAGGGCTTGGTATGGAAGAATAGATAAGTAATTGAATGATCAAGGTTTCAAAAAAGGTGTTGTTGATAGTAATATATACCTAAAGGATGTAGGGGGAATCTTATTTATTATAGTAGTCTATGTGGATGACATCATATTTAGAGGAAACAATACACATATGACTCATGAGTTTGTTGAAGTCATGAAGAGAGAATTTGAAATGTTAATGCTTGGTGATCTAAATTTCTTCTTAGGATTGTAAGTAATTCAAAAAAAGGATGGTATATTAATATCTCAGGACAAATACATAAGAGAAATGTTGAAAATATTTCAAATGGAGGACTGTAATCCTATTCAGACTATTATGGTCATTGGTTGCAAGATTAGTAAGGATGATATCTCCCATAAAGTGAATCAATCAGAATATAGATCCATAATTGGTATCCAACTATATATAACTACTTCAAGACCAGAAATTTTGCAAGTTGTGGGGCTTGTTAGAACGTTTCAAGAAGAACCTAAAGAGACATATCTTCAAGAAGTGAAAAGGTTTTTTAGATATCTTAAGGGGATTAAATATGATTTGTGGTATCCAAGGAGTGAAAAATTTGATCTAATATCCTTCTCTGATGTTGATTTGGTAGGAAGTATTGATGATAGGATAAGTATAAGTGGAAAATCCTTATTTGTATTAAAATTTCTTGTTTCTTGGTTAGTAAAAAAACATTCTCTTGTAGCTCTTTCAACATGTGAAGCTGAATATGTTTTTATTACATAATGTTGTGCTCAAGTTATGTGGATAAGACATACTTTAGAAGACCATAAGGTAAAATGTGATGAACATAGATCTATTTTTTGTGATAGTACTAGTTCCATCGGTGTATTCAAGAATCCATTTTTGCATTCTACGGCAAAGAACATCCCAATTAAGTATCACTTCTTGAGAGACCAAGTGAGAAATAAGTGCATCAAGTTGGAACATGTGTCCGCCAAGGAGGAAGTAACATATATTGTTATCCAATTTTTCACACAGGACAAAATTGGACAATGGGGTCCTATTACGAATAAATTATGACATTGGTCCCAGGGGCCTATTTTTTGTCATCACAGAGATAAAATTATTAAAATAATTAATAAATTAATAAGTGAGCTCTCCTAAATTTAAACACGATCAACTCAGAGCCCAAATTGGGCTCAACTCGGATAGGGTGTTTGGTGTGTATCTTAATGGTGGGAAGATAACAAGGCAATGTCAATTCTTTCATCAACTCGGTTGAGCTGGTGTAGTCAGCTCAAAAGGTAACTCAGGCTAGGTGGAGTTGCTTAAATATAGAGCTTGGCTTGGTAGGGAAAAATTCACTGAGATAGAGGTAGGATGACTTCGTAGTCATCTAAAGGAGCCAACTCGGCTATAAGAATATTATGAAGGATAAAGCTCAGGAGACATGCCTTGGAGGCTTATATGTCGAAGCTAAAAGTGTTAAGGGCATAGCTCACTTGGAGCTCTAGAACTATATCACGGTTGTCTCAAAGGTGGAGTACATGGAACATCTTGGAAGGGAAAGCTAATAGTATAACTCGGGTAGCACCGAGTATGTCACTTAGTGACAAACTATGGTAGAAAAGTGTTGGGACACTGTGAAAGAAGCACCAACAAAGGAGCTCAGTTGATGGTCATGATGAATGAGTAGGTGAGTGATGTGGATCAAGTTTTAAGCTCACTTCATAAGGAATGTTCACAAAATTATAGGAGAGTTCAACATGGAAGTGAAGGATTTAATGCTTGTGATTAAGGATCAATGCAAATAGTTCACAGATGAAATGATTTGTAGGATATAATTTAGGTGAGTGATTTGAGCATTCAAACAAAAGGTATGGAGTATTGAGTGGATCCAAGATCAATCTATATGGCATGCTAAGCTCGAATGGGACTCGACCGAGGCATTTCAAAATCCACTTGTCATCCCGGTTGAGAACCAAGTTGAACTCAATAGTGAAGATGTTGTTGCCAAAGTTCATAGTCGAAATTAATATTGATTGAGTCAATTCAGTGCATTGATAAGGAATGAAACATGAGTTGTTTTAATGGACCGGTCAAGCTTGAGGGAAGGAATTTGGTGAATAGCTCATGTTGAGTTCATCGGTATATGCATGGTACTCACTTGGCAAAATTCGTTGGAGCTCACCGAGTCAAACTTTGACATAGCACATGGAGCGCAGAGGTAAGGAGCTTGATAAATGTTGATAAACCTAAAGAGAAGCCCAAGTCGAGATTTTTTTGGTTCTTTTTCATCCAAGTGGGTAGAATGGTGTTTAAACCTCGTGCACCATCATCACCATAGGGATCTCGAGGAGATTAGAGACCAAATGGCCAAGAGGGATTTTGATGACGACAAGCCAAGTCAGTATTTCTATGCATAGAGTAAATTCATCCTATTTTCCATGGCAAGAACCTTTTAATGGTAAGCCATCATGAGGCTTCCATGCAAAGGAAAAGTCTAAGTTAGTTTCCTATTTAGCAAGTGAGTTGTCAGGTTGGTTTTAGGAAGAAGAATAAGTTGAATGATCGTGGTGAGTCATTGATTTATCCACTAGATTCTTAGGACAGTTGGAATGGTGAACAAGTCGTGGGAGGCCACCATTTTCTAAGTAACTAGTTTCAGGCTCGTTAATATGGTTGGCATGGCAAGTTCACTAGAAAACATTGTGAGATAACTAAATGCATAGAGAAGGAAAATTGGTCAGCCGAATGCAGGAATTTATTGGTGGATGGAATGTTGAGGTCTCAGAGCATTGAGTAGGAAATGGAAATCAAGTTTTGAGTTATAGATCCAGTGCGCAGGGAGGACCCTTATCAATTAGGAACAATGATCATCATGAGAATTTTGGAGCATCAAGTTGTGATCTGATGAAAATTACATTCACAAAGAGTTCATAGTATAACTCGACATACTCACAGATGATGGGTAGATGCACGTGAATGGAAGTGGTGAGATCGATCAGCAGAGAGAGGGAGAAATGATTGACTAAGCTCTTAGATGACTTGGTGAGCTGTGCATCAAGAACTCAATGAAAGGCTTACTTCTTGGAAGATGGATGTGGAAAGGAGATCATTCGAGCTTACAAGAATAACTCACATGGATTGGTCCATAAGTGAAAGGAAATGTTCATGAGTTTGATATTAAGCGACTCAACTCGATTTGATCATTCTTCAAAATGTTGAGGAGGTTATGTGCATTGGAGGACACAAGTGAGTTCGGGGCCGCCAAGGTGAATGCTGAGTTGGGACCACTTGGGATCCGAGCTTTGTTGCAACAGAGTTGAACAATGTACGTAGAGAGCTGGTGAGAGATGAGCCAGTCGGAACGTGAATGGAGGTTGATGGTAATAAAAAGGAACTCGTGTGGCTTGATGTGGTGATGACTTCTGTAAAGAAATTCCTATGAACATGAGCTTGTGGAAGTCAACTCAGAATGAGCCAAATACATATTAAGTCCAAACAAGGAGAGATCGGGACACAAGACATGTGGGCCGAGATACATCAAGTGAGCTCGTGGGTCAATGCATTGGATGTAATCTCAGTACAGAGTTTGGTGGCCCGGTTGTGATGTGATGAGAGGTTCATAGCTCGGTGGTGGTGAGTACACAAGATTCTACTTGGTGGTGAGTTCAGTGCTCAGTCAATGGACAATGAGTAGAAGGTAGCTTGTGGTAGAACATTAAAAGCTCAATTCGGTAAATGCAAAATAAGGTCAGGACATGATGGAAAGAGCTAGGCAGTAGAAGATTTTCATACGGACCTCACTGAGTCGATGGTCCTACGCCAACAAGGATCCTGTCAGAATATGCAAACTACTCGAGGAAATTGCGTCGCTCGGTAGGAATAAGAAGAGCTTGGTGGAAAGTTCATTTTGGAAACTTGGCGGTGAGAATTGGAATTGGTGGAGGAGACATCTATCAAGATTGAGCTGGTCAAGAAGTGTTCGATCCAAGGGAGCTCAATTGTGTTGAAGGATGAAGGAGCTTAGCACTAATTCAGTGAGTTGGCTCAATGAGCCAACCACGAAGTTGGTCCATTTTTACAAATCAAGCCTCTTCAAGGCAAGCCAATTCAAAAGGGGCCCACCATAATTTTATTAGATTAATATTTTTATTTAAATATTTTAATAATAATATTTATTATTATTATTTAAATATTCTTTTAATTAATTAAGGAGAACTAGGTCAACAGGCACATGATGGAACTTTCTCAATTGGTTCAACCAACTGTAATAAATACATCATGTGCCTTCAATTTACGAAGGGAATTTATGACTCCTTTTCTCCTCTCTCTCAAAATTATTCTATAAATTTAAGTTGAAAGCTCATCCCAAAGGGTTCCAATAGGTTAGAGAGGTTGGACAAGCTAGATATCTAAGACAAGTGAATTTTTTTCAAGAGTCCTCTCTCTTCTGCAACTTGTCCTTGTATGTTGAGAGAACTTTCAAGCCTCCTTTTCAATACGGTAATGGTAACCATTACCTATTTTGAATGTATGATGCATTTTTCACATTGTTGAAGTCATAAAACTATGTGTTTTGTGACTAATCTTGGTCCTTTCATCCATCTATACTTATTTTTGCCTTTTCTTCTCATGCTTGTAGGTACACTGTGCAAGTCCACGTTTCAGTTACAGGTTCTTAGAGTTTTGTGCTTATCAAGTGGTAAAGTATTGAATGAAGTTGAGTTATGGTTCTTATTCACCCTTCTCAAGTTCATCCTTCTTCATTGAAATATTGATGCATTGTTTTGTCTAATCAATTCTAACAAAGGTAATGCATGCTTCCAAGTATGTGGTATTCTGTACCCTCTCTAAGTTGTAGTAGGTGAAGTTGACTTATGGTGGAAACACCCTCTTTAAATTAACCCTTTCTGAGTCTGGAAAGAAACTTTATTCGATGCATCACCATCCCTAGTATAGTTTCATTTCTTACAAATATATTTCCCTAAAACCCATGAAAATGTTAGCATAGGTCTAGATAACCATTTTATTACACTATGAGTAGTACAACACTTAGTTTAGGAAGAGGAATCTAGACTTCTCTGGAGGTTCACCTGGAGCCCAAGTCTGATAGCTTGAGAGGGGATCCCATGTGTCCCAATCACACTGAATTTCCTATTCACATTCTGGCCATTTAGAGGGTTCATTTATTTGGTGACAAAATTTTTTGGCACGCCTGGTGGGATAGAGTTGGTACTTCTCTTATCACTTGCACAAGTAAAAGTACCCAACGACTCTATATCTCTTGATTCAAAATCTCAATGCATTAACTTATGTGAAGAATTCAGACAAGAGATTCTTCAAAGTAAGGAAATCATCAACATATCAAACTTTCCTTGTCTCCTCCAAGGAGAAGGATAAGAGGCATCTCAACATCATCAGTTGTAGCATTACTTCATTTCATTAAGTTGTTGTGCTCTTAGTGAACTTTCAGCCTTACGAGGCATACCCAAGCATAACTACCAAATCCATTGGTCAAAGTTACCCACTCTCTATATTGCAGGCTTTCATTTTTACCCATTTCCATCTAGTTGTCTTTGACATATTTCCATTCATGAAGTGGTGTCACCATGAATTCATTTCCACAGTGGGATTCCCACTTGCAGCAATGGCAGTTCTTTCCATCTTTAGGCTATTATAATCCAGCTCTAGACCAATTTCATGACAAATATTAGTTTCAGCATGCATTCCCACATGAGAAAGATGTAGATCATTTTTGTCACCCACCAGACTAGGGGGATACTTAAGAATAATGGCATGCAAATTCTAAAATCTTTCCTACACCTAAAGAAGACCATTTGTAGAAGAAGGTTTGAGATTTGGAGCATAACATGGTGCAAATAAGGATCAATGATATGGAAAAGGAAACTCAAATTGGATTCAACATTCCATACCCATGGACTGGCCCTATACCATGTGATATTAATCCTTAACGAAAGCATCAATTCATAATCAAGATGATGACTCAAGTTGGAGAATGGATTAAGAAGAAGGATGCTCATGAACATATTTTTAGCCAATCATGTCAATGAGAGATTCCTTCATTACCACCTTACAACCATTTTTCTATGTCTCCATCCATGTAGTTTCAACTTGAATCACATGATACTAACCTTCTAGTTGCTACCCCTATAGTGGAATTCACTACTTCATCTTCTATTCCTCTATTCTGTCATGAATCTTCCATGCCTCATTCTTCTAAAGTTCCTTCTTTTCTATGAAGGCCACCAAGACAAGAAGCTGAATATCTTTGACTTCCTAAAATGGTGAGTAAATAATTTGAATCCAAATTAGTCCCTCATTTGGTAGTCCCAAACCCATTTTGGGAGGAGCATTATGAAGAAATGGGAAAAATGGATGAGTATATGGTTGAGGGGACTAGCAAAGGAAATCATGTGAAGAATCTAAAGAAACGGGCTGCAAAACTTAGCATCAAACAAACTTCATTCCTGACTAAACTTGCTATAGAAGTTGAGGCTCATGGAAAAGTGGAAAAAACTAGTTTTGTACCAGAAACAAATATAGTGTTGAATGAGGAAGACCAACAATCTACCTATTCATAATGCAATATTCATGTTAGATCCATATCATCAAAGGATTTTGGATCTCCAAAAGTGGACAAATCAGTAGTGGAAGAGCATATGTAGGTTGAAGAAGAAAGACTCTCAGGTGTACAAGATGATTCTAATGAGTGCAATGATCCTAATTGCCATGCATGTCAAGAACTTTCATCACTTCTGGAAGGTAGTAGAATATTTCCAAGTTTGTCATTAGATGTTACAATCAACCACAAGGAACTTCATGAGACCAAGGAAGATTTAGAGGACATGAATTCAGATGAGACCATATAGAGGATTCCAAATCCTTTTTCTTCTTTATCTTCTCAAAAATATGATTTTTAGATGAATTTGATCTTTCTAATTTCATATTTGAGAATAAAAAATATCAAGGTAAAGGAGGTTCTAGTTTGGAAGATACTCATATTGAAGAAGAACCTTTGACATAGTTAGAGAATGAAGAAGTAGATTATTTATCAAATCTGGAAGAATGTTTTGATGAACAAGATCCTATGGAATTTAAAAAAAATTCTATTCCATCACTCCTTTTCCAACACAAAGTATCGAGTGCTGTGGAGGGACATGCTTAAGAACAACTCATTACTCATAAATATCCTTTATAATCAAAATTGGGGGAATTAAATCTTCCATATCCCTTACCACATGTAAAGGAGGAACACATAGGAGAAGCATTGAATGAATATTATGCCATGGAGAGCTTCCTATTTTCAGTTATAGAACCTATTTTGGATAATAAGCCTATGATAGAGGAAAGTATTCTTGAAGAGTTTTCTTCCCATAAAAATCTTCAAAAGCTATAAATTGGAGGGTTTAACTTTTAAAATTCCATGTCAAATGAGGGAAATGTCACTACAATACCATCCATCTAGGTGAAAGATAAGTTGTTTGTAAATAGACAACAAAAGGGAATTTAGGTCGTGAATAACCATCTTTTTCAAGGATGTCTTTAGTAAGACTTTCCTTTTAAATTTGAAGTTTAGAGCAGTAGGAATATTGAATGGGTTAGACCATGTCCCATAAGGTATTTGGCTTCATTAAAACCAGAGGAGAAGCCAAAACCAATCACATTCATTTCAGAATGCAAGGATGAGTTTCAAAATTCCGAGGATCAACTGCAATGCCTCTATAAGAAAAATGTAGAGAAACTAAAAGAGGAATTCTTTCTCTTTCTAGTTGATACCTCGGTGGACCAAGTGGAGAATTGGGCTTGTTTCAGTTTTTCACTCTAATTTTCATCCATGTCCATTGTCAAATCATCTACATGGTAATCCATTATAATGAAAGGAAGCTATTTTGCACAGCCAGTTGCAGGTTTTGTTTAACTCACCTGTGCCACTAGTTAGCATAGAGGTGATATAGGTTTTTTTTAGTAGAACAAGTGCATTGCACACCCTACATGTTTCAATTTGGGCACGTATGGTTTTCATTTTTTTGGTGTGTGTTGTGTGTTGTGTTTTGTTCTTTCTCTTGCACATTTTAACATCATTAGAAGGTGTCAAGGAGAAGGAAGGTTCAATTTTTTCATAAGAGTTTCATACATCTACTTCATTCAAAATTCTATAGCGTTCATGATGCCAAAAATTCAATAGATTCAATATACCTCATGCCTAGAATTTCAGGGAGGTCCAAGATTGGATTTTCTCAAGGGGATTCGAGGATGTATCAAATAAGATCAAAATTACTTTCAAGATTTCAACATTGAATCCATGCCTAATGGAGGGATTAAGGCTACTAGAATCATGTTTAGAAAAAAATCATCCCTGAGAGGTTGCCAAAAAAGTTGTCTAATTTTGCACATAGGACAAAATTGGTCAACGAGGTCCTATTACGAATAAATTACGACATTGGTCCCAAAGGCCCATTTCTGGTCATCACAGAGATAAAATGATTAAAATAGTTATTAAATTGATAAGTGAGCTCTCCTAGCTTTAAAAAGGATTAACTCAGATCCTAAATCAGGATCAAATCAATTTCCATCTCAGATAGGGTGTTCGGTGTGTAGCTCGATGGTGGGAAGATAATAAGGAAATATTGATTCTTTCATCAACTAGGTCTAGCTGGTGTAGTCATCTTGGAAGGTAAATCGGGCTAGGTGGGGTCACTTCAATATAGAGTTTGGCTTGGTAGGAAGCGATTCGCCAAGGTAGAGGTAGGATGACTCCGTATTCATCCAAAGGAGCCAACTCGACTATAAGAATATTATGAAGGATAAAGCTCAGGAGTCGTGCCTTGGAGGATTGCATGTCGAAGCTCAAAGTGTTAAGGGTATGGCTTAATGGGATCTCCAGAACTATATCATGGTTGTCTTGAATGTGGATTACATGGAACATCTTGGAAGGGAAAGCTAATGGTATAACTCGGGTAGCACCGAGTAGGTCGCTTGATAACAGACTATGGCAAAAAAGTGCTGGGCCAATGTGAAAGAATAACCAACAAAGGAGCTCGATCGATGGTCATGATGAATGAGTAGGTGAGTGATGTGGATCAAGATTGAAGCTCACCTCATAAATAACATTCATAAAATTATAGGAGAGTTCAACATGGAAGTGAAGGATTCAACGCTTGCGAGTAAGGATCAATGCAAACAATTCACAGATGAAATGATTTGTAGGATATAATTTAGGTAAGTGATTTAAGCAATCGAGCAAAAGGTATGGAGTATCGAGTGGCTCCAAGATTTATCTAAAGGGAATACTAAGATCGAAAGGGACTCAACCGAGGCATTTCAGAATCCATGAGTCATCCCAGTTGAGAACCAAGTCGAACTTGATAGTGAAGATGTTGTTTCTAAAGTTCATAGTCAAAATTAATCTTGACCGAGTCAATTCAGTGGCATGATATTGAATGAACAATGAGTTGTTTTGATGGAACGGTCGAGCTCGAGGGAAGGAATTTGGTGTATGGATCATGTTGATTTTGTCGGTACTATATAGTACTCACTTGGTGGAATTCGTTAGAGCTTTCTGAGTCAAAATTTTGTGCAACACACAGAGCTCAGTGATAAGGACCTCGAGAAACATTGAGAAACTTGAAGAGAATCCCGAGTCAGGATTTTTTTGGTCCTTTTTCATCCAAGTGGGAAGAATGGTGTTTAAACCCCGTGTAACAACATCACCATGGGGATCTCAGAGAGATTAATAACCAAATGGCCAAGAGGGACTTTGATGATGGTAAGACAAGTCAGTATTTCCATGCATAGGGTAAATGCATCCCATTTTCCATGGCAGGAACCTTGTAATGATAAGCCATCATGAGGCTTCCACGTAGATGAAAAGTTTAAGTTAGTTGCTTATTTAGCAGGCCATTCATTAGGGGGGTTTTAGGTGGAAGAATAGGTTGAATGATCATGGTGAGTCACTGAGTTATCCGATAGATTCTTAGGATGGCTAGCATGGTGAACAAGTCGTGGGAGGATACATTTTTTTAAGGAACTAGTTTCAGGTGCATTAATACAATTGGCATGGTGAGTGCACCAGAAAACATTGCAAGCTAACTAAACACATAGAAAAGGAAAATTGGTTGGCTGAAAAAATGAATTTTTTGTTAGATGGAACGTTGAGGTCTTAGATCCTTGAGTAGCAAATTGGTGATCAATTTTTTGAGTTAGAGATCTAGCACGCAGGCATGACCCTTATCACTTAGGAATAGTGATCACCATGAGAATTTTGGAGCATCAAATTGTGATCCGAGGAAACATTGATTGACAAAGAGTTCGTAGTATAGATGGGAATATTCATAGATGATGGGTAGATGTACGTGAATGGAAGTGGCAAGCTCGATCAATAGAGAGAGGGAGAAATGATTGACTAAGCTCTTAGATGACTCAACAAGCTGTGCATCAAGAACTTAATGAAAGGATTTTCTCTTGGCAGATGTACGTGCAAAGGAGATCATTCAAGCTTGCAAGAATATCTTGGATGGATTGGTACATAAGTGAAAGGAAATGTTGATGAGTTCTAAATTGAATGACTTATCTCGATTGGATCATGCTTTGGAGTGTCGAGGATGTTGTGTGCATTAGAGGACACCAAGTGAGTTCGGGGCTGCCAAGGTGAATGCTGAGTTAGGACCACTTGGGATCCGAGCTATGTTGTGATGGAGTTGAACCTTGTACATAGAGAGCTTGTGGGAGATGAGCCAGTTGGAACATGAATGGGAGTTTTATGGCATTAACAAAGAACTTGCGTGGCTTGATGTGGTGATGACATGCTTGAAGAAAGTCCTATGAACACGATCTTGTGGAAGTCAACTCAGAATGAGCCACATAGATATTAATTCCAAAGGGGGAGAGATCAGGAGACGAGCCATACGGGCCAAGTTACATTGAATGAGCTGGTGGGTCGATGCATTGGAGGTAGTCTCAGCATAAAGCTTGATGGCTTAGTTACGTAATGTGATGATAGGTTCATAGCTTGGTGGTGGTGAGTACACAAGATTCCACTTTGTGGTGAGCTCGGTGCTCAGTCAATGCACAACAAGTAGAAGCTATCTCGTGGTGGAACATTAAGAGCTCAATTCGGTAAATGTAAAATAAGGTCTGGGCCATGATGGAAAGAGATTGGCATTGGAAGAGTTTCATATGGAGCTCATTGAGTCAATGGTCATGCACGCCAAGAAGGATCCCGTCGGTATATGTAAAGGGCTCGAGGTGATTTTGGGGCTCGGTAAGAATATGGAAGAGCTCGGTGGAAATTTCATTTTGGAAACTCAGCGGCGAGCATTGGAAGTGGTGGAGGAGACATGTTTTAAGATCGAGCCGATTAAGAAGCGTTTGATGTAAGGGAGCTCAGTTACGTTGAAGACTGTAGCAGCTCGATACCAACTTGGTGAGTTGGCTCAGCGAGCCAACCACCGAGTTGGGCTCTTTTTTGGCATTTTCCTCATGATTCCCCCCTTCAAGTGAAAACTGATTTTTAAGGGATCCCACAATTAATTTTCATTAATTTAATATTTTTATTTAAATATTTTAATAATAATATTTATTATTATTATTTAAATATTATTTTAATAAATTAAGGACTACTAGGTCAACATGCAATTAATGACACATGATGGAACCTTCTCAAGTTGTTCAACAAACTGTAATAAATACATCAGGTGCCTTCAATTTAGGAAGGGAATTTATGACTCCTCTCTCCTCTCTCTCAAACTTCTTCTATAAATGTAAGTTGGAAGCTCATTCCAAAGGGTTCTAACAGGTCAGATAGGTTGGACAAGTTAGATATCTAAGATAAGTGATTTTTTTCAAGAGTTCTCTCTCTTCCGCAAGTTGTCCTTGTATGTTGAGAGAAATTTCAAGCCTCCTTTTCAAGACTGTAATGGAAACCATTACCTCCTTTTAATGTATGATGCATTGTGCATGTTGTTGAAGTAATAAAATTGTGTGTTTTGTGACTAATCTCAGTCCTTTCATCCTTTTATATTTATTTATGCCTTTTCTCATGCTTGCAGGTACACTGTGCATGTCCACATTTTTGTTGTAGGTTCTTGGAGTTCTGTGCTTATAAAGTGGTGGAGTATTGAATGTAGTTGAGTTGTGGTGCTTATTCACCCTTCTCAAGTTCATCCTTCTTCACTGAAAGACTGATGGATTGTTTTTTCTAATCGAGTTTAACAAAGGGAACGTGTGCTTCCTAGTCTGTGGTATTTTTTACCCTCTCTAAGTTATAGTAGTTGAAGTTGACTTGTGGTGGACACACCCTCATTAAATTAAACCTTCCTGAGTTTAGAAACACCCTTTATTTGGTGCATCACCATCCCTAGTATAGTTTCATTTCTTGCAAATCTCTTTCCCTAAAACCCATCAAAATGTTAGCATAGGTCTAGATAACCATTTTATTACACTAGGAGTAGTACATCACTTAGTTTAGGAAGAGGAAGCTAGCCTTCTCCAGAGGTTCACCTTGATTCCAAGTCCCACATATTGAGAGAAGATCCCATGTGTCCCAATCAAACCAAACGTCTTGTTCACATTCTGTCCATTGTAGTCATTTTTATGCCCTTAAAATAACAGTATAATCCCATGCGTGTCGGCCTATCACCCTACGGGCACTGGACAACTCACCCGAGGCACACGTGGGTGCCGAGTCTCTCCTTTATGTGAGTCTCATGAGAATGCATCATCTTATGATAGGATCAAATGTAACAATGGTATAAAATAACTATACAACATTCTAAGAACCTAGAACGAGTTGTCATCTCATTGCATAACAAAAAAGAGAAATAACAAGCAACATAGTATGTAACTGGTTCATTCATAAAGGAAATGCATAAGGAATATAATCATGAACACATATATGTTTTATAATAGAGCCTTATATTCATATCAATGTGTTTAAGTACCACATTACATTCCATGAAACCATTACAGACCTTGATATCACAATGTAGAGCCAAGTCATGCATCAGGAATGGACTATGTCCCTTATACCCTAATGATAATCACAGACCCATTCCTATAAACATGCCATCACTCCCATAGTTGTCCTAATCCCTAACCCCTAGAACCATACATTATATTTCTTCATATTTTTCCTCTCTTCTCCCTGTTCTTTTCTTCTATCCCGCTTGTATTTATAACCTTAGCAACCATACCATGCCTTTCTGAAGTTATAGATATTGCCAAGTGTCGAAGTGGTCCTCCATGGGAACATGAATTCATAGATCTAAGCTCTCCACTCTCTGAAATGATGTATTCAAGAACCTTCCATTCGCATGCCTAGAATATTCCCTTTTTGATCATATAGTCTCCAGGTTGGCACCTTATCCATAAGGGTCATACTTTTGTCATGTGCTTCTTCACACTCCTAAATGCGGCTAAGTCCAAAACCTATCCTTCCTTCTGTGGATGTGCTATATGTTCTGAAAAATCAATGCTAGAAACCTTCCATGCATGCCTTCAACCTTTTGACACCCTTCTTCAACTAGTGAAAACTGTGTGCTCACGTGCCTTCTCATCCTAAGTCAATATTTTGGGGCCCAACATCACCCCACACTATGCCTATTCTCCATCCTTGGAAAAACTCTTCAAAGAATAAAGAATGACGGGATCTTACAAATGGTTAGAATGGAAGAATAAAGGAATGAAGAAATCGGGGAAAGAATTAAAGAATGGGGAACTTTTTTATGATGGAGGAGGAGAGGGAAATCCTTCCCTAATTTTGATTCTGACTTTCCCCAAGTTTCAACCTCATTTTGAGCTTGCTGACAGAGGTCACCCACTAAGGTACTTACCTCCTCAAAGCTTAGCCCTTATCCATTGGGTATTCATTATCTCCATGATCCCCTCTAATTTTTTTCCAAAATACTCAAGCACGTCCATCCTTTAAATGATTTGGGGGTATAATTATTTTAGTCGGTTCTTGATTGAGCCCCACAATGTCTCAATGGCCTCTCATTTATTTTCCACTTCGGCAAGGATTTTGTCTCACTCAGCCATGTTCCCCTTATTAATTTCTTGGAACTCCTTGAGCTCCATCTCATGGGTGGCAACCTGAGATACTTGCCACTCTATCCTTATCCATGCAATTATCATAGGCAACTATGAACAAATTACGCGGTGGCTTTTACAAATTGGTGAGAATCTTGTTGTACTAAGAAATAATTTCTACAACCTTCATCTTATCCTCTTTTTCATGGATGTTCCAACACCTCTTCTTGTGGATTCTAAGGAAAGTGGCCACCTCTCCATAGTGAGTATGTGGGTCAAGTCCTCTAGGCACTATAAGGCTGATCCATATTTTTACACGGGCGGTGTTAAGTCTAGATGCTTCAAGACAATGGCATCCGTTATCATCTCTATCTTCTTGTATACCTCGCACACCCTTGCCTTCTCATATTTTAAATCAGATATTAACTGAGCAATCTGATTAGAATTCCTCCTGCTTCAGGTCCTTACTTTTCTCAAAGATCTCCTCCTCCTTTTTATCCAGCTTTGCCTCTAGGAACTTCACCCTGTCATTTCTTCCAAAGAATCTAGCTTCAACCTCAACTGAAACTTTGTTGAGTATGTTCACAGATTTTCTCATCTGATAATTATTGAGCATTCACCAAGGGGTTTATTCATTTTGTTTATGGCACCTTCATCAATAATCCTTTGCTTATTTGGGAGAATTTGGGCTCATTAATGTGGGACTCAAATGCCCATGATAACATCTTCCTTATCATGAGGGTATGGACCTTCCTCATCAAATGAAGCCATGCCCAAGATTTATTCCATTGGTACAAAGTGTTCTAAAAGTGTGTGTGCAACACTTAGTTCAGATCATTGATGTAGCCCATTCCTTGACATTTTGCTTCTTCTATGCTCTTCATCCCTATGTGTGCATCCCTTAGAAAGCTTACCGCCAAACTAGGATCTCCCCCCATGTTGCCATATTAATTTTCCTATGAATTCCTCCTAAACTTCCTTCATCACCTCATCTGTGCTACATTTTTCCTCTTGTTTCACTAGGTCCTTGATGATTCTAGCCACTTCTCTCTTGGAGTAGCCTTCATTCTACATGTTCCTTCGTGAGGCTTGGGTTGCTTTGATATTTTGATTTTCTTCTCCACTCACCCCCTTGCCTTAAGCCTTAATTCTTCTTCGTCATTATTCTCCTCATCCTCTAAAAGTTATACTCCTCATCTCCTTATTCCTTAGAATCATGTACCTTGATAGATATAATATGGTCTTCATTCCTTCAGGCTTGTCATCATCATCAAAGCCTCAACTAATGTAGGCATCTAGACTCTTTGTCTCTTCTGAGTCTTCCTCATCCATCACCTTCTAGTTCTTCCTTACTGGGGATTCCAGTATAGGAGATTCTTCTTTTTTCTTTCTATTTGACATGTGATCTCTTCATTGGAAATACCTCATGGGTGAGGTGCTCTTTGTGTTCTAGCACCTCTTCTCTTGGGGTTTTTCCTTGATAGGAGACTTCTTTCTCTAAATGTAAGGTACTAGGCTTAGCGCTTACTTCTAGCGTGTTCACTGATTGTGCAGTTTGAACACTTGGTGCCTTCTTCTCCTATACCTATTCTCTTTCTCTCTTCCTTGGAGTGGCATTCTTCCTTCCTAAATGTAGGGTCCTCAAAATGGATACATCATTCTCAAAGTAATAAAACCTTTTAAAAATTTGGCCTTATGCACAGATACACCCTTGCTACGGACCTCCCTGCAATCAGAAACATTAAAGGATTCATCATTTGTACTTCGTGGGAGACATATTTCTCCATGTATATGTGCTTCTTTAGGTAGAAAGCTTACCGACGCAGCTCTCATGTGGTCTATATCTACCTCACTAAGGTAAAAACTTAGTCTCTTGGCTTCCTTGAACTAATTGACTCCTCACTTGGAAGTATTGTGTGGTGAAGGAGAAGGGTAGATTACACCATTGACTCATAGTCCCATCTGTCAATGTAAATAGGCCAATGTAGAAATGTTGATACACTTTATAAACTCTACCTCTCCATCCATGAGCTCTTGTAACTTCACTGGGATCCTCCATTCTACTCCTGAATGTGTCACACATTTGGTTGTACCAATTTTCCAAGTCATGCCTTCTGAGCGTCTGTCATGGTTTCACAAGTGTACTTCACAAACCTTATTATTCGGGTGAGGGATCCTCTTCTAGATACTCCTAAACAAAATTTGTTGGCCCATCAAGCACTCAAATCTCTAAGAAGACAATGGTGATGAGGATGTTACCAAAGATTATATTTTCTCCCTCTATGAACGTGCAACTTATGATCTGTCATATGTGATGAATGTAGACAAGTTATAGAATTGATCCCTCTGATATCTTCCGGCATACATTTAGCCATGCCTTGTTCACTTGTGTCCATCATTCCTGATCATTTCACTTGGTCACCAAGTGAGCCATCACTATCCTCATGATGGGGTCTGGAATATTGGTGATGTCAAAGTATCATAACCCCTTCTTCTAGTCATACGATGGCTACAGTCTCCTTGATAGCCTCCTTGTCATGTGTAGATCATCATCTATGTTATCTCCTTCACAAATGAGGCCTAATGAAATTGGATATCAGCTATGGTGTTATGCACATCTTACACATCAAAAAATAAAAGTGATCCTCATGTACATGTGACATCAACCATTGATATAGGTGATCTCAGGCTTCGCAAAGTAAGGCAACTCATACAGTTACAATAATCCAACCTTCTCCAATTTGACCTTCACATCATCACTGTAAATAGGAATCCCATACAATGTCCTATTTTTAACTGGATGGACCAAATATAATGTCATTACCTTCTCAGTTGTGCTCATGTACAATGGTTATAATCACTTACGACCATATTTCGCAAGTGTGACTCCCACACTTTTCCTAGAAATACTCCATATGGGTACTGCATTTATGCATGCCATTCTTCATTGGTGCTCACAATGGAAGCGGTTTGCTTTTCCTTGCCCTTGCCATTTGTTTTCTTTAAAGAAACGGTTGGTTTCTTGGGTGCCATATTTTTTGTCAAGATCAACTATGGACTCCTAACTCTGCTATGCTAATCTGCTATATTTCAAATTCAACTCCAAAGCTTTAACTCTTGGGATGAATCCTTCTATCTCCATGCCCTAGTTTCCAAACCCTAACTAGGAAAACATTCCACAAGACGGTGCTCTTTACACAACCTTTCCTCACTCCCGTGTACTCCTTCCTTCTGGTTCATAGATCTACTCGAGTCGCACACTCAAATTTTTTAGATTCTTCTTCCTTCCCACAAATTTCTCTCTAGATGCCCTAGTTAGTGAGATATTCTTTCACATCATAATCACAAGGTAGAAATAATTATGTGCCCAAATTTGTATTTATAGCTTTTCCTTCTTTCTAGCATTAAATTTTATACCACCTACCACCGTAATTGAACCTAAATGTGGATTTTTACTTAAAACTGACCTCAAGCACTTTTACCCACACGTCTAATCCTATGTGAAAAACTTGACAACCTTCTGACATGCAAACAAATCCAAATGGATCGAAGACTCTTATGCACATGTCAACAGTGCACTGAAGGAACTTCTTCTGTCCTTTACCCAATTTTTTTTGCTTGCCTACCTCATGTTGTTCCTGTGCTCTTCATCCTACGTACATGGTCTCTGTTATAGCCTTGACACCATACTTTATCATCCATTGTTTCTTCACGCTTTTCCTCAACCTTATGGTTTTCCTTCTAATGGGCCACTAAACTTGTATTGTAGGCCTATACTTCGCATCACTCCACCCCACACTAAAACAGATGCATGGTCCTCTGTGCATACACAACCTTGTAAAAAATTTTGTGGTTACTGGCACAAAAGGTACAAAATGAAACAAAAAGAAAGGAACAAGCAATGAGAAAGGGAAACAGAAGAAAAGAACAAGCATAAAGGTAAATTCTTGACTTGTTGGTAATACCACCTTATTACAAACACCAAAAAGACTTATTTATAGTAGGGATTTAGCCTAATCCCATTGAAACGACCTGGTAATCTCATTCCATACTAGCACTTGTAACTTGAAAACACCTAAATAAAGAATGTACGAGATGATTTAAGGTCCCAACAAATGTAATTTCAACTTCCCGAGGATGGCGCAGATACTTGGAATCAGACAACAACACCATCTTCCCAACCTCAAACTTCTTGTTCTTGATATGAAGATCATGCCATGCCTTTTGTCTTACTTTTTCTATCTTCTGAATCCATCTAACAAGTGATCACCTTTCGTCTAACTGCATCAAATTATCAATCCTTTCTTCCAATGCTTGCTCATCTGCAAACCCTCCCATGCGCGTGTTATATGCAATAATGGTAACATGAATTCAACTAGTAAAACAACCTCCATGCCAAACAACAATTGAAATGGTGTGGTATATTTTAACCTGTTATAGGTTGTTTTGTATTCCCATAGAATGACTGATACTTTTTTATCCCAATCCTGTCTTCCAACGTCATAGATCTTATTTAACGTGTGACTTAATATCTTGTTAAATGCATCAGTAGTTCCATTTTATTGAGGGTGAGAAGGGGCAGTTTTATGATGGGCCACGATAAATTTCACTAGTAGAATCCTGACCATTTCATTGAGAAAGTGTGTGCCTCTATCACTTGTTAAACTTAAAGGATAACCATGCTTGCTGATTATGTTCTCCCATAAAAATATAGCAGTTATCATTGTGGTACAATCCTTTATAGGTGCTTCCTCTACCCATTGTGTTAAGTAATCAGTGTAAGTGATGATATGCCATGAAATAATACTTCACATGGATGGCGAAATTGGCCCTACAAATTTGATTTCTCATTTTCCAAACAGTTCAGTGTTGCATATTGGTCGTAAGGGCATTTCATACCTCTTTGTATGTTTGTCAAGGCATTGGCAATGGTCACAGGCCTTGCAAAACTCAAAACAATCCTTGTAGATGGTTTCCCACCAAATCCATACTAATAAAATCTTCTGCGTGGTAGTATTTTAGGGTTCATTTTAAGAATACCCCTCTGAAGAAGTTACTTTCAAATCATTGGACAAATATCATAAAACGACTTTTGAATCATAGGTGAATTTTTGAAAAAATGTTTCATGGTGAAGGTGATTTTACAGAGGATTGGTTCCTTATTTTTTCACTTTTTTGGCTGAGTAGGTTGGACAGGGGTTGGACGGGTGGGGTGGGTGGGAGGTTGGACGAGTGGTTGAATGGGTGAGTTGGATGAGTTGGGGCTGGAAAAGTTGGGGTTAAACAAGAAGGTCTTAGATGAAATGGGGTTGGACGAATGTTGGATGGGTGAAAGGGTTGGATAGGTTGGTTGAATAGGTGGAGGTTGGTTGGGAAGGGGTTAGACGGGTGGATATTGGTCATGGGGTTGGATGGGTGGTGGTTGGATGGGTGGAGGTTGGACATAAAGGGGTAGATGACAAGATGTTGGATGGGTGGAGGTTGGACAGTGGGGTTAGATAAGATGGTATTGGATGGGTGTGTTGGTTGGATGATGGTTGGGCGGGAAGGGGTTGGATTGGACACGTAACGATTGGACGTAGGCTGGGGTTGGATGGGAATATGATTGGGCATGACTGTAGATTCGACGGGTGAGACTGGACGAATATAAGGATGGACGGATAATGGTTGGTCGAGTGGGTTGGATGGATTTCATTTGGCATTTTTAGCAATGTATTTAATGCTCATTAATGATACCCCTGGACTCTATAAATAACGTTTCAAGGTTCATTTTTACACTTTTATTTGTAAATTTCTAGTGCTCTGAGCTATCTAATTTTACACCCAAATTTCACTCGTCCCTAATTTCAGTAATGGCCAGTACCACATGTACTCCTTCACCCAAATTTCAATACAAAAACCTCATGTGCCCATAGATTTTAGTTTTACTAAAGCTAAAAGATGCTCCAAAGGATTTGCTGAAAAAATAAAAAAAATTTCAGGTTTGTGAACATGCCCTAATTTGACACAGATTCATCCATCCTTTATTACCTACTCGCCTCTTACAACGAAAAATATGGAAAATTTTCCATTCTTGTCTTGCATCTGAAATGTTGTCAAATTTCTTTTTTTGTTGAACCCGAGGACGTGCATCAGCTAACACATCTACCTTTCCAAAATAAGCCACCAGTTACTACAAAGGTAGTCCTTACAGATGAAGACAATTTTTTTTTTGGAGTCTCATTACAATGTACAGGTTGATGGTAATTTTATTATTTTCAAATGATTTTTTTTTACATTACTCAACCACATAGGATCTAACGTTTCCTTTCTATAATTGCAGCTCCTCTTAATTGATCATCAAGAGGCCTTCTTCTACAAGGTATTACAAACAATTTCTTTCTTGTAGTTACTTCACTTTTTCAGGACAGGATTGTATTACAGGGAATATCTGTAGACATTCCCTCTTGGGCAGTTCAGTATTTATTACAGACACTAGCAGGTCAACAATTCAATTGGAACAGTTATTTGTCCAACTGAATTAATCAGATATCTCCCATGCCCGCAAAGACAATCAAACTAATAAATCAAGGATTGTATTTTCTTCTTGCAATTTTATTCTAGCTTTCTATAGTGAAGCATACTACAAATTGACGCAGCATACGATTCCTACTAGAATCAATGATAAGATGATTGGTCTTAGTCTTGAAGAACAACAGGTAGAATTTACATTTACTGTTTACTTGTTATAAAGATTTCAATTTAAATATTTAAAATAAAATACTAAATGTATGATTATATTTTGCAGAGAAAAATTATAGCTGCAACATTTCATAAGGAGGCATTTGCTAGAGGTAAAGCCCCTCCAGAGGTCTCTGCTGATTCTAACATGGATTCAGCAGAATCAACACCAATAAGACCTCTTAAAAAGTGACCTAGGGGTTGATTTGCACAACACGTTTACCATCACCTTTAACTACTAGTATGAATAATGAAGTTATCTTTATATATAAATTACAAATTCAAACAACTACTATAAATTATGTATTCTAATATTTCTACTGATATTTTCTACATGTATTGTATCCAGAAACTATTGAGATGGATGATGAAGATGAAACTTATTATGACTCTGGAGATCAAAATATAATGATTGTGTCTTCTATGCGAGGTATATTGTACGGTAGTTTGATTCACATGTTTTGTTTCTTTACAATTTTTTAGCATTTACAAACACCAACCATTATATTCTAACAATTTGTTGTTTGCTCCATGCAGGTAATATGGCTTCAGGTCATATTCCACTTGTAAAGGCCACCAATTCCTTTGACATGTCAAGTACAAACACAAAGGAGGACTTCGGGAAAGAATATTAGGTTTCCTGCAGAGTAAGCAGGAATAGTTCATCCTGCTACAACTGAATTTCCTGGGATGTCACTAGGTGGATTTTTAAGTGTAACAACCACACAAATTTTCAACAACATCACCCTTAATGAGGAGTATTTAGGCTTCGAAAGTGGGGATGCAGCCAAGAGTAACTATTTTCACCCATGACATGATTCAATCTACTTTGCCTCCACAACCAAATGTGCAGGGAATACAAGGAAGTGACTCTCCTCCTCCCCAAACTGCTGCACCACAAACAGATGATGAAAAAATACACTTTATTTTATAAAATCTAATATTAGATAGCATGGGGGAAACAATTCAAGAGGTTGTAATGTCTGATGTGGATTTGGTGCGGTTGTGAGAAAGGTGAGAAATTTTTTTTGATAAAAGAAATAAATACTAGATACCATAATCATGCTCAAAGGCATTCATTTTTCACTGCCGTAGAGAGCCAACCAGCATGGTAGGATGTTTTGCTAAAAAAAGCTCAATTAGGGAAAATTTCATATAGTAATGATTACAATGATGAAATTGTAGACATAATGCTAAACAGGTTGGAAAATCTCAATGCTGAAGCACATGCTTACTACAACAAATGGTCTAAAGACAAGACTAATATTTTAATTACAAATGCAAAAAAAGAGAAAGTTGTTGTAAGTGGGAATTTATTTTTACCTGAAAAACTAAATATTATCTGATATAATAACCACTGCTATATATATTTTTCATATGATTTGATAGACTAAAAATTTAATATTTCTATTTTACAAGAAAAAATGAAAATTTAAAGAAAGAGGCAGTTTTTTTTTAAGCACATTTGAAGAATGCCCGTAAAAGTTTGAATTCTTTTATATAGTTGAAGAAAAAACTTATTGTAATTAATAAACAAAAGAATACATTAAGAAGGATAATAAAGGAGCATAATATGGATCCAGAAATCTTACTGAAGGAAAAGACAAATGCAGATGCAACACTTTTGTCTGCAGTAGATGTAGCGAGGGAGGAGTTGAGTATACTGGAAAATATCAACACTGCAATAGGATATCTTCAGACATTAAGAGTTATTGCTCCATCTGATACGCAGGAACAAGAAAAACCTTCACCTACATCATAAAATTTGATAATTTAGTTGAGTTCACCATGTGACAAGTGTGTTGTCACAATTCTGACACTGGTGTAGGAATTAAAAGATAATGGCTAGCCCTTTTTTTAGTTTTTATTCCGTGTGGTAGACGTAAGGAAAAATATGATTTTGAATCATAGGTAGAAAAGAGGATGACCTCGTAATGTGTCCTTATATGACATAACTTGTCTGGAAGCTTTGAGATGTTAAAACAACCCCTTTTTTGAATTGTATTGGCCAACAATACTTTATGAATTTTTACTTTTTCATAAAGTAAATCTGCCACCATGATAAATTAATTTCATATGAACTTTGGAAGTTAGAATTGTATAATGTAACTACATATAAATACAAACTATGTTTCTTTTCTATTGTTTATGTAAATGTTGCTTAAATTTACACTATTTTGTTTCATTACGTTTATGCATTCTTGTAGAAGTAAAATAAATAAATTAACAGATATAAAATACAAATGTCACATGTGTTCTTATTTCAGTCTCAATTAGAAATGCAATCATAAAAAACAAATGGCATTATTGAAACAAATAATGTATTGATGACATTGTTGTAATGACGAAGGATCAAATAATGACAAATACAATATTGCATTTATTGAAAATTGTAATCACTGAATGAAGTACATAAGTAGTCTCAATAATGTATAGAAGAAATGAAATCTATGTGAATTCAAACAATCCTAGAGCAACACCTTCATTTATGTCTTGGAAACCAATTGCAGCATGATTTTTGGATGTGTCTTGATCCCCTGGATCAGGCAGACTATTACTCACTCCTCTTTTATCTACTAGTGAATTCCACAATGTTAGGGATCTATCATAAGGAAAAGACTCCACTGACTAACTCGATACATACAATCTGAGACAAATTTCTATATTCCTATCCAATCTATTTCAAAATTTTGACTTTAAAAAATGATAGCGCACTGAAAACCCTCTCATCTTCCATAGGACCCAGAATCATTGTTTGAGATAGCTCATACAACTTAATATACTCGCTCAAATCTTCACTTATAATACTATTAGAACATATATCCTTCCAAATCCTTTTCATGGCACTATAATCCTGTGGGTTTTGTACGAAAATGAACTTGTCATATCATTGTATTAGAAAAATCCATTGATTGTGAACTAAGTACTATTTTCTTTCCAAAATTCATTCTACTGAAACTTCCATTTACCTCTTCAATCTTACATAAATGATCAGTAAGATCACCCATGTTTTCGACAAATAAAGGACTGATAGATGTATAAGGTTTGCTACCAGACAAATTCCAAAACTGCGGATTTATAACTCCCATTGCTTCAAGTATTTTGTCATTTTTGAATATTTCCCGAATCTCTTTAGCTAATGATTCAGAGATCTTTCTCAACTTATTCCTAGTTTAGATTAATACTAAATCATATAAATTTTGTGTCACTTTTACTTCTACTATTTCTAAGTAAGCCAAATAAATTTTGTTTTGGTACGTATGAAGTGGAATCTCTTTTCCATGTGCTGTTACACATAGATGATCATATATATTGTACTTTAAGAAGTGCTTAGAATTTTTCAAATCTTTTAATGAATTCCAGTTTTTAAAAGCAACACCCTAAAAACTCCTATCAGAAATATATAAACTTTCTAGACTACAACAAACACGTATTCTGATTTTTATAAAGTCTGTAATGTAGAAATACCGATCTTGAGCATCCTTCATTAAAATATTTAGCTCCCTCAACATGGGTAAAATAACGCAAAGTGTTAGTAAAGTTTCTATGTCAGTTAGATGGCACAATAGATCTTTACCTTTATCTAAATCCCTGTGGTATTTAAACATAAATTCTGTAAGTGAAGGATATTCATCATATATTCTATAGGTAGGTTCGTACATAGATATCCATCTCGTATCTACATCTTTGAAAATTTTTTATCCCTTTCTCAATCCAATAACAAATTTTTGAAATTCTAAAAATCTCTTAGCACTGCAAGAATAATAGGCATGGAGATCACGTATCAATTCCTTCACTTTAGCTACATTTTCAAATATGCTCACAATTTTTTATGCAAGATTCATTTTGTGAGCCATGTAGTGGACAACAACCATATACAGAGCAATAGTTGTTCTGAAGTCTAACACATAGACCATTTCTGGATCCTTGCATTACAGCTGCACAATTAGTTCCGACACAAACTCATTTTGTTGCAATGACATAGTCATACATTCCAATGATATCCTTTAGATTTGATACCACCAATTTATAAATATTCTCATAATTACAATTCTCTATCATTTTATGAATTTCCAAGAGGTGTGGAGTCCCTATTTCATTAGTAAATGTGTAAGCATGAATACATATCAAGGATGTATTATCGACTGTGGTAACCTCATCTAAAGAAATGGAAATATACTTTGAATTTTGAACACACATTTTTATATCCTCCTTCTCTACTAGAGCTAGACATTTTTGCAATCTCCCAGTTGCTGGTATCTGACCAATGAGATTGTGAAATGTTCTTTAAACCAATAACTTGATACAACCTTATGTTTTCTCAAAAAATCTGACATTGGTCTTCCCCTTTTAATTATATGAAATACGGTTACAAATTGAATACCCTTTGCTTGCATTTCTTCCTCTATATCTTTGTTCAATTTTCCTACTATGGTGCCACCTTTTTCATTTACATATTTGATACATTTTTGTTCCTTTTCGTACGCTTCTACGTATTTGACATGTAGAAAATATTTTGCATCTTTCCATTTACGAGTTCTGACTATGCTGCCATCCTTTTCCTTTTGGGAAATGTATAGTTTCCCATAGTGTTTTTCAATTGTGTCTAGTTTGAGCTGCATCGTGTGATCCTTCCCCTATTTCCAACCACATATTTTGCATCGACATTGTGTTGGAACATCATTACAATTTTCAGTGTGCATAGGATCAATAAAAGGATATTTTGCAGCCCATTCAAAATAGAATTTCCTTCCAATTGTCTATTTTTCCATCTTTCTTCTAACATATTTTCTTTTTTTCCCATGGGATTCAACTTCTACATCTGGGATATTAGCAGAAATATTTTGAATCTCATGTCTCCTCTTTTTGGAAATAGACCTTAGAGTAGAAGCTTGCTCTGCTGGCGTTTCCTGGGAGTTTGAGATGAATTTTCCTGTAATTCTATTTCATCAAGGGACGGTATGTTTGCCTCAACATATATCGGATCATCAATATCTATAAATTGATTATTTTGTGAAGGAATTTCTGAAAATTATACAAATAATTTTATAAAACTGTTACTTATATTGTATTAATCTTATCTATAGTTCAATTTTTATAGAGTACAAATGTCAAAGAGTTCTGAGAACAGTATTATAAACATAATTATTAAATTCTGTTAGATAAATTAACTAGTAAATAACACTTGCCACATACTGATATTTTTAGTTGAAGCAGAAACTGACTTTGTCTTTTGTGATTTTCCAAAATAGCCAAGTAAAGTATTGGCACCATTTTTTGAATTGACTGAATTTGTAATCTTTTTTTCCCTAATTTCTAGTATCCATGACTACTTACTGCTTAGGGCCTTACGAGTGGCTTTTATATTCCAAGGCTCTCAGAATGGATGGTTAAGGGTTAGACGACTAAGGGTTGGATTGACTATAGGTTGAATGGCTAGGGGTTGGATGGCTAGGGGTTAGACAGATAGGGGTTAAATGGCTAAAATTTGGACAGCTGGGCCACTGGGGCTGGATGGATAGGAGTTAGATAGATAGGGGTTGGATGGCTAGGGTTGGATGGATAAGGGGTTGGATGGCTAGGGGTTGGATGGCAAGGGGTTGGACGGCTAGGGGTTGGACGGCTAGGGGTTGGATGAATTAGTTGGATAGAATACAATTGGACATTTCATATTATAAATTATTTCAGATCAAGGCTAGATGGCTCAGACTCTCAGAGTTGGATGCCTTACAGTTGGACGACTCAGATTTCAGACTTCGGTATTAGCGGTTGATATGCTTACTTTGATGAATATGGCAATATGCGCACTATATGATTCAAAATGGTGGAAAATTACATTCATAACCTCTTATATATGTATAAAATCTAGGAAAAAGGTATAGTATAAAGGACACGTCGGCCAAATTTTTTGGCCAATAAGTTGGCTTTGAATAGTAAAATATTTACCATTATGAATTTCCATAATCCTTGATTTTCATGAGTTTATGAAAATTTCCCACTAAAATTTTCCCTATAGTATTTCCTACATAGTTTCCTCCTATAATCCCATAATGCACTTCCTCCATAATTGCCATGTTTTCATGCTCCAATACACATCAACGTAGAACCTCATCATGACCTAACGTATACAGGTCTCCACTAATCAACATGTAGGGTGTGACACGTATTGCTAACTGATTTCTCTCTAGAGCCTTCATCCCTTCCGATGCCACACCTATTTTTAAGAACACCACTATATATTTCAATTATGAGGGCACACGCCACAACCTAAATAGTTACACGTCCAACATGGTATCCTCAATTGTTTGTGCATCCTCCCCTGAGTTAATCCTTGATAAGTGGTCAGGTCTTGAATTTATTTTTCCCTAGTTTTACGATCATTGTGAACTTTAACTTCTTAAAACAATAGGACCCAATGACATATGAACCTTTGCAGACATGGGCTTGTTGACTAATTACTTCAATTCCATGTGGTCCGTGTAGAATATAAATGGTGTTTCTAAGAGATACTACCTAAAATTTTACAATGTGTAGATAATAGAAAATGATTCTCACCCAATAGTTGTGTAATTCCAGTTCACTAGTGTCAAATATCTACTTGCAAAGCACAAGGGATGATCAACAATTCCCTCACTAGGTTTTGTTAGTACCGACTCCCATAGCTGTTCCCTAAGGGATCAACATGCACATGGAAAGGCTTATCCCAAGAAGCAAAATGCATAAAATTGGCACCGTGACAAGCCTATCCTTCAAATTGTCAAATGCCTTTTACTATACCTCTCTCTACTGAATGTAACTCTTGTGTTTTAACAATTCCTACAAGGATACAACAGATTTTGGCATACCCCTTGAGTGAATTTCCTATAGTACCCCATTATTCCAAAGGAATCCATGCACTAATGCTTTGATTAGTAGGATCCCTTGATCCCACAATAACTGTAACTTTAGCAGGATCTAATAGAAAACCTTCTTTTTATATAATGTGTCCTAACAGGGTTCCAAATGGAGTAGTAAAGACACATTTCTTAATGTTGAGGGATATCCTTAGTTGTTGACATCTCTCAAACATCATCCTTAAATTGTCACAATTGTCTTTCACCAATCCATACACAGTCCAATCATCCAGGTAAACTTGAAGAAACTTATGGATGAAGTCTTGAAATTCTTGTACCACGATGTGTGAGAACACAACAAGCGCATTGTTCAATCCAAAAGGCATAACCATGTAGGTAAAACTTCCCCACTCAGTGGCGAAAGTTGTATTTCTCTAGTCTTCCTTTGCAATCCTAAATTGGTGATACCCTAAGAACCCATTCATGAAAGAGTAAACTTCACACCCGGCTACTCCCTCAAAAATTTCTTCAGTAAAGGGGGTTGGAAAAGGATTGATGACACATACTACATTCAGATCCATGTAGTCAACACAGATTCTTATCCTTCCATCCTTCTTGATACTGATGACCATTGGGCTTATCCATTCTAATTCTTCCACTGCCTCAATGATACCAGATGATATCATCTTGTCTATTTCTTCCTTGACCTATACATGCAGATTTGGATTCATATGATAAGGCCTCTTCCAAATAGGGTGCATACCTTCCTTCAACTTGATCTTCATCTCCCCTAAGGAATGGTTAATGACTTTGAGTTTATGATACCTATGAGGGAATATATCCTGGAACTCGTGCAATAGATCAATGACCTTTGAAACTTCTTTTTCTAACCAATAGTCCCCGATGATAGCTTCCTTAGGTTCTATTTCTATTCCAATGTTAACCTTATTTGTTTTCAAGGGCTCATGGTAGGTTCATGCTTGCTCATCAGTGCTATCTATGACCTCACACGTACTTTCTGAATGGTTAACATCCAAAGTTTCCATCTCTTCACCATCTACTACATAGACAATCTTTCTTTTTTCTTTTTCCATGTACGTGTGTTTAAGCTATACTTCTTCTAATTCCTCTTCATTGAGGCACATCTCAAAATAAAGCTCACCTAGTAACTCTAATAGCCTATCCTCTACCATAGCACTATCACCCATCGTAAGGTGCTTGATCACCTGCAACACCTTATTGAATGATGGCTTGTTACTCCTATACTTGAAAGCTTGAATGATATAAGATGCCAACTCCTTCCAGTTACTTTTTTTATGACGCTTATCCGAATGAATATACCATGCTCGTGCACAATCTTGCAAGGTGGAATACAACTTATGCACCCATAATGAAGGTGGTAATGCTTCTGCACTTCCCATACAAGCCTTCTCACATGCTTGGATATGAGATGAAGTGGTCTCTTTACCATGGTAGTCTTGTATGAAAGTGGGTGCGTTTCTCCTAGAGAACCTTAAAGAAAATGTGATTCTTACCTTGTGCCACTCTAGGAGGCTCTCTCAATGTGGTTATGAGTATGTTATAATTGAGCATTCTTCTTGTCTCGTCCCCATTCTTCCACTGAGCCTCCATTTCCTGCAAGAAAATTTCAAGGTATGCTCCCCCAGAATAACTTGGAAAAATCTTCCCTCCTAAGCACTTGACTGAGCATGCATTTATTACCTTTGTTATAGATCCTTTCAAATTTCATCCAATCAACTCATAAGTCCCATGCGCCTAATTGTCACATGCCATGCTAGTGGTATCACTCAAGGATTGAGCATCTTCAAATTAAATAACTCCCTTCGTGGGATGAATTATCTCAGGATCTGTAATGGAGCACACAAATATTCTATCAAGGACTTCTTCTCCTAAGGGCTTATTATAGGGCGCTGACTTCCCATCCATTAAAGGAATGATCACCCTTTCCTCCTTTTTCTCAAAGATTATATACCCTTTGTTAAACTGCAGGTCGACATTGTTCTTATAACACCATGGGTGCTCAAGTAACACTGGAAAATTGTCTGCCTCGGTGATCTCCAAGACTTCGAAATCTCTAGTGAGCTTTTCCCCTTGAATGGTGATAACTACATCCTTCAGGACTCCAATGGGAATTTCCTTAGTCTTGTTTTCCATATACAACGCATTTGAATATGGCTATAATGTAGGCTTTCCCATTTGATGCAAGGCATCTAAGGTAAGAACATTGACCTTTGCTTCTGTGTTGATGAGGATGTTACTCATAAGCCATCCATCAACAACCACATTTAAAGTAATCTCCTTATCATAGTCAAGGATGTGAGGATGAATGTTTATATGCAAAACCTATCATTCACACTTTTCTTTGACGCATGGTACCTTTTCCCTTATCAATTCCCCTAGCAAAGGAATAATATTCTTTTTCCTTAACATCCTGCATACTTCCTTGACCTCATCCAGGTCATCCTTTGGAGCTTCAGTATTCTTATTTTTCTCACTCTTCTTTGATTTCTCCTTTAGACATTGGATCTCCCCTTGTAAACTACGAATCACGTCCATAGTTTCTGGATACACCTCCTTTTGATGAGTAGGGTATGGATACTTTCCATGGATCACTTCCTCTCTTGAAACTAGTGTCCTCTACCTTGGCATCTCCTTGGTGCATGTGGCCTCTACTCACGTCGTCACCAGTATAGGTTCTGTCCCCGAATTATGTGCCACTCTTTGCATCCAAATTATGAATCATGTTATTAATGTGGCCATGCCACATGCCTTTGTCCTTTGATGAAATGCTGGTTCATATGCTTCATAAAGCTCTAGACACTCTTTGTACTTATGTTTCTTTTTACACCATGAGCATTGTAACATATAAGGACAATCACGTTTATAATGCTTGTAGATCCAAATCAGTTATAACAGGTTCCTCATGGGAATTCACTTCATCCTCTGCCACGGTTACTGCGATGAACATGAAATCCTCTTCCACGTGCTCCTCCATGTGTGTGCCCTTCATAACGATGGTCATCATCCTTGGATACTACTTGCAAGGCTATTTGGCTTTGCACACCAAGAATAATAGCATCATGGATCTGATCAATTAGTCTACAATCCTTAGTATTATGGGTCGAGAGGTACAACATCTTACAATAGAAAGAAACATTACTTAACTTGATTACATGCTGGACAAGAGGGAACCTACTTGCATTATGATCCCCATGGAAAATCTTTTCATAATCTGCCACTAATAGTGTTTTTCTAACTTATGAGGGCAACTATCCTTTGCATGCCCTTCCACTTGAATTGGACTATACACCAAAAAATACCACTACAAACCTCATGGAAACTCAATTTTCATTATGTCCTTGAACTCTTTAATTGATAAATTACCTCAAAATAAAATCATCAATATATCCATACAATCAACTTTGACCTTATGCATGGAGGGTTTAGTTCCAATGTGGGATCACTACAGGCTTCTATGAAAGTCTTGTGTGATAGAGCCCTTCTAAATGGTGTTATCAAGCCTCTTGGTGTACCATTGAGACATGTTGAGAAGGATTTCTTCAATTTCATAGGATAGTTTAGACAAGAGAGTCTTCAAATGCACGTCATGCTCCCATACACTCTCTTCTAAGACATTCCTATTAGATCTCCTTTAGCAGTGTTGATGCTTTCTATAGACTCAAACCCATGGATATGGAACTCTGACTACGAAGGACATTATTTAATGCATGGTGTAATCTACGCTCCATCTGATGGGGGTCATACTTCCTATAGAACTATGCGTGCGTTTATCTTGCAACCTATCTTTTACAAACTGAACTTACCTTCTGCTCTGGGGTAGTGATCCCTTTTATGTGCCATAAAGTAAATTCACACTTGTCTCACATGCTCTGAAGCATCTTCAATACCCCTATCAGTCTGGTAAGTGCAAAGTCATCTCAAAAAACACTTGGGGAGGTGGTTGGGGTCCTTTTGCTCCTGATCCAGAGCCTTGGTTCCCTCTAGTGTTTCCTCCTTCAACAAATACATATCCACTAGGTCCACTTTTGTGTCCTGACCCACCAAATCAACCTCTTGTAGTCAGAAAAGGTACCTAAAGTGGTCACACCACTTTAGGAACTCCCAATGTTCCACTAAACTGCATACACTGATGGTTTGTGATATTGTCCCACTTCAATTATGTGTCCCATGCCACTCCGTTATGTGATACCCAAACCTTGTGTACTTAAGTCTCCTTCTCAAATATTCCTCTAAATAGAATCTCCATTATCATCACTACAAGAAAAGGAAGAGTGACCCTTCCCAAGCATCTTGAGCAAGTGTGAAACTCAATCCCAAGGCCCATTGCTTGAGAGGTGATCCCATGTTGTCCCAATTCAGATTGTACATACAGTAAATATCACATTCTAGTTAGTAGAACAGATTGTGTTTTGAGGCCTCTTCGGAGTAGTGCAATACGAATCCCATGGTGCACATGGGTTCCCAAAACCTAACTAGACTTTGTTTGCTCACCTGAGGAATGTACTGTGTGCTACAAGGGATCTCTAGGGTTTAAGGAGAGTCTTATGAGATTGCATTCTGATGTTGATGACAAAATCAAATTGCAGAAGGGCAGACAATGACACACATTTCTAGGCAAGAAAAACACTTAGGAAGTTATAGACCTCATTACATTTCAGAGCAGAGTCAAATACCATAGCAACATATATGTAACAGGGACATTCATACAGGAACATGCTATTGAATGACTTATACAGTTATGACCAAGCTATATGGTTTACATATCACAGCATTATATTCGATATCAACATATTTCCAGTTCCAGATCTTCTTGTTCATGTACTCAGACCATTGCAGACTCTTCAAGATCACACATGTAGATCCAATTCATGTATCAGAAATGAACTCTCTCCCTTATGTTTTAAGGATTTTCATAAGTAACTAGTCACTTTAAACAGGCCATTATTCCCGGAGTTCTGCTAATCCCAAATCCCTAGAAACCTCCATTAAATTATGATAATCACATGTAACAGAGCTTCATCCTTTCTTTATCCTATGTTAATTAAAAATTCGTAAATAAAAAATGATGAAATCACCTAAAAAGGTGAAAACACTTTCCAACTATTATGTGTTGCCTTATTGCTAGCACTAGTTATAGATCGGTATCCAAGCCTGTGCTATAAGTGGTCCTCCATGGGAGCATTATAATTCATTATTGGTTTTTGTGCAACTCCACTTTGTAGTTATTCTTGTTTTGTACTTTTTTAACCTTGCCTTCTACATTAGATTTGGTATTATAGACCCATTTCAAACCAATTGTCATCCAAGTTGGCACTTTATCCAGAAGATTCACTAAATTTCTCATGTATCATTTCTGGGACAATTGAATGCGGCTAAGTCCATCATCCTACTCCATTTGTTTGATTTTCATGCCTCGTAATGTCTCTTCAAAATACACAAGATCATGATAAAACAATACAAAATCACCTAATATAACCTTAAAAAAATCACTTCTTGAGAATAGTTCATAAATGCGCCTTGACATGCCTTCTCATTGTTTTCCTTAAACTATCTCTAGGGTATAACACTAGCCATTCATTCTGGAGCAGTGATTTGGCGACAATCGATCACTACTATAACTAAGACGACTTGCATGTCCTGATGTTGAATCTCCTTTCTGAAAATTAATTGGGAGTAATCTTTGCCAAAGGAAGTCACTGCAGATGGTCTATGGTGGGTTTTCTTTAACATGGAGCACAAAGACTTTCAACTATTAGTTCCATAATCATTATGACAGGTATTGTTGTAACAGTAAGTAATTGTTGTTGAATTAGGTCAATGTTGTCATCCCATGCTGTCTTCCTTTAATAAATTGAAACATATCTGCTTATAATTGTTTGTATGCATAATGATATCAGTGACAACCTGTATGCATTTGTTGTTCACTATAACAAAAAAATACACTGTTCACCTATGTCATCCAACTTTTTCCTTCTTTCTGTCTAGGAATGATGTGTGTATGCCACACAATCCATGAAGGCCAAAGATGATGAGATACATCTATGTATTTTCTTACTACATTGCTTCTTGATGGAACTCTATCTAAGTGATCACTTTGTCTGTAGAATTGTATTCAAGATGTACACTACACCCGTTTGAAGGCTTCAACCCAATTGTTAACAGGATTCTAAGTAGTATTCTATGGCCTTCAACATACTTCTGGTATCATTTCATAAGTCATGACAGAGGCTCCGTAGAGTGTATTTTTACATCTTTGTTATACCAGTCTGATGTGGTCATAGTACCTTGTTCTAAATCTATCATCTTGGAAGGGTCATGCTCTATTACAAAAATTTAGAAGAAGGGTTACAAATTTGAATATACTCCCCTCCATAGGTCTGATCTTAGAAGATACCTTGATATGAATGGTGTTGATATGAATTCTCTATCGTGGCCTTGAAGACTTTGATAGAGAATACTTTAAGGTCACTTAAATGATCTTAGAGACTTTATGATGAAATATAATCCATTTATATGACTTATAAAATCATCAATAAATAGGTAGAAAATAAAAACTTTGTGGACCTATTTTTCTGAGCTTTGCATGGATTTCCAAATAGAAATTTTGAATGAATTATCATCTAATGAGAGATTTGGTAAGCTATTTATTACTATAGAAGCTATCATGGATAAATGACTCCTTGTGTTTTTTTTCCAAAAGTGACATATCTCCATGTTGATAACAAGGTTACAAGTCTGAGTGTATCCATCATGAGATCATAGTAGTCTTCTTGTAACAAGTAAACTTAGACCTCCAGACAACTGAGGTTTCAAAACCTTAAATGGTCTACAAGGCATGATTAATGATCTTTAATAAGTAGTAAATATTGATGATGATATATGTGAGATTGATCAAGGATTGCAACAAGACTTAAAGAATGTTGTGTAAGTTTGTAGTGTACTGAGCATGCAATGGCTTTATATGAAACCCTTGCATGAAGATTAATCCAGTTATAGAGGAAGTCTCATTTGAATTCTCATTATAAAAACATGTTGATTTCTAGAAAATGTGCTCACTATGCCTTGACCTTTGTAATTGTGCTTTGTTAGGTGGATCTCTTGATTTCCAAAATAACACATGTACATTTTGTTCATAATAAGATCTCATTGGTAAACCTTTTGTTTGATTTTCCTGAATGCTCATTAGTACTATGCTGTCAAATCAGAGAATAAAATAAATTTCCTTTCACCATAGTTGGAGTAGGGGAAACTATTAATTCTGCCTTTTTCCCATTACTCACACTTTGTTTTCACTTAATCATCTAAGACTTGCAAGACATGATGGGACTGTTCTCTGATTATGTGGTTATTGTAGCCAGGCTATTTAAAAACCAAATATCACTTGATGTTTTCTTGAACGAAATTGCATGTTATGAACACAAAGCCATGACCAGATTATAACTGATTTTCTTTGAAGAAAATTACATTTTGCTTACTCAAATCAAATTACTTTTCCCTGCATTCATTTATATAATGACCATTTTTTGTAATAACGACACTTTAGATTTATTATACCTTTGCCCTTGACTTTAATTTTAATTTTATTTACTGCCACGCCCTCTAAAACTAGAAAAGTATGCATTCTAGGTAGTTTATCCACCATTTTCTATATTTTCATTCATTCCACTGTCTCTTTATCCAAATCTACCTATTCCTCTTGAATTTGAAAATTATGGTCGTAAATAGAAAATAATAATGTAAAAGGTCTTGTTGAATATGAATAATAATCATGGGACCATTTCAAAATTATATTTGAGGTAATATTTGGATTATTTTTAGTTGTTAAAGCTCTCAACAATTCTTTAAATTACCTAGATAAGATAGAAGAATTAATTGTTCATATCACATAAATATGTACTAATATGGCATGTTGATTCAAAATTAGATTTTGTATTATGTGCTTCTCCTGAGGCTAGTCACCTTCAAATGTCGATGCAGATGTTGACAGATTTGGATCAAAATAAAATAATATATTCATCTTCTGCAATTAACATACACAATATATGGCTAATAAATAGCCAAACAAATAGTAAAAACAACCTCCTATACTTTAGGAGTGGTTGCAAACAACAAGCTAAATACGTGAAGTTGTTTCACCAACTTCAAATATAATACCAAGTAATTATGAGTTGTTTCTCAACAACTCATAATACAATGTTTACACTATTAATTATTCCTAACATTCACCCCCTTAGTGTGAACATGGCGTAAAGTGTAGTTGAAACCAGAATCATATGCCTACGCATATTTTTAGGTCTGCATACTGCTCCTCTCCTCTGGACACCAGTTGCCCTCCTATACAACTGTTTCACTGACTGACACCTTCCACGCCACATCACAACACTTCAAGAGAACATATAGGAATACTCGCATGTACCAAGCAAACATACACAAACTGTTGCTATTTATTCTGCACACTAGATAAAATAAACACAATTGGAACTAAATATGTCACCACCACAAAATGCGACCTCGTCGTTGGCGACTGACGAGAGGTGCTGAGGAGCCTCCATCCTCCATTTCCTCCTACCTCCAGTTTGGTTATTTTCAGAAGAGATAATCTTCATCGCTAGGGCAAGAAAGTTCTTCATCACTTGCATAATCTTCCCAGTCAGTTTCTTCTTCAACAATATAAGCCTTTTGATCAATCTTATCATCCAGTAGATCTTGTGCCCGCTTTTATACAATTTAAAATGACATGCCCCCACTTCTTTACAATAGTAGCATTTGATTTGTCCCTTTGTAGGAATGTGCTTTGAATTGTACTTACCCTTCTTTGATGATGTACTAGCTTTATTGTGTACATATAAGACCTCTTCTTCTGGTTCTGAAGGTTCATTCTGATCAAGAAGAGTAGAAACTACTCCTTCTAAACCAATTTTAATCTTGCTCAAAGTAAAAAACCATATGAGACATTTTTTTAGGCAAACTATTCAAAAGAATTGCTTTGGCATCATCATCTTTTACCTTCTCGTTAATACCTGCAAGCTGATTGAGAAGAGAGCGGAACTTGCTGATGTGTTCTGCCATTTTTATACTTTCATCCATTTTCAACCCGTATAATTTTTGCTTCAGTGTTGTCTTTGCACTTTCTGCTTCAGATCCAAACAGTTTATTTAATGTCTCCCATATTTCCTTTGCAGACTTTGTGAAGTCTACGTGGTGCAGGTACGCTTTAGACAAACCAAGACCAATAGTTCCCAAGGCCTTTTGATCCTTGATATTCCACTTCGCAAGATCTGTTGGATTTGTTGGTGTTGTCACATTTGGTTTGACCACATCCCACAAATCTTTTTCAATTAAAGTCAACTGCATCTGGATTCTCCATGTATGAAAATCACGTCCTTCGAACTTCTCAACAAGACTCAATTTCTCCATTTCCACAACTATTGTATTACAATTGGATAAATCACTATTTAAAAAGTAATAAAGGGAAATTACTTTTTAAATACTCTAATTGTTTTTTTTTTTTAAACTGAAAAACTGCATAAACTCACGTATATAGTTTATTATATATAAACTATATATCAATTTTTTTTAAAAAAAACTGCAACCACCCCACGTGGCAAGTAAAATTTGTGGATGCGTGGAAAATTTGTGGTTGCGTGGCAAAAACCTGCGGCGTTTTTCTAATTGGAAAATAAAACTCGAGAATTGTTGTGGCTGCGTGGTAGGTTGTAACTGCTTCTGCGTTTTTCTAAGTGCTTTGCTTTGGATACACTACAAAGCACAGTACACAACCACCGTGTCCTCAGAAAAAAATGTGACTACTCAGAAAAAAACGTGGCACTCATGCTCCAGCGACTACTCATGCTCCAATGACTGTTCTAACTACTAAAATTGCTGAAACATTCCAGACTGCGACCTCTCCACCGTATTCTCTCCAAGATCAACGTTGCTCTGGTACCAAATGACAGATTTGGATCAAAATAAAATAATATATTCGTCTTCTGCAATTAACATACACAATATATGGCTAATAAATAGCCAAACAAATAGTAAAAACAAACCTCCTATACTTTAGGAGTGGTTGCAAACAACAAGCTAAATACGTGAAGTTCAAGGAATGCTACAATGTTTTCAAGGTATGAAGAGGTCAAAAATAGAGCTAGTAAGGTATAACATGTATGTATTCTAGATTAAAGACTTTGGTTGATGTTTTGAACCAATAGGTGATCCTAAGAGGATGAAGGATGATGAAGAACATGAGCTAAAGGTATGCACTTTTTCATTAATGTAAAAAGGCGGAGAAGACCAGGTGGTTTTCCATTAATGACAAAGTGGAGATTGTTGGCATGTGTGAGTATTGATGTAAAATCCCACTTATGAAAGTGATATTGATGTCATAAGGTACTTAGTATGATGGTGACATGTATATTTAGGTTGATTCATGATGGCTTGAGTGGAAAAGGTGATATTGGCTTGGTCTAACAAGCCTAATCAGGTGACCTAGCTAGCCTAGGTGATGGAGCATGGTGAGTAGAGTTGCATATTAGATTAAGGAGTATGGTATTGGCATGGATAACATGATAGGAGTGTGTTTAGAAAATCACATGATTCTCAGGGTGTATGTAGAAGCTAAAGACCTTGTTTCAAGTACTCATTTAGACATAGTCTAGGTGCTTGGAGGCCAAATGATGCATGAGGATGAACTATTGTAGAGCCATGTGAGATCATGGATGCATGTAGGTGAGTATGAAATGAGTAATCAAGTTTTTCAGGTCCTTTTGGATTTATTTCATGATGAGATATGAGGTTCTTCTACTATGACCTAGCTTAAACCATGCAAAATATCAAAGGCCAGTCATGTAAATTAGATGGGATATGAATATTCATACCTATTTGAGCTAACTTTATGATTATATATGGTTCATTGGGGTTTCCTAGAGGTGTGAGAAAAATTTAAATTCATTACGAAGAAGATATTTCAAGTTATAGTGTTTTTCGGTGAAACATGGTATAAGAAAGTGTGATTTCAAGCTCAAATTGCAACTTCTGATGCTCATTGTGGATTTTGTGCTTTGCATGGGAATTTTTGGATTTGAGGGATTTTTTTTCCATTGATCTAAGAACATTTTACAAAAATAATGGAGTGGTTTCAATGTCAGGTTTTTATGAATGAATGTTAAGAAGTAAACTATTTTTATGGTTGTGAAACCCTAGGTCAAGAGCGATGAAGAATATATTCTTGGTAGGTTCCCATAATTTATTATTCTTGATATTATGACGATTGTAGGTTTTATAGGAATCTTTATTATTTCTATAAATATATGCTAGAACATGTGATAGTTTGCAGACCTCACCTAAAAAGGAAAGTTTTTAAATATGTTAAGTTTGTGACAAAGTTTCCTATTGAAAGTATTGAATAAATTTACATTGTTTTTATATTGGGATATTTTTTACATGTTCATGATAGTTTCAAATCATTTTTAAGGTCCTAGAGGGAAAAGTGTGCCCTATTTATGAATACTGGTGTTTGGGATTGTAAAGGATGATTTTGATTAGTTTTATAGATTCACCTGGTTGAAGGCCTTGCACTTAGAGTTGTAAGGGAATGTACGATTTTATGGAAATTATATTTAGATTATTTCCAATGGTATATGGTTTTTCTCTTGATGAGGTGATTTGGTAGGTTAACTAGCTTAATTTGTGAAGATCAAGGGTGTTTGTTTTTTAGGACAATATTTCTCTAGCTGGAAGATGGAGGTAGAAGACACATGTTTTGTATTATTTGATGATTTATATCCATTGGAGAGTGAAGAGAGATTAATTTTATTTATATTAAAGTAATTTTGAGGTCTTGAAAGTGGAAGAAATGGTGCAAACCAATTGAGATTATAAAACTACTTAAGAAACTTAGTTTAGTGAGGAGTAAAACATGTGTGGTTTTACATTGATGGATGTTGCATGAGATTTAAAAATCATGGATGTGATATAAATGTCATATGATTTATAATGAGTGGTTACATTCCATAGTTAATGTGTTTTGGTGTGATCTTGAGGTCTATAGGTGAAGACCTGTTCCTGAAAACAATTGTTCTGAGAAGGATATGAGCCTTCTTGATAGAGTTATGAAGAATTTGATTGGTGAAAGATAATGTGTGACCATGGATGATGTTGTTATCCCATATTTGAATTTTTTGATGCCTTTAGAGGTTTTACTAATCATGGTGATGAGTTTGGAGGTATTTGGTGAATTAGGAGATGGGGTTTTGAGATGGTGATGGATTTTGTGGATGTCTTGGAGCATTGACAACCTACATGGATCCATCTTATGAGTTGTTATGCATTTATTGTTATATTTTTGTGTTTTATTCATTGAGATCCTTGTATATGACCTACTTGTCTTATGATTTTTATTTGAGAAGGGTATAAATTGAGAGCTTTGGTTCAAATTTGAACTAGTTAAGAGAGAGGGAAAAAGTGCAAGCCAAGTGAGAGTGTGAAATAGGTATGAAGGCATAAATTCAGAGGTGAGAGAGCATGCATAATATCATGGAGTTTTATAGAGATTTAGTGTAAGATTTTTCATTAAAATTAGTCCAAGTTTCATCAAGTTTGAGAGAGTTGGAAGGAGGTGTGTCTGAAGGACTTTGGAGCTAAATATTGTGACCACTATCAGCTGAGTGTTGGAAGCATATATTAAGTGATTTTCTTATCAAAATCTTGTGTGATGATTCATATTCATGGAAGTATATTTTTGTGAGTAATATTAATAAGGGTTTAGGGGTTGGTGTTCCTTGTGAGGTTGGTGCCTCACTACAAAAATATCTTATGATGTGTAATACTCACTTGAGTACTTTGTTGTGAGTAATATAAACAAGGGTTTAGGGATTGGTGTTCATTTTTTAGTTGGTGTCTCACTAAATAAATCTCTTGTGATGTGTAATATTCACTTTATTACTTTTTTGTGAGTAATATTAACAAAGGTTTTCAGTTGGTTTTCTTCCCCTTGACGGTTTCCCACTTATATCGTGTGTTATGGTGTAATCTTTCATGGTTTTTCTCTTGTGGGTGTATATTATACATTGTTAATCTCACATTAATGAATGTTTGAATGTTAAATGGTGTATGCAAAGTAATTTAATTTTTTAAAGGTTTTTGTAGAACTAATTCACCCCTCTCTCACTTCATTGTGCTTCCAACAACTCCTAAGGCGGAGAAAACAAAACCATGTTATTGTTTGTATATAAATTTATTGAACTAAGCCTTCATCATACTTGCATTCTCTTTCTCTTATTTCTTCTCTCCTACTATCCTTGCTTGCCTCATGACCACCTGGATCTCATATAGTGTTCTTCATGCTTGTTTGTCTTGAATTTTCATATTTTCTTCTTGAGTTTCATCTTCATCTTTATCATTATCAAGATTCCATAAATTTTATGTACAAAAAACATAGAAACAACAACATAATCTTATTCATGTTTTATGATGTTACTCATCTCTATGCAACTCTTACTCAACATGTTTTCAATACTTTATTTGTTCAAATGGACTGAAAACTACCCATCATATTCATTTTCTTGCTTGATTGCGTACTCATTCATGTTTTTCCCCATATCAACTTGTTATAAATCTATACCTATGTCTTCTTTGTCCATATTTATATCATTATTTTCCCAAGGAATCATGGCTCTCTCATATGTTCCCTCATTCTTCTTTTCTTCATCCATCACACACAACAAGTCTTGTAAAATATCATCTACTTCACCTATGCAAAACTAATTATCATTCCTTCCATATTCATCATGATCATTATTCCATTCACCATTTCTTGTATCATGCTTATCAAATGCACTACAAGATTCATCTTGTATAATTTCAAGGAATTCACTCATAGAAACATAAATATCTACTAGAAAACAATCAAATTTTCTTACCTTGTTATCATCCTTTGTATGCATCACTTATTTAACGTCTTGTACATGCTTGTTTCCAAAGATCTATTCATCTTCTTTCCTCATTCCATTCTATCTTTCTTGTACCACTCTTATATCATTTCTTTTCCATATCATTTTTGGTTCCTTGTACATTGCTTAATTCCTCAAAAATCATGAATTCTCTTTCTTACCTTGTCCTTGTTCAATTTTACTTTCAACCACTTTCTTTTTCTCGACCTCTTTTCTCTCTACTTTTGATTTCTGAAGCCATTTAGGCATCACATACCCATGAAGTTTAATTGTTTTTTAGACCTCCACATGGATTTTCCTTTCACTCTTCTCTTTTCTGTCCTCTTTCTCTTGCTTTTCCACTTTCCTCAACTTCTTTTCCTCTTTCCTAATTGCTTCTTCCAACTATGATATTTTTCTTCTTCTCATAAGTAGCTCTATATGCCACTTCACTTTCTTTATCATCACAAATATCACTTCTTCTATTACCATAATATCATCTCTCATTAATTATCTAATATTATCTATATATTTTTCAACTCTCTGAATGCTTTCTCGATCCACTCTTCTTGTCTTCTTACTTCTTCTCTCTTCTTTTATTCTTTCTTTCTTCTCTCTCTATCTCTTCTTGTGGCTTATCAACTTCAAAAATTATCTCACCAACTCTTCCCTATCCATTTTATCTTTTTTATTCTTTCCTCAAGCAAGTACTTTTACCTTTCTTCTCTTCCACACCTCACCTAGGATTCCAACCCCAGTCTTTGGATTTTTTTCCACTCTTACATTCTCCACCTACACCTATCAACCTTCAAACACTCACACAATTCAATTTTAGCCACAAACAAAATTCAAAAACTCAATAATAATCACTCTCTGATACCAAAATGATGTAGATGTCAATAAATTTTCAATGCAGTCAACATGTTAAGAATACCAAACCACAACTATAATCACATGCTCTGCAATGAGGATCATGATTTCTAGCCTTGAATGGATCACACATGCAAAAAATGATTATTTAAAGAAAAATATTAGTCTAATAACCTCATAATTTGTTTCAAACAATTCAAAATATAACATTTCGACTATTAGGATGACCATGTTTCATGATAAATTCATTTACCTTTACCTTCCTTCACCTCTCTTCACTGGCTTTCACACTCCTCTAGCTCAAAATAGTCAAATTTTGGCCTTTTTAGCCTTCACCAATAGTTCGTTCAAAAATTATACCCTAATTAACAAGCTCACTTCCCTACATTATCAGCCATCTAATTGATTAGAATAAGAAAAACTATTAAATTCCTTCATTTTCCCTTAAACTGTCCTTTGTAGGCTTCTCAAGACCTAATCTTTGGTAGTTTCATGGTTGGGACAATCTATGCTTTTCTGAAATAAACTAAGTTCATTTTCACACACCCCTTTATGCCCCCTAAGGTTTGATTGAAATTTTATAGTCTGACTCTTATCCTCTTCTTTCAATTACACTTTTTACTTCTCTAGCTTTCAAGCTCTTACCAGCCTAGCCCTAGTGGTTTTCTGAGAAAAACTTCTGATCCTCTAGGTTTCTTGACACAACCAAACTATTTTTGAATACCCATTTTCATTTTTTCATTGTCCCCAAAGTTACAGATATTGGTAGTAAAGGAAAACCCCTTTTCTTGCAATGTCATCCTCTCAAATTAGTTCTTAGGAGTGTTTCTCTCTCTTGATTACTATAATATCAAGGATCTAAAGCCTATGGATCATTCTCAAGGATTAAAAACTTCAAAAATACATATAAATATTTATCAAGATGATATATGTTAATTATTAGGTCACAGATATAAGTGATAACTTCACTTTTTACTAATGTATTCTCATTAACCAGATGTTGGAATGTACATTCACTCCTAGAGGTTGACTGTTGAAGATTTTGAGGATTTTATTGGTTCTTTAATCCTTAAAATCATCTAAAATGGTATTATTACCATTGAATAAGTTTCAAGATTTAGTTTAAGTTGTAAAAGATTCAATTGAAAGATCCATGCAAAATCATAAGAAGGGTTTCTAGGAAACCTGAGGTTAAATAAACTTCACCAAATGATAAGCATTCACTTCCAAATCCATAAAATCTTGTTATAGTTTTGTTTGGACCTATTCCACCTTTTAAACTTAACATTGGGGCTTGAATTACCTTAAAATGAAAAACATAACCTTACTTCTTTCATGCAACACTGTGTAAATAGGGTATCTATTGTTTCTGGTCAAAATTAAACTAAAACTTGATCATTTAATGTAAGTTATTCATAATTCATTGATATTATGAATAAAATCAACTCCTTATAATGTACATTGTGTATTGTTTATAGTATTCAAGATAATGGATTAAACATTCTATCATCAAAAGTAAATAACTCTGCCTTAGGTCAGATTACTTGTACCTTTAGTGAATCAAGATGTAAACAGAGAAAATTAGATTAAGTTTAGAAAATTATCTCAACAAAACTTCATCTACCTCTAATTCATCAATATGGTGTAAGGTTCATTGTATTATACTAACTCTTATTTTGAAATTAATCATTCAAAAGGAGAAATTAAGAAAATACACCAAAAAAAAGAGTTGTCATTCTCATTTCTCTTCATTGTAACATCCTTCCTTCACTTATAGCTTTCAATAACTCAAGTTTTCCTTCCCATGACCCATATGAGAGAGATAAATTAATCTCTAACTTGAATCTGCCTTCTTTATTGTAATTCATTTATTGAAAACCTAACTAACTCTTATGCCTCATCATAGGCATATTACATCATGAAGCACTTTTATTTCATCTCACTCTTTCTAGGACTCATCTTCACATGTTTAGACATCTATTATACTATTAAACCTTCAAGACTCTCTTTCTACCTCTTACAATCTCTCATTTTCATTTTTACATCCTTTCAAATTTTGAATTACACAAAAAGGAGGGAAATGTCAAATTTGAAATTTGAACCACTTGACCGCCTAAAAATCTCTATCAAGACCTCAACAAACTCTAATACACTCATTAAAACAAAGAACAAGGAGGAATTTGTACTTTTGAAGTCTTTTTGATGATGCCCTTGCACCATGTGCCTACCTCAAATACTTATATTGATATTTATACTACACGAGTTGTGCCTATTAATAATTTTCCCAACACCTCTTCACCTATATCCCCTATAACAATATGCACACTTCTAGGTAGGATGTAAAGAAGCATTCCATGTGGATTAGGTACTTTTATACGAGGTTTTATATGAGGTTCTATTCTGGAGTGGATAATCTATTTAGTGAATATGGGAATGTATTAAGGGACAAAAATGAAAGGTATAATTTAAAAAAATTAAAGGTATGCTTTAGTATTATTCATTAATATGTTTTATTATTGATAAATGCTTTTGACCAGAGTTATGAACTGAAGGGTTTCTTGGGATTAATATGTTTTATATTAGTAACGATTAATATATTTATAAAACATTGATGCAAGGAATACAAGGGTATGTTTAACACGATTTTGAAGAAGGAAGCATAAGAGAAAATTGATATTCTAATTTCCCGTTGAAGCATAGTATTTGGACTAATAAATATATTAACATGCACTATAGAACCATACATGAAAGTGAATATTTTTTATAAATATATAAAAAATTAAGAGTAAAATTAGGGCATGTGCATGGAGATGGGGGACCAAAGAGAGGCCAAAAAACCACTTTATGGCCATTGTAGTCATAACGCGCTCACATTATGGATCGATCACGTTATAACATGATAATGAAAAATTAAGCTAGTATTATAATGTGAGCATCTTATGGATCATATTTAGCAATACATAACATGAGAAGGTTATACAAAATTTAAACATAGATGTTACACCAAATGACAAACCTATTCAAAACAAACTCTCTTTACCAAATTATGAAGAGGAACAACAAATAGGAAATGAAAATTTTATGTAAAACACCTATGATTTTACTTGATATTGATGAAAATATATTAAACCCAATGAATAATAAGATTAGTGAATGCACACTTGTAGAAGAAAATTTAATCAGTTATGGAAAAAAAAATTAACAACTTAAATGAAACATGAATATGTCAGTTGTTTATTAAAATGAAGAAAAATATTAATTTTAGGCCTACTATGAAGACCCTTGGTCTAAGAACATCTAAGACCAATAGTGAAAAATTTATTGTAAAAAATCAAATGAATTCATACCAATCAATAGGTCTAACATCATATACCAAAGATAGTAATACTACCTGACATGTTATTACATCAACTATAGCAAGTAAAGAAACAAAGAAATCTTGTTTAATTAGGAAAATAAGTAGTGTACTAGAAATAAATATGAAAACACTATTGAAAGCTCTCGAATGAAATGAAATAATTGAAGATACAAATAACAATTAATTATAGATGTTCTCTGGTAGAATGCCACAGAAAGACAAAGACATGGTTGAAGAGTTAAACCAAAAATTGAAGAGTTTTGGAAAACTAATACAAGGGTTTTTCCTAATGAAAATACATTTTAAAAATAAGAATTGGTTATTGAAAATATGAATCAAATCCCAAACATTTTTTGGATATGACCAGAACACAATTTTATAATAAGTTTAAAGAGACTCATCCCAAAACAGAAATTATTCAAAGGTATTTTGAAATGGAAAAACCTTTTTAGGTTAAAATAAATCACTCACAGAATACTTGTTGTAGGATCCATATAGAATTTTCTATGCATTATGATTTTTTCTAGCATATATGTGTTAAATTGCATACTAAGAATATTTTGTCAAGAGTGTATGATAAATGTTCCACCTAAATCAGACAAGGGATTTCATCTCAAGTTTTTTTTGTACAAGAGAAGAAGGAATTTTTTAATAATAAATCATGTTTAGAAGGAACTTGTGATAGTTTGTGGTGGTTTGCAAACATTTGCAAAATTGTATACACACAAAGAATACACATGTAATTGGAAATGAACTATTTAGTTTTGGGAAATACAAGTTGGTGGAATACACTTCAAAATATGAAAGAGGCATAGAGGTGTGAATTAGTGAGTAAAGAAATAATTGTATCAAATTTTATGACTATATTTCAAGATAAGATAATGTATGAGTATGCAAAACATACACCTAAAGTTGGATGGTTAGATGAGAAGTTTAGGTTAGACAAGGACACATTTCCTCTTGGTACAATTGTGTTGGTTTTTTGATTTTGCATAGAGCTATACATATATGTTGCAACCACAAAATGAATTGAAATCGCAATACTATAACTCTATTCAAGTTTCCATATTTGTGCATATAGTATTCACTCATGCTCTTGATAACACAAAGGAAGACAAAAGGATTTTGAGGGAGTATCATTTCTATATTAGTGATGATCGTACAAATTCAACACAGTTCATACAAGGTTGCTTTGAGATTTTCAATGGAAATTTGAGTAACAAAAATATCATATTTGATAAACACATCATATGGTTAGATAATTTACATCAAAATTATAGAAATAAAAAATGTTCTACTGGTTGAGAAGGATGCATAGGATGAGAGGTGTTCAACATATTTGTAATTTCACTAAGGTCTTACATGGAAAAAGAGAGCATTATGGTGCAAGAGCATGTGTTAAAAGAACCCTAGTAAGAGAATAGTTGAAATAAGAAGATGGTGCAAAGTTGATCAATGCAACATCCATTGTGGAATGGTGTAACTCAACAATGGGTCAAGGTAATGTCGGTAAGTCTAAAGTTCGTAGGTGTTTTTGGTTGGTAAAAGAAGCTAATTTAGTAAAATATGAATATTATTGTACACTAATGGGATCTAGTGAGTTACACTCTTTTAGAAGTTCAAATTCAGGTTCATGGACTATTCATATTAATAAATGGCATATTTTTTCTCTTCATGTATGTATTCATTTTGGGATGAGTGTGATTCGAAAGAGTGGGTAAATGAATGGTGTTGTAAGACAATTATATCCACTTGATACTTATCAAACTCCATGAGCTCTACAATTCACATTAATTGAATTATCAATTGATTTTTACCATATATTAGACCTAGTGCAACCAGTTATTATATATCTACATTTTTTTGTTAAAATTAATAGTTTTTTCTCATTATGTAACTTTTTATGAATCATTTATTGAAATTAACTACTTTTTGTATAATGTGATGTAGGTCATGTTTATGTAGTTGCAGAAGAAAATAATAAAGAAGGAACAAATTATTATTTATCTCGTTGTGTTAATGCAAAAATGAAATTGATAAACCCTGATCCATAGATGGAGAAGGCCTAGAATATCCTACAAGGCATGTGGTTATTACTGAAACATGGGTTAGAAGATATACAATGATTAAATCTAATGTGTGTTTATTTGAATATTTTGACACTCATAGAAATATTATTCATTATTATCACCTTGTTGTTGCATCTAATGTTCAATTGATTAAATATGATAGTAGACCGCGTAATAAAGGATTGTGGAAAGTTCTTGAGTCTGACCATGAAGCAAAACTTGACATCCTAAAAAATAGATCGGACCCAAATGGTTCATTAGATTGATTTGTATAATGACATGTAAGTTTTATAGTTTATAAGTACTATTGTTAAATTCTTATGTTTTGTGTATTTGAGTAGTTTTTCCTTTAATTTTATTTATTTATATCATTAATAAAGTTATTAATATAGGTTAGTGGTGCCAAAAAAACTTCAACCTTCACATGGTTGGCACCATTAGTAAATCTAAGGAATCAAATGTATGATAATATGTATATTCTCTAGAGTAATGTATAATATATGTTATTTGAACCCAAATCCTATTCTTGAAGTGAAGAGAAGATTTTATTTTAGTACTTTTGGTTTTAATATTCTATTTACTTTATCTTATCATATTAGTAGAGGCATCTTCAGAGGAATCTTCAGAGAGAGAGAGAGAGAGAGAGAGAGAGAGAGAGGAGAGAGAGAGAGAGAGAGAGAGAGAGAGAGAGACCATATTGTATGAAAATTCTCTTTTTAACAAAAACACATTCTCATTTCACCACCTATATCATTTGATATTTTTTTTAACATTCTTTTTACCTCTTACATATTATCATTTCCTCGCCTATATTGAAGGAGAGAGAGAGAGAGAGAGATGAAAGAGGGAGAGAGATCATATTGTATCAAAATATTCTTTTCAACATTATTTTTAATAAGAACACATTTTCATATCACTACCTATATTGTATTAATTTAAAAAAAAAACAATTTATCTCTAACATATCATATTAACTGAAGGTTTTTTCCATGTTTCATTTTCTTCCACTGTGAAAAAATGGGAGAGATATGGGAAAACTAAGAATATGATTTTGTAGGTGGACTAAATGCTTATCTGTATAGGTTCAGACGAGAACATTCCCAAGCACCACAATTTATGAGTTATGACCTGTTAATTTTTTATAACTTTTTTCTCTAAGGACTGATTGAGAGACATCGTCTAACCATTGTATCCCAGAAGGACTGATATGGTTTTGCAGTGTTAAAAAACCATCGATAGCATTTAACAGACCACCCACCTGGACACATGGGAACCATCAATTTGGTGCCACGAGGTGTTGATTCCTATAGGACCAAGAACAAATAAAAAATATATGTGAGAAATTGAGATAGGATTTTTTAGGCATACCAAATGTGCATCCATAGGTTTAGACAAAAAAGTCCCAAGCACCATAGTTTCCTAGTTATGACCTGTCAAATTTTGACAACTTTTTGCTCTCATTGTGCTTAAGAGATGTCATTGGACCGACATATCCTAGAAGGACTGAGACAATTTAACAAAATAAAAACACCACAAAAATCATTTAACAACCTACCCAGACATGTGGGAACCATCGGTTCGATGCCATGAGGTTCTCATTGCAAAATATCACCATGGATGCCCTGACACTAGTGTTAATTAAAGATTTTTACCACATTTCATTTGCTTCCATCGCAAAAAAAACATGTGAGAGATGGGAAAAAATGAGATAAAATGTTGTAGGTGGACCAAATGCACATCTGTAGGTTCAGATGATACATTCCCAAGCGCCACAATTTGGTAGTTATGAATCGTTAAAGTTTGCCTAACTTTTTCCTCTTAGGGTGCACTTAAGAGACATGGTCAGAATGGTGTATCCCAATAGGACCATGATGGTTTAGTAGAAAAATGACACCATTGATAGCATCTAAAAACCCACCCATACATGTAGGAACCATTGATTTGATGCCACGATGTGCCTATATTGTATTAATTAAAAAAAAACAATTTTATCTATAATAATGATGTTAATTGCAAGTTTTTTTTGTCACGTTTCATTCGCTGCCACCATGAAAAAACATATGAGATATGGGAGAAACCAAGATAGTATTTTAGAGGAAGACTAGATGTACATCCATAGATTAAAAAAACATTCCCAAGCACCACATTTTTCTAGTATCGAGCCATCAAAGTTTGAATACTTTTTACTCTTAAGGTGCTTAAAAGACATCGCTAGACATGTGTATCCTAGAAGGACTAGGATGGTTTGGTAGTAGAATGACACATACAATAGCATCTAATAGCCCACCTAGATGCATATGGGAACCATCATTTTGGTTCCATGAGGTTCCTATTGCAAAATATACCCTAGATGCTCACTCTCATGCTCACTCTTTCATTCTCCCATCTCTCACTCACCCTCTCTCTTTCATCATCTTGCTCTTTCTCTCTCTCTTTTTACTCTCCTCTCTCTCTCTTGCATGTCTCTCTCTCTCTTTCTCTTCTCACGGTTTGTGAGTTATCATCCTTTCTTATCTCTCTTTATGTCTCTCATCTCTCTCACACACACACGTTCTCTCTCTCTCTCTATTTCTCACTCTCTCGATTTCTCTCAACAACATTCTCTCTCACTTTAGTAGTCTGTGGGCTACACATCTCTCAATGATCATGACTCTCAAAATCTCACTACTCCTTATTCCCTCTCATAATGTCTCTCCTCTTTCTCATATCTTCACTCTCATTCTCAGATATATCTCAATCTCTTTTATGGTACTTTAACCATGATGCTCATTCTCTCTTGCTCTCGCTCAAGTGTTCTCATTATCTCTCTTTCTCTCTCTATCTCTCACTCTCAGGGACATTCTATCTCTCTCTTGTCTCTCACACATGTCAGCATCTCATTATCAAGGTCACATTCTTTTTATCAATCTCTCATTCTCTAGTTGTCTAATAGTCATTCTCAAGCTCTGTCTTTACTCTCCCTCTCTCTGCTCACTATATCTCTATCAATTCTCTTACTCTTTCTCCAAGACACTCTCACTCTCCTTAATAAGTATTTATCCATCTTTCTTTCATCTCTACAAGAAAACATACTCCTCAATCTGTCACTTTCTCTTTATTTATTTCTTTCTCTCTCTCATATATCCTTCCCACGAGACATCTCTCACTCTATGTCACGGTTTTTCTAATTAGGCCTAGGTCACTTCATTATGTCCTTACTCTTAGGGTGCTCAAAACTCTCGATTAGCTCTTATACCTCTTTCTGGGAAATCACCTCCAATAGCATCATAATACTTTCTTTCTCTCATTATTTCAGTTTCTGACTCTCACTCAGTTATTTTCATAATCACTCTTACTGCCCTGATGCAATTGCTCTCATTGACTTTGGATAAAACCCTATTCATTCTGTTCTCCACACACACGGCACTCTCTGGAAGAAATAAATTCTCTCTAGGTCTCTCTCTAATTTTTCTATATGTATCTCTTTCAAAAGATCATCTCCTTCTCATGGATTAAGCTTTATCCTTATCACTATCTCAATCTCTCTTTATTTTTACTCATTTTATCTCACTCTCGATATCTCCTTCTCATTCTAGATTTCTCTCTCTAGGCTTAGAAGGGGAGAGATCTTGGAAAGCATATGAGAATGTTCACTCTCCACATAGTATCTAATAGAACTCTCACTAGACATCTCTCTCCATCTCTCTCATTGAAAGTCTCTCATTACTAACCCTATTCTAAAATATCTCTCACTCTCTCTTGACTCAGGAAAGAATATTTACAACTTTGCATTTATTTTTTCACACTCTTATAGTTGCTATCTGCGAGAAAATGAGCTATAGTACATTTAAACTGAAGATGATTTTGTAGACAGGCTCTATGCTCTCTCTCTCACTCACTCAGAACATTTGAATTATTAGAATTAATGTAATATTACTTTGTCTCATTACATATGTTTCATTTGAATTATTGAGATTCCAGGAAGTGGATGGCATTGTGCTATTGACATTATATGATTATAATTGATGGCATTGAATGATTATAATAGTGGCTAAATTGTATGTTTGTTACATATATATTTTAATTTCCCATGTCAAAACATAAAAAATTACTATCACTAATAATACATGTTAGTATAACATACATATGTGGAATCATATTAATCCACTTAGATACATGTATAAAGCATTGTTTCATTCCACTATACAAGTTTTGAAAATAAAATATTTTTGTCTCATACATTATATTGATTTGAAAAATCCTTGATACCATATAAAATTTGAAACAAAATCAATGTCTAAACAAAGCCATGTAGGCATACAATGATATACATCAACAAAATACAAATCTATGTACAACATGCCACGAAGGCATATAACAAAATCCATATACATCATAAACTATGTGGTATCATCGAATAATTTGGTTCTCTTGGGTCGCTAGGAAGATGAACTAGTCTACATCAATGGAATGTCCCTTCTGTTGATCAGACTTCCTATGCTCAAAGGATGATTGTAACTCTAGATATTAATACAAATAAAAAACATACACATTAGTATACAACTAATGAAAATATAAAATGACATTACATAACAAATAAATACTTACTGCAATCTCATAATCACTTGGAATCATCCTCTGCCTCTCAAGATCAACCTTCATGGGGGAAACAACCTCAGTAGCTAGGTGCATGAAATTGGAGTTTTCACCTCCTCTTGTGACAACCAATGATGAATGAAATTATAATACATATGAATGTCATTTAATTATACTACATGATGTTATTTAATACAATCAATTCATTATGAAAATTACATTACTATCTCATACCTGTGTAAGAGGCGAACAACAGAAGATATGCCCATACAAACTCCAATATATAATGATTGTCGAATGTTCGATTAGGACACTCTAATGACATCATTAACTGAAAACAAGAAAAGGTTACACACATACAAGTTATATGACATTATCTGCATACATTAACTATAGTTCATTCTCTTCATATATGATGATTAAAAATAATAAATACTCACATTAGTAAATTTAGCTGACATGCACACTCATATCAAACATCCGTTGATGCCAAAGGTCCATAGGCTTGCATATTCAACATCAAATTTTCATTTTAAGATAACATCTCTATATGGAAAACAAATTAACACAAAATATTTACTAATTTATTACAAATTTATACATGAGGGGTTGTCGTGCCTGCAAAACAAATGTGAAGAAGTGGAATGTGATATTGGATGTATAGTTTGACCCTATAATTTTATAAAAAAGACACATGACTCATTAATTTTCATTCATAATGGATTAATATTGTTAATTATAAAATTTAGTATGAAAAAGTATATACTAAATTGCAATTAACTTCATGTAAAATTACTTATTGGTCAATACCAAAGGTCGAATCCAATAGATCATTTATGATGATGATAGTGTCCAACACAAAATCATGTCATGTACCTCCTCTAATTGAACACCCTACTCAGCCTGTGGAACAACTAACTAGGTTGTGGAGCATCCTGATTAGGCAATAGGAGCTTCCTCAATAGGATGTGGAGCAACCTCACTAGGCTATGGAATAGTCTCACTAGGTTGTGGAGCTATGAAGCTGCCTCATGAGGTTGTGGAGTAGCCTCGATAGGATTTGGAGTTGTCTCACTAGTCTGTAGAGCTACCTAATCAACCACATAGCATGTTTAAACTCTTACAAGCATGATAAACTATGTTATATGATGTTTGATGATTCCTTGAAGGATCTAACCTCATCAACACTGGGAGAGATGAGTGCCATGTTGAAGCAATGTATGTGTCAAAGACCTAATAGAACTCAAGAGTATCAAGTTCCATATGGTCTCCTTCACAACAGAAGTGACTGAAACTTATTGAATAAATGAAAAATTAAGGGGTCTAAGTGGTCAACTTGTACAAACATTTTGTGCCCCCAATCTATCCTATGCAAATCCTTTACCTCTTCCTTGGAACTCTCAAATGTCAAAATAGTTTGGGATTTCTTTGAGGATGAACTCACAGTATAGTTTCCTCAAGAAATATTGGGGTACCTCAGAATTGTTACAAGGCTGGTTGGTCAAAAACCATCCACTATCTATCCAAAAAATTATTTTTTATCCCCTCATGGTTACACTAGTGGATCAAGAAACTTATGCAACTCAATAATAAGGGCGTATTAGTTTTAAGATCAATGAATAATAAACATAACTTGTATTTGGTGATTTTTTTTCACCGCATCATAAGACAACTTGTATGCATTAAAATTTTAACAATTAGTTTTGTAACCCTCCTGTGTGTTTATTTGATCCACCACATTTTCAATATTAGAGATTAATAACTCTAATGATGAAGAAAGGTTTTTGTGATGGGTATTTTTTACATTGGGATTTCTTAGGGTATTTATTAAACCCTTAATTTTAACTTTTTTATTCTCAATATCCCCTAAAATGTTTTCTTGGGCATTTGGAGGATGTCTTGGAATTGAAGGGGGTGTTTCAAGTATATTTTGTTTACCTTGGTCTATAGGGGAATGCAGGATTTCACGTGAAGGTATTGGATCCTATGAAAGTTTAAAAAAAAATCAAGAATAATGCAAAAAAAATAGTTTAATAATAAAAATTACCCTAAAATCAACTAAAAATCACCTTATGGACTCTTTTCCATGGCCTATTTGATCAACATACAAGTTTTAAACTTTGAAAAATGTGTTTTTCCTTTTTCTCACTTTAGTTATTTACACAATAACATTTTTTTTCTTTGTGAAATGATTTTGTGGGGTCTTAACCATGATTATTTTTTATTACAGTCATAACGCAAGCACGTTATAATAGGCTTGCAATATGGAAATTGGTAAATTTGAGCCATAACATGCTCATGTTATAACATGAGAATATTTTTTTCTCTAATGTGTTATAACACGATTGAGCCATAACACAAGTTCATTATGGTTATAATGACCAAAAAGTAAAAATTTTGCCTCTTTTTGGTCCCCCCGTCTCCATGCACATGCCCATGAATCTTGAATCATGATGGTTTTACAATTCAAGTTTTATGTTTGAGGATGGAGACTTATGGGGTGGGCATGGGAATGTTGATTTTGGGGATATTGATGTTGTGGGAAATCTTGTTAGGGGTTTGGAAAGAATTCTAGGATTGTTTGTGGTATAAAAATATTGTAATGATGTTAGGTGGGATACTACTGACATTAATGATGCCCCTATTTTTTTGGTTCAATCATGACTGGGATTTATGCCTTTTATAATTAATATTTTTGTTACTTTTGTTGTACTACTATTTTATTATAACTTTAAATATACGATTTTAGCTTTATGATCATTTTTATAACTATTGGATTTTAATTTACTTATACTTCATCCTTGTAAATTATTATTCAAATTTATTCAATTTCATTGAACACAAACCTAATATGTGTCTTCCTTATTAAATGATTTTGATATGGTACATTTATTATATTCATATCTATGAATCACATTGCAATCACCAAGTAAGTTTTTATGTTCATGTTCAACAAACATTTCATAACAAAATTCAATTATATTTATATCCCAAATCTACATTATAAAATAATATTATCTAATAATTCTAATTTTTATTAAAATTTTAATATTAAAATAATATTTCAATTTAAAAAATTATTATTAAAATAAAAATAAATTTGGACTATAGATGACCTATAGTCAAGTGTCATATTTGACGTATAGAATATGTTATAGGTGTATTATAGTCACATTTATAGTTGATCTATAGTCGAAAGTGAAATCCAAATTAAAGACATCTTATAGTTATACTTCCCACTATATTTGACAGCATATTTCCCACTATATCACTTCCCCTTAGCATAAAGGGAATAATTTTACATGGTATAATAAGTATGATTAGTTCATATATATGATGGAGTTTTTTACTAGTACATGTATCTTAGTGAAACCTGATCTAGATGTATAATTATTAGTATGTATAGTTGTCTCCTTGGATTTATTTTTGAGTGATCATAATATAGGAGAATCAAGTAGTTTTATTTAAGTATCATACGATAAATTAATAACGTATGAATAGTATTAGACATGATCTTGAACTTCCGATTGTTGAGAATATGTTATTCAAGTCAAAAAAAATTCTTCTTGGTAAGAAGTTTTTGTTGGACATAGATCAATTGGGCCTTCACCCAATCTAACCTAACACCTATTAATGGTGTCTAATGTATTTATTTAGTATGTATTACTTTGATATCTATTATATAAAAGGGAAGGAGAATGTGTCCATATATTCTATGGTATGAAAACTTCATTATTTGTTAGCATGCTTCTTCATATTAATTTATAGTACATAACTATTGTCAAGGTGTAAGAGGAAATATTTTTCCAATAGCTTAAAAAAACTACTATGGGTATCACGGGTGTTAAGTTAGGATGCAATCTATGAAAATATGTAAGTAAAGTTAGCACACAATCTATATGAAAGGATATTAAGTTAGCACAATCTCACCACTCACTTAACATGGATGAGGAATTATCTTGGCGTGTAAAAATATTGGAAATAACTTTTAGCATGGGGCCACAAGTCCCATAGAATTATTCGAAATTTAGAAACCTAGTGGAAATTTTCAACATAACCAATCATGTGTAGTAATTCTTGTATACATTTCATTTCAAAGAAAATGTTTTAATATGAACGTTTACAAAATTCAAGTTACAAATTTGTATACTTTTTATTGAGTATTATTTGTGAGATCATGTGGATTGGAAAAATAATTTTAGATATATTTGTTACTACTGCTATGATTGAGACTCTCAATATTGTTTATTTTTTTAGTGAAGTATTTTCAATACTAGATTAAAAGTGGGTAATTGTAATATTCAAAATGTGGTATAAGAACTTGGTATTTATGGTATTTAGTACTTATCTTAATATATCTACCATTTAAAAATTACTTGGACAACTTAATATCACCTTCCTATTCTATTCCCACACCTTACATCCACTAGATGAGTACCTTCTCTAGTTAATCTTTTCAGAAATGATAGAATCCTATAATTGAATATTTATTTAATGCCCCTCCATATGTGTTTATGTGTGTGTGTGTGTGTGTGTTTTTCATCACATGATAGGTTCATATATCTTGGATAGTACCATCACCAAGTAATATCCATGCTCCTTTAAATCAATCTCCCATGTTTTAATGATCGTGTTATCATTTAGTCACTTTGTGTGGTTGACCTAGGTGAGAGTTTCAGAACGGTTAGGTGGGAAATAATTATAATGGTCACCTATATAAACACGAAAACTATAATATAATAAGGAAATATATGGATCATTTATCATAGTCAACATAGGAAGATCATAGAGAAATAATTAAAGTGTCACATTCATTATAGCACTATCATAGAAATAATATACTACATTTTTTAAGATATCCATGTTGTGGTCCTAGATAGACCATGATAAAAGTATCAAGTGTTTATTCCAGAGTGTGAGGTATAAACAAAGGGATCCATATATATCTATTATATCATGTGTCTCATCATAGGAGTGAGGTGAACTAGATGGTCTTGATTCATCCACTGAGTAGTGGTACATAGCTCAACACTCTACCCATCAAAGGGGGTGTAATGAGATAATATAACACCAATTTTTTTTAAACCCTTTTAAGTTAAATCACAATTGATATAGAGGGATAAAAAAATTGTCATGAAATAAACTAGGTTCAGAGAGATCAATCAAAAACTTCTACCTTAAAGTCTGCATATGAGGATCATCAACTAGCCTAAAATGGATAAAAATTTCCCATTTCTATCAAACACCTAAAATGACTCACGAAGTCATTATACTTTCTCCTATACCGTGAATTCAAAGTCATGTCAACTCCCAAGATGACATCTTATCATGAAAACTTCATTATCACCTACCTTCTTTCAACTTGTCCTTCTCTAGCATACTCTGTCCTTAGTTCCAAATGAAAAAACCTATGACTCTTAGCTTACTAAAACCTATTCCAATGGATGCTACCTAATTAAAAATTCAAATACGAGTAGATCCAACTATCAATTTGATATAAAAGACAAAATACATCACCTTTTACCTATCTTGTCAATATTGTCCTCTAGGTGCCCTTAAGACCATGTTATTGTTACCTCTATGGTTATAATGATTTAGAAGTACCCATAAAGAAGTAAAATGACATTAAAATACCCTTTAGGGGTAGTATGGTGAGGTCCAAATTTTATATGCCAACTTCTTTTTATTTGTCTCTACCACACTTTTTCATTCTATAGGTGTCTAGTTCTTCTAGCCCTACCTTTTTACATTTTTCATCATAAATTTCACCTTAGGAGGTTTCAATAAAAATTGATAACACCTTAGGATACCCATTTGGGCCAATATTTGACATAAAAAGTTTGAGAAAATCTTTCTTTGAAACATATACCTCAAACCTAGACTTCTAGGGTTTCCAATTAGATCTTATAGGATTGTATCAATATGAGAGAGTACACTATTATGAATATCTTGAAATTTAACAAAATAAAGTATCTTTTCCCTCCAAAATCCTTTACTATTCCCTAAGCCCATGTTTCATACAAATTTCTAGGTTAGAATTCAATGATTTTTGCCTTTAGATCACAATATTTTATAAGAAACCCTAACTAAGCTCTGTGTGAGCCCAAAAACACTAAAATTATTATATCTTCCTTGGAATTTGTTTTCAAGATCTCAAATTTCTTATGAAGGTATGTTACCTACCTTTTTCCATTCTTTTTCTAACAACAAAGGTTAACAAAGTAATTTTCTTCAACTTTCAACTGAAAGAGCCCATGTGAGCACACTAGCACAGGGTACCTAAAACCTACAATCACCACAATAAAAGAACTACCTTGAATAATATTCAATATTGTTTGGATATACTCATAAAACCTTTTCCTCTATATTTCATGCACATGCATGCTATTTTTCCATTACAACAAATCTTAAAATGTCTCAAATTACAATACACAGTCACAGTTCTTACTCAAGTTTTCAATCATGCATGCACAGAAAAGGGAAATTATATTCAAATCTATAACATACACCTCTCCAATTCTTCACCATGTGTTTTACCTATAAAAATATTTAATTTAAATATCACAACCTCAAACACAAAGGATTCTGTCAAGAACACCATTTCACTGTCATGTGATCATTGATTTAACAAGAGAAAATCAGAGCATATATCAGTCATGTCATCATCATTTACTTGAAGATTCTAACATACTCATGAGATGATAAATATTGGTTCTTAATCAACCTATTCCATTGAAAATAAATTTAACAAAACCTTTCCTTGAATCTCAAACTCAGAATCATGCACCACAGAAACAAAATCTTATATAAAACAAAGCTTATTATGCATATATTAGTTTGTACTACCAAATCTGAGTTATATTCCTTCCTTCCTTGCTTCTCCCATCCTCCTCACGCGTCCTTTTTTCTTCCTATTTACTTATAGGAGGTTACTAACTCCTTCATTCTAATCATTCTTCATTTTAAATCATATTTTTTTCCTTTTACAACCCTAACTAACTCATTCCATGACTATAAAGGCTCTTTCATGGCCATTATATACATCTTACATCATTTTAACATTCCATTGACTCATAATCTCCTACTAGGACATACTCAACATGTTCTATACCTCTAACACCTCCTTTACATTCATTAAAACGTTTTTTAGTCACTTTACAAGCTCATTTCTTCATTTTACATACTTGGAATTTGAATTTGAAAAATGGAGGGAAACTAGTAATTTAAAATTTTAAACAACCTAACCAACTAGGATTCCTTCTCAGGTCTTAAACATACCCTAAAAAGACTAACTCACCCTCCCAGTACCTCATCACACCCAAACATACTTGTCTTGACCTCATGAACATAATTAGATTGAGAATTGACAATTTTGATGTTCTTTGAAGATGCCCATGCATCATACTCCCAAGGTGGGGAAAAGTGCCCTTGTAATTTTCTTGTTTAGCTCCCTTATTTTTTAAATTATTCATCATCCTTGCATTATTTTTTCATTCATTCTTCATTCTCATTATCCTTGTGTGTTTCATAACCACCTAGGTTCCATAACTTTCTCTTTTTCCTTACATTTTCTTTGACATTGGTTCCTTCTCTCTTGAATTGTATCTCCACATTCATCATTCTCAAAATTTCATTCATTTTACCTGTACACATAAATATAATAACATAAAATATATTTCCTTTATCTTTTATCACTTCTTTCATCTCTATGTATCTTTTTATCATCATGTATTCATCACTTCTCTTTCTATAATCCTCATTTCTTTTCCTATTTGCTTCCCCATTCATGATTTTCATCATATCAAGATGCTCCATATCTACACATTCTTCTTATTCATTCTCATTTTGATCAATATTTGACCAATAAATCCTTCCTCTCTCATCCATAGCTTCACTCTTCTCGTCTTTGTCCATTACATAAATCAAATCTTGTAATAGTTCTTCTAATTCACCTTTGCAAAATTGATCAACATACCTCTTATCTTCACTATGCTCATCCATCCATTTACATTTGCTTGTGACATGCTTTTTGAATGCACGATTAGAGTCATTTGGTAAAATTTAAAGGAATTAACTCACAAAATAATCATTATTAAGTAACAAACCAACAAATTTACTCACCTTGTCTTCATTCATTGTGTATCTCTTCTGAAGAGATAAAGAATTCTTCAATCATATATATTTCTTCTCTCAACATGAGAGTGTCTTCTTCTTCAATTACCTCATCAAACTTGGGGTTGTCTTGGCCATCCTTCCTTGCATATTCTTTACCTTTTCTCAATGTTCCTTCTTGAATTGTGTAGGAGCATTTACCAATATTCCCTTTAGATTATCTTTGTATCTCTTTACAAGATTTTTATTCCCCTTTTCTTACTTCATTTAATGATCTTAAGTCACCATGATCTAACATATCATCATTTTTTTCATAAACCACTTGTTCAGATTGAAGTTTTTCATTGTCTTCTTCATGAGTTTGTTTGATCCTCTATAAGATTCTTGGCTTCCAACCTTGGACTAATTCATACATGTTATTATCTTCCTCAAATTGGGATTTTCCTCTTTCCTCATGCATTCTTGGAGTATATTCACCTTGTTCTTTCTCTTGTTAATGCATTTCTTACTTACCATATGTTTGGGATGAGTTCTTGACTTTATATCAGTTGTCTATTTGCATATGTATCTTGAACTTTGTTCTATATAATATCCTTCTTCTCCTTTGGTTTGTATACTTGACATAAATCCTTGGTAGACCTGCCCTTTGCTTGCATCCTCTACTTTCATCATATTCATGTTCATACTTGATCATATTCATGGTTTATGATCTCTTTTGAATGAGAAAATTGGTGCTTGTTCTTGGTACATTCCTTTTCTCTATTTTCTTCATTAAAAGTAATTTTCAAACCTTTCTCCTCTTATTTTCCAACATGTATAATCCAGTTCATATTTAATGCTCCATTGTTAGAAATCTCTCTTTTCCCACTAGTTCTTTATCCTTCTAAGAAACTTTCTCATGCCTCATAGAATGGAATTTGATCTTCATATTCCTCTTGATCAGGCTCAAAATCTTCTACTTTGTCTTTATTTTTTGTACTAGTTTTACTTTTTCTCTTTCAACTTCATCTTCATTCAAGGGTGCTTCATTTGACCCCTTTTTATCCACCTTGAGGTCTTATCTTTTACCTTCATCCCAATTATCTTTATACCTAAAATAATAAATTCAAACATGGAATTATATTAAAAAAAAAGATCCTATAAGGCTCCCACAAGAATCTTTTTCATAGACACTTCCTTATTTTCTTTTCTTTCCACCTTATTCTCTTCCTTGTTCTCTTCAATGAGAACTCCCTTCTCAAAATCTTCTCCACATGGTATCTCATTTTACTTCACCATTCTATGAGTATATTTCACCATTTATTTTTCCAAAGAAATCATATTTTTCCTCTTCTTCTTCTCCATGAGTAGATTGGTAGGCCACTTTACCTTCTTTTTAAACTTCAATCCAAAATCTTGAACCTTCTCTTCCATCATGGTCTTTATCATGGATTCTAACTTCTCAATCCTTTCTATTGCAACCTTTATCTCCTTTTCGGAGAGTAAAACTTTCCTTTTTATTCTTCCATTCACTTTGTTATGGTATTTTCCTTCTTCTAAGCCCTTGAATTTTCTACCAATGTCTTTCCTCAATCTCAGCATAAGATATTCACCCAAGTCTCTTTCACCTTGGTCTATTGATCTTCTTAATTCCTCACCTAGGTCTTTTTTACCCTAGTCTCTTGGTATTTTCTAATATATTTAATACTATAGGTATTCTCCTTTGTAGTATTCTACCTCTCCTTAGGTGGCTTACCAACACCTCATCTTGTCTCTTTTAGATAGCTTATTTTCTTATCTTCTTAACCTGTTAACAATTCATCACTTCACCACTTGTTAGGTACACAGATGTATAAAGGCTCATAAAAAATTATTTAGTCAACTATAAATTAGAAATATTCAAGCATAAAATTTCCCATAATCTCAAGAAAGATTCAAACATCTAGGCTCAGTAGTACTACATTCAAAGATCAAGAAAGATCCATTCTTAAAAGCTTAACATTATTTAAAGAAAATTAAAGAAGAATATAATCTTTAAGGATCACAAAAAAAAATTATTCTTCACCAAGTCCTGGTCACTTGCAATCATATCCTTGAGATAATATTAGTTCCAAAATTTCAACAATTTCCTTTAAACCATCTTTCTAGATACAAACATGATTTCTTCAACCTTGTAACTTAATCCTTTCAATATTAGTAAAAAATAGGATTTCAAAGAGGTTATTCATGCTCTGATACCAAATGATGTAGAGGGATAATATTTTTTCATGTAATCAACTATTTTCAAAGATATCAATCAACAACTTCTACCTTAAAATTTGCATATGAGGATCATTAAGTAGCCTAAAATGGCTAAAAATTTTCCATTTTGATCACATCCCTAAAATGGATCACCCTTTCATTCGAATTTCACTTATACCATGCATTTAAAGTCATGTCAACTCCTAATATGACCTCTTCTCATGAAAACTTCATAATCACCTACCTTATCTCAACTTTCCCCTTCTCTAGCTTACTTTATCCTCAGCTCCAAGTGAAGCAACTTTTGAATCTTAGCCTACTAAAACATATTCCAATACATGTGCTCTAACTCACACTTTAAATAAGGTTATATCAAACTATAAACTTGATATAAATCCCAAAGATGTCACCTTTTATCTATATTTTCAATATTGTCCTCTAGGTGCCCTTAAGACCATGTTATTGCTACCCTCCATTGTTAGAATGATTTAGAAGTACCCATCAAGAAGTAAAAAAAAAATCAAATACCCTTTAGGGTTAATATGGTGAGGTCCAAATTTTATAGTATAAATCATTTTTATTTCTCTCTATCACACTTTTTCATTCTCTAGGTGTCTAGTTCTTCTAGCCTTGCCTTTTTACATTTTTCATCATAAGTTTCACCTTAGGAGGTTTTAAGAAAAATTGATAACACCTCACGATACCCATTTGGGCCAATATTTGACATACTAAGTTTGAGAAAATATTTCTTTGGAACATATACCTCAAACCTAGACTTATAGGGTTTCCAATTAGGTTTTATAGGACTGTATCAATAGGACAGGGTGCACTGTTATGAATATCTTGAAATTTTACCAAATAAAGTCTCTTTTTCCTCCAAAATTATTTAATATACCCTAATCCCATGTTTCCTACAAATTTTTAGGTTAGGATTTGATGATTTGTGCCTTCAGATCACAGTCTTTTCTAAGAAACCCTAACTGAGCTTTGTGTGAGCCCGAGAACCGTAAAATTTTTACATCTTTCTTGGAATTTTTTTTCAAGATCTCAAATTTGTGATGAAGGTATGTTACCCACCTTTTTCCATTCTTGTTCTAAAATCAAAGGTCAAGAAGGAAATTTTCTTCAACTTTCAAGTGAAATAGCATGTGTGAGCACGTTAGCACAGAGTATCCAAAACCTTCAATAACCACAATGAAAGAACTACCTTGAATAATATTCAATATTTATTTTATATACTCATAAAAAAATTTCCTATAGATTTCATATACATGCATGTTATTCTCCCATTATAAAAAATCTTAAACTTTCTCAAATTACAATACATAGTCATAGTTCTTACTCAGATTTTCAATCATGCATGCACATAACAGGGGAATCAGCTTCAAAGCTTTATCGTACACCTCTCCAATTCTTCACCATGTGATTTACCTCTAAAAATCACCTTTTACCTATGTTTTCAATATTGTCCTGTAGGTGCCCTTAACACCATGATATTGCTACCTCCATGGTTAGAATGAATTATAAGTACCCATCAAGAAGTAAAAACACATTCAAATACCCTTTAGGGCTAATATGACAAGGTCCAAAAATTATAAGCTAAATCACTTTTTATTTCTCTATCACACTTTTTCATTCTCTAGGTGTCTTGTTATTCTAGCCCTACCTTTTTACATTTTTCATCATAAATTTTACCTTATGAGGTTTCATGAAAATTTGATAACACCTTAGGATACCCATTTGGGCCAATATTTGACATATAAAGTTTGAGAAAACCTTTCTTTGGAACTATACCTCAAACGTATACTTCTAGGGTTTCCAATTAGGTCTTATGGGACTGTATCAATTTGAGACAGCGCACTGCTATGAAAATCTTGAAATTTAACAAAATAAACTCTCTTTTCCCTCTAAAATTATTTAATATACCCTAAGCCCATGTTTCACACAAAGTTTTAGGTTGGGATTCGATGATTTGTGCATTTAGATCACAATCTTTTCTAAGAAACCCTCACTAAGCTCTGTGTGAGCCCAAAACCCCTAAAATTCTTATATCTTCCTTGGAATTTGTTTTCAAGATCTCAAATCTCTTATGAAGGTCTGTTACCTACCTTTTTCCATTCTTGTTTTAACAAAAAATGTTAACAAAGTAATTTTCTTCAACTTTTCACTTAAAGAGCTTGTGTGAGCATGCTAGCATAGGGTATCTAAAACCTTCAATCACCACAATGAAAGAACTATCGTGAATAAAATTCAATATTGTTTGGATATACTCATACAAAATTTTCCTCTATATTTCATGTACATGCATGCTATTTTCCCATTACAACAAATCTTTAACTTTCTCAAATTACAATACACAGTCATAGTTCTTATTCAGATTTTCAATCATGCATGCACAAAAAAGGGGAATTATATTCAAATCTATAACATACACCTCTCCAATTCTTCACCACTTGTTTTACCTCTATAAAGATTTAATTTCAAGATCATAACCTCAAACACTAAGGATTTTGTCAACAACACCATTTCACTGTCGTGTACAATATGATCATTGATTTAACAAGCTAAAATTAGAGCATATGTCATTCATGTATTAATCATTTACCTTGTTTCTTACATACTCATGAGATGATACAAATTTGTTCTTAATCAAACTATTGCAATGCAAATAAAGGTAACAACCCCTATCCTTGAATCTCAAACTAAGAATCATGCATCATAGAGATAAAATATTATACAAAACAGAGCTTATTATGCATATATTAGTCTGTATTACAAAATCTAAGTTATCTTCCTTCATTCCTTCCTTCTCGCATCCTCCTCAGAGCTCATTTTTTCTTCCTCTTTCCTTATATGAGGTTACTAACTTCTTCATTCGAATCATTCTTCTTTTTAACTCATATTTTCTTGCTTTTACAACCCTAACTAACTCATTCCATGACTCCAAAGGCTCTTTTATGGCCATTATATACATGTTACATCATTTTAACATTCCATTGACTCATGCTCTCCTAATATGACCTAATCAACATGTCCTAGACCTCTAACACCTCCTTTATATTCATTGAAACCTTCTTTAGTTACTTTACAAGATCATTTCTTCATTTTGCATACTTGGAATTTGAATTTGAAAAATGGAGGGAAACAAATAATTTGAATTTTTAAATAATTTGACCAACTAGGAATCCTTCTCAGGTCTTCAACATATCCCTAAGACACAAAAATCGCCCTCCTAGGAACTCATCAAACCCAAACATACTTGTCTTGACCTCATGAGCATAATTAGATTGATAATTAACAATTTTGATGTTCTTGTAATATGCTCCTTCATCAATAATATTTATGTTTTGGGTGAATAAGATGTCTGATTATGATCAAGATTAAATCATCACACATATTCAAACATAGAAATTATTAGATAAGATATAGAGGAATTTGGATAGGCCAAATTGAAATTTGATAAAGTGAAGAAATATCCATGATAGGTTTTTAACACCAAGAATATGTTTAATGAGTGCACTATATGAATTCCATGAACCTATCCACATCATCTGCACACAATGTAATTATTTTGATAATCACGACAACATTTTTATATAATTTGTTATGCATTATGATCATTTTGTCACACATTCTTAACATGTTATAATGTTTCATCGTGAAACCCTGGTTATCTTATGGAAAAGTATATTAGAGTAAGGGCATTTATCAAATATTTTTAATACTTCAAGATTGTCTATAATTTCCTTTCAAAAGTTAAATATTTTTTATATTAAGTAATTAGGCTATATTAGACTAAAATCTATTTTCCTTATTACACCTATCACATTCCCCATTCATATTTAATAAATTGTAGCTTAATTCACATAGCATCAAGTGTATTCATTATTTAGCTTTCAAATTTCAAATTTTTAGGGTTAAAATTATTTCAAGTTTATTATCATGAGATGAAATTAATCTACATATGTTTTTCTTTAGTATTTTAAATGCATAAAATGGCACATTCTAGCTACACCTATCTACACCAAGTGTAGTTATTAAAGCTAAAAAATGTATTTTATTCCTTTTAATAAAGAAATTTCAATTATATAAACATTTATAGATACATACACTTGGTCTTCGGCACTTTGGGAACATCGATTTTGACATACATCAACACATGCATAATTTCCACATATTGTTGAGTCTACAAATCCATTGTCTTATTCACCATTATTTCTCTCTCTCACACACACAAAGGATAAATTTTGTATATACCAGAACACATTCAAAATCCTAGAAAAACATATTAATGCCTTAGTTGAATGTTTTCCACTCCCATGACACTACTGATTAACCTAGAAAGTACTAGTTATTACAAGGACCACCCTTTGTTATAAGTTTTTAGGGACCCTCAATGATCATTTTTCAAATTAGGAATCATCCAATATTAGGTTGGCCAAGACATGTTTCATAGGTAACATATGGTAGAAAATTAGTAAATGTTTTCCTATATATACATTTAATTTCAAAATTTAGTAGACACATCTTGATATTCTAGACACATCGCTCTCTTAGAATAATCTCTCTCAATTGAGGATGATTGTCAAAAAGTATAAATATATATGGAATCTTAAACAAACATGTCTAGAGAAATGCATAGATCCACATATAAATTCAAATAGGTCAAATTATCATGGTGCCAAATTTCAAATTCTAAATGAACGAAAATTACTTATGAAAATGATTTTTCACACATTCACATAGGATGTAAAACTACATATAACTTTATTTTTCTTCATAGTATTATTATGAATTTAATGCTCATCTAATCATTAGGGGTGTGGTGAGAATATCCAACGTGAAATAATAATCTCTTTTTCGTGTTATTTTTGGACATAAAATATATAAAACAATCACACAAAATCAAATAGGTTAGAATAATATAGAAAATGAAGATGAATTCCTCCCAAACATTTTAGACCGCAAAACCCTTCCCAAAATTTCTAATAAATTTTGATAGTTCTTGTATTTTATAGGTGTTTGTATCTAATGATAGCCTCATAACATCATGCAAAACCTATTTTTCATCTAAGAAATTAACAAATCATTTATATATTAGTTCCACCTAACCTGCAAAACTTTATGTGAATGAAAATATGTTATAATCAAATAAGTAACTCATCCTTTTTATTTTAAATCAGGACTGCTATTCTCTTCTTTACCCCCTCCTTATAATGATGTTGCTAAGATGGTGGTAAGGTATGTCACATTGGAAGGCCGTTATTCTACTCTGGCTCTTCTCCATCTTGTTCTTTTTAATCATTTTAGGCACTCTGCTAAGGTAAGGCTTTATTACTACATTTCATTCATTATAGAAATTTTTATTGATGTGTAAGCCCATGTGAGAGCCCTTCCCCCGCATCAGGTAGTCATATTCCTTTTACATCAGTATTTCCTTGATGTTGGTCTCAATGATCGAGCTCGCCCCTTTGCTCCTCCTCCCCCATAGCAGAGCATGGTTAGATTTAAAAAATTCCATCTTTCACCCCACCCGAGCTACTAAAAGAGTGTTGTGTAGTATGGAAAAGGGTAAAACGATTGTTGTAGAAGGCCTCTTGAACATGAGCCACTCTTTCCCTAACCCCTAATTAGCATTGATATGAGAACACAACTAAAGCAATAAGTTGATGTCATTAAGGGTATTGAAGATAAAGTGAATTTTCTCCTTAAATATGACAACATGGATGACTCAAGTTCCATAGCCTACAACAAACTTGAGGAAAAAATTGGTAACCTGTCCAAGAGGGAACAAGCCATGGAAGATAAAATGTGGTAGATAGTCAACAAGAAAATCAACCAATTCTCCATGCACAAATATTTTCTTAAATTAATTCAGGTCCAGGTAAAGAAGACATGTGATATTAGTGTCATTATGAAGGAAATTTGGAAAAATGGTAAGGCCAAGTAGAAGGCCTTAATAGTAAGCAGCAAGGACCTAAAAAGAAAATGACACTCAAACTTTATAAGGCCTTAGTGGATTCTTAAAAGGTTTTTAATGAGTTCCTTAAATAGTTGTCTCTTGTCTCATGTTCCCTCTTGTCTCGCTCTGGGTTTTTTGCAGTATACAAATGCTATTGAGATGTGTTTTGGCTATTGTTAGGATTCTTGTTGGCAGTCTTCCACTGCCTTGTTTCTCATTATTCTATCTAGCTCTGTTAGGCTTTTGCTGTTGGGGTGTGGATCCCACATATCAAAAAACCATTGCAATTTTATTTCTCTCTCTGATTTTGTGCTTGTTGTTCCATGGGGTATAGTCCCCTTTAAAACCATTTATCAATAATAAAAAAAATAATCCTTTTTCTTATTGTGTCCATTTTAAATCATCTAATCAAAAGGCATATACATCATTTGTAATTTAAATTATTCTATATAATGCCCTTGTTTATAATATAAAAATTGTTTTATTTTTACTACACTTCATATTGTTATATATAAAATTGTTAAAGAAATATGACACCTTGGTTTGGAAGAGAATTCATGAATATTTTCAGGTTTTAGTTTAGGTGATTCATATAGTTTTTTAATACATTATTGAAACCTTTTTTTTATTGATAAGTGCACTCAACTGGGAACTATATTAAATAGATTATCAGGTATCTCTACTCATTCTTCAAAGGAAGAATTAGCGGATTTATAATTATGAGTAAGCATACAACTAAACTAGTGATCACCTTAAGCTTAAGAAACTTTGAAGTAAGGGACATCCACATCATCCAAGTCACCCAGGAAATGATCCTGGAATCAACCATTTTGAATCTCCATGTTGGGTATCTCCATATCTCCAGGCCTTGCACTCAACAAGACTTGATCCATGGTCAGATCATTCCAATCTAATAAACTTCACCAATATACCAAGGGCCCTTTGATACTATTGATACCTTAAAATTTAATGTAATTAATTTTAATCATAGGGACTATATCTTATGCCTCAAGGTAATGCACATGTTAAAATAATATTATGAGACTATAATAATATCATAGTATGAAATTATATCATATTTTATAGGAAAAGACTTCAAGGGATCCAAACCTCAACTATGAGATAAAGTAAGTAGGTTACATTCAATAACTTCTAGTTTCTATGAACTCTCACTTAACCATATGAGATTTCTATGTTGTTTTTGTTTAGAAGAAACTTAAAATTTATTTGGTTAGCTGTTGTAGACACCTAATATATGACTACATAATTTTAATACTAAAATTACACTTCTTATCCTATTTTATATCATTTCATTATAATTAGGTATTTCCCACTAATTGGATAACATTCCCCTTCATTTTGGTCAATTAATGACACTTTTTTAATTAACTAGCCTTCCCTTCATCCTGGATACCAATTAACGACACTTCATTAGTCACAATCCTCTTTTAATTAATTAATTAACCATTATTAGTTAATTAAACCTTTCAATCTTCTATTTAACCAATAAACCCTCTTATTGGTTAAATTCTCCTTTCAAACCCTTCAAATTCTACCATTTTCCTTCTAAATCACCTCAAATGGCTTTTAAAGCTTATCTTGGTCTATTAATTAATTCTAGTTGATTTATTAAATCATATCCAACTCCCATGAGTTACTAATTCTTTATTATTCTTCTAATCATGTTTATCCATTCCCCTAATTCTACTTTACCTTTATCACACATAGGTTGCAAGCTTCTCCCAAATTGGAAAGCTATATAAACAACATAGTACCTTCCTTCTAATCTTACACCACACATACCAATGTTACTATATGCATATGATAAGAACATTTAAAATTTGAAAATCCTATTGATCAAGAAACCCCTTCTATCCTCTACTTGCAAAGAGTATCAAGAGAAAAACATACATGGCAATTGAGTCTTATTTGTGAGATCTCTTCCTCTTCATGGACATAGCTTCATTTGATCACATGTAGTTATGTTCAGCTCAAAAAAGGAGTACCTACAAGTAAAAATAGCATAAAAGACATCAAACGATGGATTATCATTTCATGTTAATTAGATGCATTTGTTAGCTTTTCCTTTTCTATGGCTTTATCACATGCTTTGTTAGATTATCTTTGTTATTGAGACTACTTAGTGTTAGTTTATATTGATTAACTTAGCTTGGTTTAATCATACGCATACATATGGCATGCCTGGCAGGACACTCTTTTATCTCATGTGCATTTCTTGAGTTTTTGTAGTTAAGTTTAATTTTTGTATACTAACCTCTTTTTAGCACATGTTGAAATAACTTGTATTTCTTAACATTTTTTTGTTGAGTTTTCATGTGTTGAGTTTTCCTCGTAGGTGTGAATGAGGTAAACTATTGCCAAATTTGAAGCTTATCAGCAAAAATTTGAGCTTTTTGACATTTGTGGTTTGTTTTTTAATGCATTTTTGAAGTAACCCAGGATGTTTATGCTAGGATAAATTTTGTCTATGCTTGCATTATTCTTCATGGGCTAGCATTGTTGTATGTGTGCTACCTTCATTTTTACATGTGTCTGCATTAAATTTTGTGTGCTACCATCATATTACTTACACTACCATCCTCTATATTTATGCTAGCTTCATCTGTATTTTCACCTTTATCTGCGTGTAGTGCCCACACTTTTATAGCTCAGTTACTTGTTGTTCCTCTTACTATTAGACATGTTTTGACAGGGATTTGTTATATTTTGGAATTACATTAGGAGATTTGATTTGATTAGACATGTATGGATGTTTAGGCGTATAACGCCGATTTAGCTTGATTACTATGTTGTTTACATTATCTTATGATGTCATGGATACTAATTGATATGATATTGTTTTGGAACGTAATTATATTGATGGATACTCAGTTTGTTGCATGTTGGAATTCTATGGATACATGTCATTTTATTGTTGTGACTAACTTATAGAAAATTATGTATAGTTATGCACGTTGTCGCACTTTTGATTCCAGAAAGATAATATGTTAGTCTAGAATTCATTGATATCTTATTTAGTAGTTGATTTATATTTTATTAGACACGTGTGTTTAATGTGTGCAATGAGTGTGCAGGTGAAAGGTCACTGGAGAATGTGGGACTCAAACTAGCTACGTAACTTTACACAAGCAGCCCATAGGCTAAGTCCTAGCTGTGTTTATTGCTTGAGGCCTTAGCGTTAGAATTATTGTTTTGGGCACCATGGGTGACCCTCATTTGTAATGTAATATGTCTTGTGATTATTAATTTTGCTTAGGGTGTTTATTTTGTGTTGTAAACTTGTTTTGGGGAATTAATGACCCCACCTGCATTAAGTTTTGAATTATTTTAATGATGTACTTAATCTAGAGGGTTTAGGGTCATATGTGAACCCTTGGGTGGGCCCCACACCCTCTAACCTTGTGCCAATTTTTCCAAACCCGAAATTGGGTTATTTTAGGCATTTTTAGGGACCCCTTTTTAGTTTGGGAGTTCCCTTATCATGAAAATGAGCCCTTGGACCCTACCTAATAAGTAGGGGGGCTTATTTCCAAGGCTAGAGGGAGTTTTCCCTCCATTTTTGCCTCTCCTTTGGTCACATCCATGTAAGGGGTATGGATTAGTGTGCTTGTTAAAAGTTGCACAAGAATTGTTTTTTTATCAATTAGAGTAATTTGGGAGAAGAGGGCTAAAAGTCATTTTATCCTTTCTCTCATTTATCCTTGGCATCTTTGACCTTGAAGGAGGAGAGGGGTGACACATGTCACCCCCTCATAGGTGAGGATTTTTACTTGCTTCTCTTCAAATTCCCCCTCATGGGAAAAAACGAGAATATTTTTTTGGAGCTATTGCTTGGAGTCTTGTGGATTTGGAGCTAGAGTTTTCTTGGGTCAAGAAGTGGAAGAGATTGAAGTTTGGAGAGCTTATCTTTGAGGTAGGCTTCTTGAACTTTATTGTGTTTGTTATATCATGCTTGAAATTTTTTGTTTACTTGAAATTTTTTTTGTTGCATGAAGATCTTGTTGTTGTTTATTTGATTTTGCTCCCTCCATCATATGGCATGATGGAGTTTTGGAGTTGTGGGGGAAGAGAGGGGAATTTTCCCTCTCAATCCTTATAGGCTTGATGGGCAAGCCTTGTAGGATTTGGTTACTCCCCTCAAATGGTTGAGGTGGGCAAGGTGGGTCATTTGGCATGAACCCCCTTCCCCATTATTGGTAAGGAAACCCCTTTGGGGTTTGAAAATCCTTCCAAGAAGGATTGGTGAAAGGGTGGAGGAATAAGGAGGGCTTGATTGAAAATGGAGAAATAACGAGGATATGGAGATCTTGCTTTTGTGCATTCAATGTTGGTTATAAATTTTGGAGAACTTCTCTTTTCTCTTCCCCATTTTAGAGGTGGAACTTGGGTTCTCCTCCTTTTCACTTTTACAAACTTGGAGTCTTGTTTTGATCTTTGCCTTGTTTTTGTGTGGATGTAATGTTGTTTGTTCACCCTCTCTCTTGTGCATAGTTGTGATTAGTTGTCCTCTTTCCCATGGGCTTGGGGGAGGCTAGCATGCATCCCAACCTTGGGAAAGGAATGTAATGATGCCTATGGTTGGGTGGCAAAAGAAAATTCTTCTCCTTGTTTGGATTCTTTGAAGGCATGTGCATTTGGATCTCAAAGTTAGATGTTGGTTTGCGCTCTTGGTCATCTTCATTTTATCTGTGGATATTACCTCTTTGTAACCCTTTTGGGAAAAAACTTGTGGAAACTTTCTCTTTAATGTAATTCCTCTTCCTTTTGGTATTTGCTAATCACTTGTAAGATTTATATTCCATTTGTATTTGAAAGCCTCCTTTCAAGCTTGGGAAGGAGTTGTTAGTCTGTTTTCTTATGTATTTTAGCATGTTTTTTGAAATATGATGTATTGAGAGATTGGGAAAAAGGAGCCTTGTATAATATTGCATTTCTTTAAAATACTTTTAGTAGGAATATATGTACATTCCTTTAACATGCTTTGTTTTTGGAATATTATTTGGACAAAAAAAATATTATTTATTGGAAATGAAATCTATTTTGTTATATGAAGTTTTCTATTTAATATTGAAAGGAACTATTTCATTTTGAAAAGTACATCTCTTTGTAAAATTTTCATGGATTTAGAAACTAAGTGGAACTAGATTTAAAAAGGAAATATTCCTACCACTACATGACTTTAGAAATTTGATTATTTGTGTTCAAGGAAAGTTGATTTAGTAGGAATATGGTTGCTTTGATATTTGTCAAAAGAATAATAAAATAAATTAAACTTGTATTAATCACATTTGCTTGGTTTATTATGGAAAATAAGCATTGCAGATTTGTTGTTTTAAAACTGATTTTGTTTTCCTAAGTGCAATACCCTTAGTCTTATTATATATATTTTTATTTCATTAAGTGTGTGTGTGTGTGTATATACATATATATATATATATATATATATATATATAGAAAACTTAAACAATATCATTTTTAAAATTTTGAATGATGAAAGATTATATATAAATACACACACACAGACACACATATCTATATGTTATATAATATAAAACTTAAATTAAAACTCAATTTTTATAAACAAAAAATAATAATAAACAAAAAAATAAGAGGCGACTATTTTTTTTGTTTTGTGCAGTGGTTTGTGTGGGGGAGGGCCGAACCCCTCCCCCCACCCATCCATGGCCGCCACCTCCCTGCACACCCTCGGCTTGCCTGTGCCCCCTCTCCACACTGTCCCTAGCCTTCTCCCTCTAGGCCTATCCCAAACCTGACCCCGCAGCACCCTCCACCTTCTTGGCTACCCCCGTTCCGCCATAGGTCCCCACCCGTTCATCACCACGTTGTTGCCGCCCCCTTTCCCCATCACAGACAACCTCCTTTTCTTCCTCCTACCTTCACCGCCTCTTTCTCTAGCACAACCCTTCTCTTTCAAATCCCCCCCCCTCCTTCACAAAAAAAATTATATAAATAAATATATATTTCTCTATACAAAAAAGAGAGAGAAACCCTAGCTGTGTATACATACATACATACATACATACATACATACATACATACATACATACATACATACATACATACATACATACATATACATACATACATATATATATATATATATGTTAGTATAAATAAATATACATGAATTAAAGATGGAGAATCTCCATCAAGATCTCCATGGAAGAAATTATTCAAGCTCGCTTCCCACCTACACCTGCAAATGACAACACAAAACAAAATGAGAAGAGAAATGAGAAAGAAAAAGAAAAGGAACCATCGAGAAAGTTAGGGCAAATTTCAAATCAAGGGCCAGAATTAGATTAGATCCAAGGGCCCATGTTTACTCCTACACATCTTAAGTCATGGACATTTTATGGGAGTGAGAAAACAAATTAAAAAGGGGTATGGGGCAATTAAATAAAAAAGGGGAGACTAATCAAATTAAAAAGGGGTGTATAGACTTAGTAAACTTTGTGTTTTTAAAATTAATACTTAGTATAATAAAATAATCAAGTTTACATTGGGCTAGCGTTTAGGCAACTTCAGAAATTAATAATTAATATGAATTAAATATTTTCAAAAAGGGTTAAGTAGAGTATTAGTGGTTATTGACCACTTCAAAAGAAAAAAAATTACCCAAAATTTTTAGTAATTTTTGGTTTGATTTCGTTGTCTCGAGGTGGGGCGCAACATTTGGTATTAGAGCGAGGTTCACACACACGGACACTCTGGGTAATCAATCATCTGGTTAACAACATTTTTAATAACATTAAAAGTAAATAAAGAAATAAAATAATTAAACATTTTCCACAACCATTTAATAACCTCTTCGCTCACCTCGTGTACAGGATGGCACCCAAGAGGGGACGATTAGCTAGAGGCTTGGGGCGTAGTACACCCACACGGGAACCACTGACACCTAAATTTTGGCCTCAGATATTAGAGGTCATGCAACAGCTGATAGACATTATGCAGCAGCATCTTCCGCCACCACAGGAGGCAAGAGAGGAGATTCCATTGGGAGACGAGGAGCCAATAGGTGAGGATGCATATTTAGAGCCACCAGAGCACATTACCCTGAGGCAGGAGAGGTCACGTAGCCCTTTCGTTCATCATGAGAGGGTATCCTTGTACCGTCATAGCCACTCACACAGTCTTGAGGGACCATTTGGGGATTAGAGACCCCACTCACCTATTGGTTTACATCACTAGGATTGGGATACAGGCAGTGTGATCAGAGATCTTCTTCACTTGTAGCCACCCACCTACCCCGGCTCTACAGATGGCTTTGGGGCTAATTCATGGCTCCTTAGCTTAGATAGTTGCTTTGGCTTGCACTCTTATGAGAGAAATCTCAAGGAAAGGTTCATCATACACCTCCTTCGAGATGTAGCAGACGTTTAGTGGAGGAATGAGGAGCGGAAGTTCCATCTGACTCTAGAGACAGTGACCTGGGAGATGTTTGAGGAGAGATTTAGGGCTCGCTATATGTCAGAGAATTTCATGCAGAAGAGGATCAATGAGTTTCATGACCTACGACAGGGATTTGGCATAGTAGTGCAGTATGAGAGCATGTTCCTAGATCTTCTGTAGTATGTGGACTACCTACAAGATGAGAAATTATAGGTTAACAGGTTTATTCGAGCCCTTAATGCAGATATAGCAGGAGTAGTTAGGATGTTATCTCCTCCCACACTTGAGAAGGCCTACTTAGTTGAGGAGAACAGGGACCAAGGCACATGAACACTGAGATAAAAACACGAGCAAGTTTTAGGAGAGGATACAGGTCTTTTAGAGTTAGAGGTCACAGGGTACAACACCACCCCCTAGAGGAGGCTACTGGCCTCTGCCAGCAGCCTCGAGGGCTCTACCACATCTGTAGAAGCAGACGCAGCATCATGGCCACCAGTAGCAGAGGGATAGATAGACTCAGAGCTTTCAGAGAGGTGGCACTAGAGGAGGTTTTGGTGGAGCCAGGGATAGGAGGCAGGGTACTTAGCAGGTACATCCAGCTTGCATGCAATAGTCTACTAGGGTTGGACTTGTAAGATCAATAAACTAGAGTACAGGAGGGACCCCATCTCAGAGGGGTATAGGAGGATGTTTCATTTGTGGGTATCTTGATCACTATGTGCGTATGTGCCCACACAAACCCAATACCATGGATGCACAAAGAGCTGCTAGATTTGAGCAAACAGTGGGTGACATGGGACATGCCCATCATGTATATGCAGTAGTTGACAACTGTCAGGCTGAGCATCAGGCCACAATCATTGAAAAAATAGGTACTATCAGGGGTATTTCTATTTTAGTACTTTTTTATTCAGGTGCTTCAAATTCTTTTATATCACCTTCTTTAGTGAACCAGTGTGGGCTAGTGGTGGCTAGGCAACCAGATAGTTGGTAGGTTGAGTTGGTCTCTTGGGCCAAACTCACTGTGGACTCATATGTGGAGAGTTATGTACTCGATTTAGGAGCCTTCTCCACTACACTTGACCTCCGAGTTATCCCTCTAGGATCCTATCAGGTAGTCTTGGGTATGGATTAGATTGAGGCTCATCGAGCTAAGGTGGATTGCAGAAGTAAGGTCATCGAGTGTCAAGATGATCTTGGGAGTGTAGTTGTGATTTCAGGGATGCAGAGGCCTATCTCCTTACGCATGATCTCGACTAAACAACTCAATCAGAGCATGCGTAAGGGATGTCAGTTTTTTTCTATCACCATCAGTGATCGATCAGAGAGCACTCCAGAGCATTCACCCTTGGATGATCATGTAATTTTGAGGGAGTATGCCAATGTGTTTCCAGGTGAGCTTCCAGGGTTACCACCCCATAGAGAGGTGGATTTCACCATTGATTTAGTACCTGGATCTGCACCAATTTCTAGGGCACCCTATCAGATGATGACTCCAGAGCTTCATGAGTTCAAAATTCACTTAGAGGAATTGTGAGATAAGGGTCTTATTCGCCCTAGTGTATCTCTTTGGGGAGCGCCAGTCATATTTGTGAAGAAGAAGGATAGTTCTCTTAGGCTTTGTGTTGACTTCAGATAGCTCAAAAAAGTCACAATAAAGAACCGTTATCCGCTCCCTAGGATTGATGACTTGTTTTACCAGATGCGGGGAGTGAGAGTGTTCTCCAAAATCGATCTCAAGTCAGGGTACCATCAGTTACACATTTCAAATGCAAACATTCATAAGATAATGTTTTGCACACATTATGGGCATTATGAGTTCACATTTGTTCCATTTGGTTTGACTAATGCCCTAACTATCTTCGTGAGCCTCATGAATGGAGTATTCAGAAAATTTTTGGATCGCTTTGTGTTAGTGTTCCTTGATGACATATTGATATATTCTCATTCTAAGGAGGAACACGAGGAGCATTTGAGGTAGGTACTTCAGGTTTTGAGAGAGAAGAAGTTGTATGGGAACTTGGAAAAATGTAGCTTCTTTCAGGCAGAGATTCAGTACTTGGGTCATATCATATCAAGCGATGGTATCTCAGTAGATCCCTCTAAGATACAGGCTATCATGGACTGGCTAGCGCCCACATTAGTTACTAAGGTGATGATTTTTATGGGTTTAACAGGGTATTACCACAAGTTTGTACATGACTTTTCTAGGATTTCTCACCCTATCACTTCTCTTCAGAGAAAAGGGAAGAAGTTTGATTGGTCAGAAAAGTGTGAGCAGGCATTTCAGTTGTTTAAGGAAAGGTTAACCATGGAACCCATCTTAGCAGTTCTAGACCCGACAGAGAATTTTGTGGTTTGTATTGATGCATCGCTAGAGGGTTTGGGAGTAGTTCTTATGTAGGAGTGTCATGTTATTTCCTTTGAGTCTAGAAAGCTAAAGGACTATGAGCTCAATTACCCTACTCATGACTTGGAGCTTCCAGCAGTTATTCATGCCCTTGTGTATTGGTGACATTTCCTTTTGGGTAGACCTTTCATTTTGAGGACAAATCATTGTAGCTTGTAGCATATCTTCTCATAGCTGAACCTCAATGCTCGTCAATGGTGTTGGATGGAGTTCCTATGTGAGTATGACATGGAGGTGTATTATATCAAAGGAAAAGAAAATTTTGTTTTGGATGCACTTAGTAGACGATGACATGTCCTTGCTTCATTGACACTACAGTCAAATTTGAGAGGTAGGATTCTTGAGCATCTTCTAGAGGACATGTTTTATGAGGGAGCTAGATAGATGTTGGGGTCACAGGGTTCATTAGAGGGTAGATATTCAGGGTGTGTTTTTAGAGACAGATGGTTTACTTCGGTTCCATTGGTTCATCTACGTACCTAATTCAGGCGATCTGTGTAGCTTCATCCTTACCAAGGCTCATTGAGCCCCATATGCAGCACACCCAGGAGTGAAGAAAATACATGCTAATATGAGGGAGTTATATTATTGCCCAGGTCTTTGTCAGGACATAGAAATTTTTTTTGCACGTTGCCTTGAGTGTCAGAGGGTCAAGGAAGAGCATTCTCATCCCACAAGACTCTTACATTCTCATGATATTCCCAAGTGGAAATGAGATGTGATCTCCATGGATTTCATAGTCGAACTCCCTATGTCTTCTTATCATCATGATGCCATTATGGTCACCGTGGATAAGTTGACCAAGGTTGTGCACTTCTTGCCGACCAAGATCACCTATAATGCACAGGCCATTGCCAAAGTATTTATGGAGGACATTGTTAGGTTGCATGGGATTCTATCATCACCAATCCGGCACTTATGATAATTCTTCACTGGGAACTCCTCATGCTATGATTATTTACTAATGCACAGCCTTTAGTTTGGTGGATGTAATTTGGAAACAAAACAATAAACATAACACAAGAATACCATCGACTATGATAAAACGGAATGATGAAAAAATATGAAATATCAAAGTAAATTATAATATTAACATGAAATTGTTACAATCTCACCCATGAGGGTACTTCAAGTGTTATTGACTTCACTTTCCTTCCACCAATACTATGGGAGAAACTTTACAATTACACCTCTTAATGGCTTCTTCAACACACCTTTAAACTGATGGCTTCCTTTACACACTTCATACAATATTTCTCACTACTTCCTTCTATGCTAAATGAGGAGGGGTGGCCTCTTTATTTATAGAACTTCCAGGCTTATCCATCTTATCTCTAAGATAGGATAAGAAATTCCACTCTGACAAATCATATTCCATACCTTAACTCTTATCTGTACATGTAAGCTTATCTCTTAAGATAAGATAAACCTTATAATTTCACATGGGTTCCACATTTTTAGGACTTTTTACAAATAAAATACACAAAATATTTTATGACCTCACTCCTTGTCTTTATTACCAATATCATGTAGACCCTACTTCTCTACTTATCCCAACTTTGACATTTTAACATTACCGGACCACTTACGACAAATATTTACTTTTTACAACATTCCTATTGTACTTTGACTCTTACCGTACTGACGGCGCCGTTATCTTCTATCAGACGCTACTACTAATTATATTTAACAACATCCTATTCCTAATACATACATTAATGAAATAGAAATTACAGAGGAAAATTTTAGTGTCGACATCTTCCCCCTTCCTAGCTTCTAGTCCGTCCTCGGAGTAGACTCTTCTGGTGCTTGGAAAATCTTCAACTTGTCGTGGTTGACCCATTTCGTAATGGGAGTGCCATCTAATTCATGCACAACTGCTATTTTGTAGGGCCCCATCTATTTTGGAAGAAATTTTCTCTGTCTTCTTTTTTTGTATCTGGAATCATATACTAGAACCAAGTCATTCACATGAAATGGAGACCACTGGATCTTTTAATCAAAGTATTCCTTCTGCTTCATTTTCTTCTTATAGCTTGTATCCTTAGCTATTTCCCTCATTTACTCTAGCAAATGAAGATGTACCAACCTTTCTTTTACTGAATCACTTTCATCCATCCTTTCATTTTTCATAACTCTCATAGTGGGAATATCAAACTCAATAGGAAGAACTGGATCAATGCCATAGGCCAACTGAAATGGGGAGTATCTTGTTGCTGACTTTGATGTTGCCCTATATGCCCACAATGCTGCATGATTCCTTTTATCCCATTTATGTACCTACAAGGCTGCATCTTTTGCTAGAATTTGACACAACACAAAATTTGTTCGTTCCACTTGTCCATTTGTGCTTGGCTTGTATGTTGTTGCCTTCCTGTGCTTAATAGAAAACTTATTGACTAGGGCTTCTACCACCTCATTAATGAAGTGGCTTCCTTGATCTGTTACAATTTCTAATGGACAACCAAATCTAGTGACAATGCGTTCATATATGAACCTTGCCACTTCATCCATGGAAGCTGTTTTCAATGGCCTAGCTTCAACCCACTTGGTTAAATAATCTGTGGCAACTACAATATACTTATTTTGGTGTGAGGTAGTTGGAAGTGGACCTACAATGTCTATTCTCACTTTTCAAAGGGTCTAAGTGGAAGAATAGGACATAATGGAGCTGATGAAGTCTTATGGTTACCATGTGTTTGACAAATATCACATGTCTTACAATAATTATAACAATCTCTAAAAAGAGTGGGCCAGTGATAACCTGCATCCAAGATCCTTCTTGCTGTAAGTTGTCCAGAGAAGTTCCCTCCACATGTACCATTGTGGAATTCTTCTAGCAGTTCCTTCCCTTGATCACGTCCAACTACCCTCTTGTACTGTCCATCAGTTCCTATTCGAAATAATACTCCATGTAGAATAGAATATGGACAACTGGCTTGAGTAATCTTTCTCTTAGTCTTTGCATTGGCACCATCAGGAAACTTGAATTCATTTAGATAATTCCAAATATCTATGTATTCACTAGGGATTGTGTCAAGGGATAACAATGCTGCATCGGGGAAATCATCATCATCACAAGATGATCCTAAACCATCATAGGCTCGAGAGAGTGCATCTGCATTGACATGCTTCTTTCCTGGCCTATCTATAATATCAAATTCAAATTCTTGTAGCAAAATTATCTACCTTGCTATCCTCCTTGATGGGTTAGGCTTATTTACAATATATTTTAGATCCTGATGATCTGTTACAACTAGAAATTTTTGCCCTAGACAAGTAATTCCTAAACTTCTTTACAACAAAAATGATAGCCAGAGCCTCTTTTTCTGTTACAGTATAATTTACCTCAGCACTGCTCATTTGTCTGCTCCCGAAGTAAATTGGATGTTCATTCCCATTTTCATTCTTTTGGCTCAAAGTACTTCCTAGTGCTGCATCTGAGGCATCAGTGTACACAATGAATGGATTGCTCCAATCTAGATTCTTTAAAATAGGTGAAGACACCAGGGCTTCCTTCAGTTGTTCAAAAGCTTCATGTGCCTTATTTCCTGGTTCATAAGTAACATCCTTCTTCAAGAACTGGGTTAGTGGTTGTGCAATCTTTGAGAAATTCTTGATGAACCTTCTATATTAACCCACATGGCCTAAAAATGATCTCAACTTACTTCTATTCATAGGAAATGGTAACTCTTTGATTTTTGAAACTTTATCAGGATCAGTACCAATACCATCTCTGGATACAACATGCCCTAACAAAACACCTTTAGAACATCCAAAGACACACTTTTTAGGGTTTAGTGAGGCTTGTGCTTCATCTAACCTTTGAAATGCTGTCTCCATTTGGTGCAGGTGGTCCATCTTGCTCCCGTAGATGCAAAAATCATCCAAAAATAATCTGATGAAGTTCCCAATGTAGGGTTCGAACACCCTATTCATCAAATGCTGGAATGTTGTTGGAGCATTACACAACCCAAAAGACATTACTATATAAGAAAACGTTCCCCAAGGAGTGGTGAACGTGGTCTTCAACTGATCTTTCTCCGCTATACGGACTTGGTTGTATCCACTATATCTATCAGCAAAACTATAACACTCCTAGTCAGCTACTTCCTCTAAGATCTGATCTGAGAATGGAAGAGGCTAATGATCATTCTTTGTTGCCTTATTGAGCTTCTTGTAATCAACACAAATGCGTAGCTTTCCATTCTTTTTTATTGAGATCAAAATGGGAGAAACCCATTCTGAATTCTCCACAGTAAATATGAATCCTGCATCAAGTAACTTATCTATTTCTTCTTTTACAGTCTTGGAAAAATTAAGATTCATTCTATATGGCATTTGCTTTATGGTCTTAGCACCATCTACCAACTCAATAGAATGTTCTACCCAACTTACTTGATGGAGTTCCTTGTAATCAAAAGTGAATATGTGTATGTACCTTCGAAAGAGCTGGAGGTAGGATTCCTTCTCACTCTCCATCACAACATCACCAATCTTTATTTGTTGGAGACGATTATCAACTTCTTCTTCAGATAATTTTATGGGGTCATGAGTTGGTGTGACTGGAAGGATATTCATAACTGAAACATCAACCTCACTTTCTTCATCTTCAGTGTCCACTTCATTGGTACTAGAGTAATCAGAGGATGTCTAATCATCAGTTTCATCACTTGAATCCACAGGTTCTGCTTTATGATGTCGAGGGATCACGTTTATCTTCACCCTCTCTCTACCATGTCCAAGTGTCATGAAACCTTCATTCCAGTAGTTTCTTGTATGAACTCTCCTTAGCCATGGTCTTCCCAACAACATTGGGTACGCAACAGTACCATTTTTCATCACCTGAAAGTCTACCACACATACAACACCCATAACAGATATTGCCACATTTGAAAATACACCTTCTGATTTAGTTTTTCCTTTATTTAATGACCTTAACATAAGTGTTGAAGGGTGATCAATTTTTAAACCCAACATATTCATTACAGACTCGGTCATTATATTAATTGCAGCACCTCCATCAACTAAGACATCATGAATTGAAATACCATTACATAATACCTCAGCTTGTGGAGCATAGGGATCCGCCTCTGCCTCCAAAATAGGGACCTCAACCTCCTTCCTTCGTCGAGCATTGAGTCCACTTCGCAACTCCCACCTCTTCTCAGAAGACATAGCCAAGAGTTGACTATATGTAATATTTGCAGGCCTTTTGGACAAATCTTCTAAGATGGAGTATGGTCATTGCCCCTATGAAATCAAAAAATCTTGCACACCCAACTTTCTTCTCCTATGTTTATTACTAGTTTCTCCTTTCATCTTCTTAGGATCATTTTCATCTTGATTATCTTTTTCTTTCTTTCTTTTTGTTACAAACACATCTACTTCATTATTTATGCTCTTATCTACTACATCAAAAGAATTCACAGGTGATTTTCCTTTATCATTATCTCCTTTACCAGATGTAGAAGCTCTATTTGGATAGTTATACTTATAATGACCCTTTTTATAACAACCATAACATACAAATTCAAAAATATTTATTTTTGGACCTTTATGTCCTCCTTAAGAACTAAATTCTTTTCCTTGAAAAAGATTAATAGTTAACTGACCCATATTCTTGAGCAGATCTTCATACTCAGTAGATGTACTAGGAGAAATATTTGTGATCACTGAGAGTGGTTGTGGATTCTGGACCAAAGGTGCTAGATGTAGGCTCTACTTTAGCAACAATTTCTTTGGGCTCCTCTTCCATGCTTTCTTCTTGCCTTCTTGCAATCTCCTTTGCTTGTTCAATGGTAGCTGGGTGGTCATACTTCACTCGTTGCCTGATCTCTAGCTTCATCCCAAGAATGAAGTGCTTACAGAGGAGATTATCCACGCCATTCATCAACCCATCCGTTAATCCTTCCTTCCGGATCTGGGCATTGAGCTTCCTCCTTAGCTCTAAAACATGAGCATGATAATCCCTTATCTTCTCCTTCTCTCCTTGGGATAACTTTTTGATATCGATTATGAGATCTAAATATTTCTGTTGTTCATCAAATTCTTCAAGAAAACTTTCAGTTAATAAATCCCATGATTTTTTCACATTGTCACCTAGTGTTTCAAACCACCTAAGGGTTAAACCATCCAAAAAGGTAGGAAAAAATTCAGTCCATTGTTCCCTTCTTATAAGGCCATTACAAATACAAGATCGTTTAAACTCTGGAATGAAAGAGGAAGCATCTTCATTAGATTGGGCTGAAAAAATAGGAATCTTCTCCATTTTCAAAAGTAACCACAGTGAAATACCAACCCACAAGTACAATCAACAAGACTTATGTGCACAAATAATTGGAATCGCTATAATAGAAAGTGACTTTACACCTTTCTAGAGTAAAATAGAAATGACCACGGTAAAACTTGACTTACTGCGGTAAAAACTTGAATTTACTATGGTAAACATTATTCACAGTAAAAAGTGAAGTTACTGTGGTAAATACTATTCACAGTAAAAAATAAAGTTACTGTGGTAAATATTATTCACGGTAAAAAGTGACTTTACTGTGATAAATACTATTCATAGTAAAAATGACTTTACCATAGTAACTACTATTCACGGCAAAAAGTGACTTTACCAGGGTATCTACTATGCACAGTAAAAACAAGGTTACCCTCTAAATGATTTTTAGACTAAGTGGGAATATCTTTCCAGAAAATCCACTAATGAGGAATGGTCCCAGCAACAAAACTAAAATGTCCATCACCAATCCGGCACTATAATAGTGCTTCATCGGGAACTCCTCATGCTATGATTATTTACCTAATGCACAGCTTTTAGTTTGGTGGATGTAATCTGGAAACACAACAACAAACATAACACAAGAATACCATAGACTATGATAAGAAGGAATGATGATAAATCTGAAATATCAGTGTAAATTATAATATTAACATGAAATTGTTATAATCTCACCCATGAGGTACTTCAAGTGTTACTGACTTCACTTGCCTTCCAACAATAACTATGGAAGAAACTTCACAATTACACCTCTTAATGACTTCTTTAACACACCTTCAAAATGATGGCTTCCTTTACACACTTCATACAATATTTCTCACTACTTCCTTCTATGCTAATGAGGAGGGTGGCCTCTTTATTTATAGAACTTCCAGGCTTATCCATCTTATCTCTAAGATAGGATAAGAAATCCACTCTGACAAATCATATTCCATACCTTAACTCTTATCTGTACATGTAAGCTTATCTCTTAAGATAAGATAAACCTTATAATTTCACATGGGTTCCACATTTTTAGAATTTTTACAAATAAAATACACAAAATATTTATGACCTCACTCCTTGTCCTTATTACCAATATCATGTAGACCCTACTTCTCTACTTATCCCAACTTTGACATTTTAACATTACCGGACCACTTACGAAAAATATTTACTTTTTACAACATTCCTATTGTACTTTGATTGTTACCGTACTCTACATTATTGGCGGCACCGTACTGATGGCGCCATTATCTTCTATTGGACGCTACTACTAATTATACTTAACAACATCCTATTCCTAATACATACATTAATGAAATAGAAATTACGGAGGAAAATTTTAGTGTCGACAATTCCAAAGACCATCATTAATGACAGGGATACCATCTACACTTCAGTTTTCTAGACTTCCTTTCAGACCGCTCTGGGTACTCAGATTAATTTCAGTTCAGCATATCATCCAGAGACAGATGGATAGACAGAGAGAGTTAATCAGGTGCTGGAGGACATGTTGAGGATGTATGTGATGGACCAGCAGAAGAAGTGGGAAGATTATTTGCATTTAGTTGAGTTTGCTTACAACAACAGCTATCATAGTTCCATTGGTATGGCTCCTTACCAGAATTTGCATGGATGACCTTGTAGGACACCTTTGAGTTGGGACAGACTAGATGACAGGATTATTCTGGGACCAACTTATCTACATGATTTAGAGCAGCAGGTTGTTCTAATTAGACATCTCCTTGAGCAGGCTAGAGCACGCCGGAAGGCATATGCAACACCAAGAGGATTGATCGTCACTTCTCAGTGGATGACAAGGTCTTCTTGAGAGTTCATCCGCATAAGATCCCAATCAGCTATGGAAAGGGTTCTAAGCTATCACCTCGTTTTGTGGGGCCTTTTGATATTTTAGAGGTCATCGGTCCAGTTGCTTACCACCTAGCTTTGCCACCACGCCTTGCACGGGCCCACGATGTTTTTCATGTTTCTGTACTACGTAGATATGTACTAGATGTTTCTCATGTTTTGGATTGGTCGGCATTATAGGTAGAGGACGGAGGACAGTGGAGACTGGAGCCCGTACGCATACTGGAGCACCATAGGTTGGCCCTTCAGGGTCAAGACTTGGACTAGGTTAGAGTGCAGTGGGACCGTTACAATGAGACAAGAACTACCTGGGAGGATGCGTCACCTTTGAGGGCTAGATATCCCTACCTCTTTCAGTGACTTCCAAGAGGAAGTCTAATTTTAGTAGAGGGGATGTAGTGCCCACACTTTTATAGCTCAGTTACTTGTTGTTCCTCTTACTATTAGACATGTTTTGACATGGATTTGTTATATTTTGGACATTACATTAGGAGATTTGATCTGATTAGACATGTATGGATGTTTAGGCATATAGCGTCCGATTTAGCTTGATTACTATGTTGTTTGCATTATCTTATGATGTTATGGATACTAATTGATATGAGGTTGTTTTGGAACATAATTATATTGATGGATACTCAGTTTGTTGCATGTTGGGATTCTATGGATACATGTTATTTTATCATTGTGACTAACTTATGGTGAATTATGTATAGTTGTGCACGTTGTCACACTTTCGATTCCAGAAAGATGATATGTTAGTCTAGAATTCATTGATATCTTATTTAGTAGTTGATTTATATTTTATCGGACAGGTGCGTTTAATGTGTGCAATGAGTGTGCAGGTGACAGGTCACAGGAGAATGTGGGACTCAGGCCAGCTACATAACTTTGCACAAGCAGCCCACGGGCTAAGCCATAGCCATGTTTATTGCTTGAGGCCTTAGCGTTAGAATTATTGTTTTGGGCACCATGGGTGACCCTCATTTGTAATGTAATATGTCTTGTAATTATTAATTTTGTTTAGGGTGTTTAGTTTGTGTTGTAAGCTTGTTTTGGGGAATTAATGACCCCACTTGCATTAATTTTTGAATTATTTTAATGATGTACTTAATCTAGAGGGTTTAGGGTCACATGTGAACCCTTGGGTGGGCCCCACACCCTCTAACCTTGTGTCAAATTTTGCCAAACCCGAAATTGGGTTATTTTGGGCATTTTTAGGGACCCCTTTTTAGTTTGGGAGTTCCCTTATAATAAAAATGAGCCCTTGGACCCTACCTAATAGGTAGGGGGGCTTATTTCCAAGGCTAGAGGGAGTTTTCCCTCCCTTTTTTCCTCTCCTTTGGTCACATCCATGTAAGGGGTATGGATTAGTGTGCTTGTTAAAAGTTGCACAAGAATTGTTTTCGTTATCAATTAGAGTAATTTGGGAGAAGAGGGCTAAAAGTCATTTTATCCTTTCTCTCATTTATCCTTGGCATCTTTGACCTTGAAGGAGGAGAGGGGTGACACATGTCACCCCCTCATAGGTGAGGATTTTTTCTTGCTTCTCTTCAAATTCCCCCTCATGGGAAAAGAAGAGAATTTTTTTTGGAGCTTATTGCTTGGATTCTTGTGGATTTGGAGCTAGAGTTTGCTTGGGTCAAGAAGTGGAAGAGATTGAAGTTTGAAGAGAGCTTCTCTTTGAGGTAGGCTTCTTGAACTTTATTATGTTTGTTATATCATGCTTGAAATTTGTTGTTTACTTGGAAATGTTGTTGTTGCATGAAGATCTTGTTGTTGTTTATTTGATTTTGCTCCCTCCATCATATGGCATGATGGAGTTTTGGAGTTGTGGGGGAAGAGAGGAGAATTTTCTCTCTCAATCCTTATAGGCTTGATGGGCAAGCCTTGTAGGATTTGGTTACTCCCCTCAAATGGTTGAGGTGGAGAAGGTGGGTCATTTGGCATGAACCCCCTTCCCCATTCTTGGTAAGAAAACCCAAAAATCCTTCCAAGAAGGATTGGTGAAAGGGTGGAGGAATAAGGAGGGCTTGAATGAAAATGGAGAAATAAGGGGGATATGGATATCTTGATTTTGTGCATTTAATGTTGGTTATAAATTTTGGACAACTCTTTTATCTTCCCCATTTTAGAGGTGGAACTTGGGTTCTCATCCTTTTCACTTTTACAAACTTGAAGTCTTATTTTTGTGTGAATGTAATGTTTTTTGTTCACCCTCTCTCTTGTGCATAGTTGTGATTAATTGTCCTCTTTCGCATGGGCTTGGGGGAGGCTAGCATGCATCCTAACCTTGGGAAAGGAATGTAATGATGCCTATGGTTGGGTGGTAAAACAAGCTTCTTCTCCTTGTTTGGATTCTTTGAAGGCATGTGCATTTGGATCTCAAAGTTGGATGTTGGTTGGAGCTCTTGGTCATCTTCATTTTATCTGTGGATATTACCTCTTTGTAATCCTTTTGGGAAAAGACTTGTGGAAACTTGCTCTTTATTGTAATTCCTCTTCCTTTTGGTATTTGTTAATCACTTATAAGATTTATATTCCATTTGTATTTGAAAGCCTCCTTAAATCTTGGGAAGGAGTTGTTAGTTTGTTTTCTTATGTATTTTAGCATGTTTTTTGAAATATGATGTATTGAGAGATTGGGAAAAAGGAGCCTTGTATAATATTGTATTTCTTTAAAATACTTTTAGTAGGAATATATGTACATTCCTTTAACATGCTTTGTTTTTGGAATATTATTTGGACAAAAAAATATATTATTTATTGGAAATGAAATCTATTTTGTTATATGAAGTTTGCTACTTAATATTGAAAGGAACTATTTCGTTTTGAAAAGTACATCTCTTTGTAAAAATTTTATGGATTTAGAAACTAAGTGGAACTAGATTTAAAAAAGAAATATTGCTACCACTACATGACTTTAGAAATCTGATTATTTGTGTTCAAGGAAAGTTGATTTAGTAGGAATATGGTTGCTTTGATAATTTTCAAAAGAATAATAAAATAAATTAAACTTGTATTAATCACATTTGCTTGGTTTATTATGGAAAACAAGCATTGCAGATTTATAGTTTTAAAATTGATTTTGTTTTGCTAAGTGCAATACCCTTAGTCTTATTATATATATTTTTATTTCATTAAGTATATATATATATATATAGTGGCTGCTCCGCTTGCTACTGATCTTGGTGGCTGTCGCTGCCGATGCTGGTAAACTTAAAAAATATTATTTTTGAACTTCTGAATGATGAAAGATTACACACACACACACACACACACACACACACACACACACACACACACACACACACACACACACACACACACACACACACACACATCTATATGTTATATAATATACAAATTAAATTAAAACTCAATTTTTATAAACAAAAAAATAAGAAGCTACTATTTTTGTTTTGTTTTTTGAAGTGCTTTGTGTGGGGGAGGGCTGAACCCCTCCCCCCACCCGTCCACGGCTACCGCCTCCCTGCACACCCTCGGCCTGCCCGCACCGCATCTCCACACTATCCCCGGCCTGCTCCCTCTGCACCTATCCCAAACCTAACCCTGCAACACCCTCCACCGCCTTGGCTGCCCTTGTTCCTCCGTAGGTCCACCACCACGTTGCCCGCCGCCCCCCTTTCCCCATCACGGGCCACCTCCCTTTCTTCCTCCTCCCTTCGCCACCTCTTTCTCTAGTACAACCCTTCTCTTTCAAATCTATCTCCCCCCCTCCACAAAAAAAAGTATATAAATAAATATATATTTCTCTATACAAAAAAAGAGAGAGAAACCCTAGCTGTGTGCGTGTGTGTGTATAGATTTGTTTGTATAAATAAATATACATGATTTAAAGATGGAGACTCTCCATCAAGATCTCCATGGAAGCAAGTATTCAAGCTCTCATCCCACGTACACCTACAAATGACAACATAAAACAAAATGAGAGAAAAAAGAAAAGGAACCATAGAGAAAGTTAAGGAAACATTAGGGCAAATTTCAAATCAAGAGCCAGGATTAGATTAGATCCAAGGGCCCATGTTTACTCCTACACATCTTAAGTCATGAACATTTTATGGGAGTGAGAAAAAAAATTAAAAATGGGTATGAGGCAATTAAATAAAAATGGGGAGACTAATCAAATTAAAAATGGGTGTATAGACTTGGTAAACTTTGTGTTTTTAAAATTAATACTTAGTAGAATAAAATAATCAAGTTTGCATTGGGCTAGCATTTAGGCAACTTGAGAAATTAATAATTAATATGAATTAAATATTTTTGAAAAGGGTTAAGTAGAGCATTAGTGGTTATTGACCACTTCAAAAAAAAATTACCCCAAATGTTTAGTAATTTCTAGTTTGATTCCGTTGTCCCGAGGCGGGGCGCGACATTGTGCAGAGAGTCTTCACGAGCCTACATTGTCTTTCTTGAATTTTTATCACATGGGGTTCATTAGCTAGGTAATATCTTAGCATGTGGGTTCATATTGAGGTAATTAAAATTAATGTCAATATACCGGTAGACATGAGGGGGTGAAAGGGTTTAATTTATTGATGTTTTGAATCAGGTATTGGAGGTAGGTTAGAAAGGTGGGCCAAAGGAAAGGGAGGTTTAATTTTAATATAAAACTAAAACATTTGAACCCTATTTTTAAAAAGTAAATACCTGAAAATTGAAAAATGAGTATGGTCATAAATTAAATTATAATATCTTTTTAATAAAGAAATCTGGATTCTTAACCAAGAAATAATAAGATGGTAGAAAACTAGGATTGAGTATGTTTTTCAACACAAGTGATATTATTTCACCATATTAATTATTTGAAAAACTATTGATAAATGATTAAATCTTAACATATATAAGGTGATTTGTAATAGGTCTTCAATGGCTTCAAACTATCTTTCGAGAGGAAATGCATATTAAAAAAATTGAGTGAGAGATATAATATATATTTTTATCTAATATATTAGGGTAGAAATAAAAAGGGGTAAATAAAATTATAATTGAAAAATGGGTAAGTATGGTACACGGAAAAAAATATGGGGTATTTTCATTCTAATAATATAACAGGAGGGGTATTATCAATTGAATAATTAGAGGTAGAAACTAGAATTAAGGGTATTCTTTAATAATCTTTGAATGTACGTGTTATACCATACTTTTACTAAGTGAACCCCCCATGATATTTGTCAAGGTACTTGCATTTCCATTTATATTCACGCATTTGCATCAACGTGTGTGCACTAGCATCAATATTTCATGTGATACCATATTTCTATGTGATTTTCTATCCATAGTGTATTTCAATAACCTTCGTTAGTATTTATCCTACGTTTACTAGCGTTAGACTACGTGTGCTAGCACTTTATTCTATGTGCTAGTATTATGTGTAGTTTTTAGGATTAGATTTCAAAAATTCCAGAATCTGATTTTTGTATTTCTTGCTATTTTTACAAGTTTTCTAACTTATAATTTGCAGGTTTTACTTTAAAAATAATTCTCCAAATGATTTGATAAATATATTTTTTCCATATTTCTTAAGTTACATCAAATTTTGTGTATGCTCTTCTCTTGTGATTTTGAGTGATATTGAGAAACAAAAACAACTTTGATCTTCATTTTCTAACATTAAAGGTTTATTTGGAAATTTCATCATTTAAAGTTATTTAAGGGAATCAATATTTAAAATGCATTTAATTATCATTGGTTAATTTTTTTCTATTTATAAATTAGTTGGATCAAATATCGTGTATGCTCTTCTCTTAGGCTTTTGAAGTGATCTTGAGAATCAGAAACACCCTTGATCCTCTTACTCAAACATTGTGGGTTTCATGGAAAACTAGTAATATTTTGAGTGCAAGACCTCATCGCTTGTCAAAGAATCTAATTGAAACAAACACTAACTACATTGTGTATAGGTTGCTAATGGTGTGTAAAACCATATTAAGAAAAAAAGATAAAAAAAACACACCATTTACTCACACTGTATTTATAGGTGCAATTGAGAATGCTACGGCCCAATTTTTTTAACTGTGGGAATTTCTTTGGCATAAGTCATAAAACTCATTGTGATGAGTACCAAAGGAACCAAAAATTAGTCAACACATTAATGGAAATGGTTAATAAAATGGGAAGTGCCCCATCACCTACTTGACTAGAAAATCCCATGAGGAATGCTAAATGTTGTCCATATGAGGCATCTTTCATTAATTTGATTATAGGGTAGTGGTCCTTTGTCTAGAATTTATTCTAAAAAAGTGTAGCTCTCTTAGACAATTTATTAGCGGGTGTTGAGAATAAAATACTAGGGAACCATTTGGTATTGGGGCCAAATTGACCATATCCACATTGTTTTTCAAAAAACCATTACAAAGCAATACTTTCTTGGAGTCAAAACCTTGTTTTTCAATAAAGGCGAGAGTCCATTGAAGTTGTGCCATGTATCTTTCATCACAAATATTACAACGTAAATTTTTTCCTAGTTTCTACCTTCTTATCGAGCAAGGAGAAACTCTATCAAATATGTGCCATGTATTGTTCATCACCAATCATAACTTCCCTTTTTATTTTTTGGCATTATTGGTTAAAGAAAAAAAAATCAAATTTTTGCCAAAATTGTGTTGACCTATTTTATACCCACTTAAATCTGTTTCTCTTTGTAAACTTGATTTAAGTGTTGAAAGAGTGTTGGTAAATCCTCATATTTTGGTATTCTATCTTGAAATCCATATTAAGATGCCTCTTTATAGAAGGTATCTTTCCTTGATCTCATTTTTCATTGTTACAATGCTCACATTATATCAATCCATTTTTATACTTACATCTTGTTTTCTTAAACTATATATAAGTGTCCAAATTTTATTTCTATGATGTTCGCATTGTGTTGACCCATTGTTATACGTAAACCTTGTTTTACTTCAAACTTGGTTTGAGTGTTGAAGGTGCGTTGTTATGATGTTCACCTTGTTTCAATCCTTTTTTAATACAACTTTAATATTTACATATTTTTGTCATAAAATTGATATAAGTATTGAAATTATATTGTTATGTTGCTCGCATTTGTATCATCCATTTTTAGGCCTTAAACCTTGTTTGTATTAAACTTGATTTAAGTGTTTACTTCGTACTGTTATGCTGTCAAAGTCACTTCAACCCTATTTTAATACTTAAATATTGTTTGTTCAAAACTCAAATTAAATATTGAAATTGTGTTGTTACCTTATCACACAACCTTTGAGACAATTCAAACATAGGGAACAATTTCCTTTACGGTCATCCCTTTGTCTTGTACTTTGTAGATTTTCCTTATCAATTCTCATCACACATTCCACATCCTTGGAAAAGTATTCACTTGTCTATTGTTAAATTTATTGTTTTTCCTTGGATTCCTTGTGATGCTTATTTTCCAAAACTTGCTGAATTGTCAAAATTGTATCATTACGATGTATGTTTTCCTTATATTCCCTTCAGAAAATCACACGAGCATCCCCATATTTAAAAAAATTTGGTTGTTCAATGTTACGTTGTCCGAATCAACATGGAACTTTCTTCCATTTGAAGGTGTTCAATCATAGAATCTAGGTCTAGGCATTTTGTCCCAACATTGCCAACCATGACTAATTATAACATGATTCCTCACACTTATAATAATAGGAAACCTAGGTCTAGGCCTTCACATCAAACGATGCCCATTATGACTAAACCTCGATTGGTTCTTCACGTTAGGGAACTTGTTTTGTTATCCACTTACCCACATTCATATTCTAATCCGCAGTATGATTCAAATTCTTCTAGTCCAAGGTATGATTCAGATGCTTCTAGTTTGTGGTATGATTCTTATTCTCCTAATCATTCTTATCCTTCTAATCCTCTTCACTAGCCCTATTCTCCTAATTATTCTAACCCATGTTATTCTTTGGATTCTCCTCAGTCTCCTAAGCCTCATCTAATTGAATTTATTATAAGGAATAATCAGTTGCCTCAACAAAATTTTCCTCATCTAAGGATTTGTGCTGCCACAAATTCTTCCAAGCATTCTTCTAATTTAACTCCTGAGTCATGGTCCTCCCTTTCTTCGAAGGACCCCCTTTTATCAGTTGCCTCAATGATGTCTTCCTCATTTGAACATCCGTGTAACTCAAAATTCCTCTAATTAATCATCCAAGTCGTCCCTTATGTCACAATCCACTTACTTTCTACAAAATCCTCTTTTTCTACATGCACTATATCGTCTTCTAGGAAAAACAACGACACCACATCCTAAAATTACATCTAAATCTACTCTCAAGACATCCAAATCCAAATCTACTTCATTATCTTCTTCTATTAATCAAAATACAATCCCTTTTCGGCCCTTGATCCCTTTCAACCATGATTTATGCTATAATCCTTATCAATCTTCTAAAGACCAATGTTTGCATCCATGTCGAATAATTCACAAAAATGAGGTGCTAAGATATATTTTTGAAAAACTATCAAATTTATTTGTGGGAAAAATAAGGTCAAACCATCCTATGATATCCATCATCAAATATCTTCTAAAGCTTCAACACTTGTTGGACCCCTTTCTTCTAATCAACATAATATCATTAACTAAAAATGACCTATACTGATTGATTTATTTCAGAATGAATAAGCCATCAGAGAATTCATGGGACTACACGATGACATTCCTCTATAGGATCATGAGAAATGATTCTATTTTGACCTCAAAACATTCATATATTGTGAGGAAGAGGTTGATTCCTTTTGTCAAAAAATAGAGGAATATCCTAAGATCATCAAAATTGATCCTCCTCTTGTTCTTCCATATTCACATTCCTTATTACATGGAGAAATTATTGGGTCTGTCATTGATCCTTGGCCTATCTTATCATCACCAAATCATTACTTATATATGATGGTTCATCAATCACAATCTCTCCTTTGGTCACCTCCTGGTAGTCCATCATCTTCTTCTATATGCGGTCCACATATTGGTAGTCCATCTTTGTCTTCCCTTGGGTCATTTCCTAGTATCCCATTATCTTATATATGTGGCTGACATCCTGGTAGCCCATTATATTCTATATTTGGGCCACGTCCTATTAGCCCTTTATCTTCTATTTTTTGGTCACCTCTTGGTAGCTCATTATATTCTATCCTTGGGCCACGTCCTAGTATCCCTTCATATTCTATCTATGACTCACCTCCTAGTAGCCCATTATCTTCCATCCTTGGGCCACATCCTACTATTTCTTCACCATCTATTCTTGGGCCACCTCCTACTAGCTGATTTCTTTCAATCTTGGGACCATATCCTATTCATCCATCATATCATCCCTCTATAAACAATTGTGGCAAGCCCACCATCATTCCTAAAATTCCTATCATCAATCCCAAATGTCAAATTTCTTCTAGGGATAAAAAAATCACACGTTATCTTGTATGAAACACTGTGGACATTAAAATTTTCCTTCGTAATTTCTATTTTATTATGTATGTATTAGGAATAAGATATTGTTAAGTATGATTAGTAGTGGCCTCTGATAGAAGATAATGGCGCTGTCAGTACGGTGCCCGCCAATAAAGTAGAATACGGTAGTAGTCAAAGTACAATAGGAATGTTGTGGTAAAAAGTAAATATTTGTCATAAGTGGTCCGGTAATGTTAAAATGTCAAAGTTGGGGTAAGTAGAGAAGTAGGGTCTACATGATTAGGAATTAGAAATATTATATTTGTAATAAGGACAAAGAGTGATGTCATAAATATTTTGTGTATTTTATTTTTGGAAAATTCTAAAAAGGTGGAACCCATGTGAGATGATAAGGTTTATCTTATCTTAGAAGATAACCCTACATGTAAAGGCAAGAGTTTAGGCATGGAATATGATTGGCCGGAAGAGATTTCCTATCGTATCTTAGAGATAGGGTGGATAATCCTGAATTCCTATAAATAAAGTGGCCACCCCCCTCATTTAGCATAGAGAGAAGTAGTGAGAAATATTGTATGAGTAAGTGTGTAAAGGAATCCATCATTTAGAAGGTGTGTTAAATAATCCATTGTGAAGTTTCTCCCATTATTAATGTTGGAAGGCAAGTGACGTCAGTAACACTTGAAGTACCTCATGGGTGAGATTGTAACAATTTCATGTTGATATTATAATTTACACTTATATTTTAGATTTGTCATCATTCCTTCATATCATAGTCTATGGTATTCTTGTGTTATGTTTGTTGTGTTTCTAGATTACATCCACCAAACTAAAGGTTGTGCATTAGTAAATAATCATAGCATGAGGAGTTCTCGGTGGAGAATTATCATAGTGTCGGATTATTCTATACTTGGGCCACATCCTATTAGCCCTTTATCTTCTATTTTTTGGTCATCTCTTGGTAGCTCATTATCTTCTATCCTTGGGCCACGTCCTAGTATCCCTTCATCTTCTATCTATGACTCACCTCCTAGTAGCCCATTATCTTCCATCCTTGGGCCACATCCTACTATTTATTCACCATCTATTCTTGGGCCACCTCCTACTAGCTGATTTCCTTCAATCCCGGGACCATATCCTATTCATCCATCATATCATCCCTCTATAAAAAATTGTGGCAAGCCCACCATCATTCCTAAAATTCCTATCATCAATCCCAAATGTCAAATTTCTTCTAGGGATAAAAATAATCACACGTTATTTTGTATGAAACACAAACAATTTCTTTACCAAGCTAAGATAAAAAATCTGAGTATATCTAAAGATCAAAGAAAATCCAACACCCACAAATCTAAAAAATCAAACACAATTGAAGAATGCACACCAATGCAACCATCAAGTATGGAAAAACATGTAAAAATATATGGATATGGAACTCAAGCTCCCACATGTAAAATCCATTTTCCAAAATAAGTTACAGTCACTTATCAAGTATGATCTCATCACGATCATCGAGATCAGATATAATGTCACTCTTGATTAAAAAAAAATCCTAGTCTCCCTCATTAATGAAATTACAAACATCGTTGTTGGATCCTATCACATGGAGTGAAATTATTTCTCTTAAACTCCCAATCATTCCTCTTTGTCATCTTCTCCCTTCATGGGTTTTCCCTTTGCAAAACTGTAAAAAATATTTGAAAAGTCAAAGATATTTTTAAAAAAATAAAAAAATGAGAAAACATTAAAAAAAATAAAAGGTACAAAGATAAAACATTACAATTAGGTATTGCGGACACATGTATTTTCTTTCCTTCCACTCCTCTACAAATCACCCACCATTTTCATTCCTTCGGCGATCTTTTGGTTAGTCCATTCGCTCTAGTTATGTAACATTTATCTCTATTGTATCTATTTGACCTTGGTAAATTAAAGAATGGATTCTCTCTTAGAGATCTTATCACTATCATACATTTAATAAACTTGTTACGAAGAAATTTTAGGCGCATTTGTTGACACTTGCCAATGTCGTCATTGCAATCACTTCCACATCCTTCCATCAAGCCATCAGTGGTTCTTAACCCCTTTTCAAAACAATCAAGAGAGTTGAAATACTTTTCAGAAACCAAATAAAAAACAAAAAACAAAAACAAAATCAACATATAAATCTCTCTTGGGGTATTCCTGTTGTCACCAAATCACTGCACCCCCCAAATGGCCTGAAGTGAATCACAACATTTAGTGTGATTGGGACACATGGGATCACCTGTCAAGCTGTGGGACTTGGGCTCGAGGTGAACCTTCAGAGAAGGCTAGCTTCCTCTTCCTATACTAAACACAACATTACTTCTGATGTAAGAAAGATGACTAACTAGACCTATACTAACATTTCATGGGATTAGGGAGAGAGAATGCAAGGAAATAAAACCTATACTAGAAGTGGTGATGCACTGAATTAAGGGTTGTTCAACTTATGGAAGGGTTAATGTGGGTAGGATGTATGCATCATTGGCCACCTTCACCTATTACAACTTGGAAAGGGTAAAAATACCATAGACTAGAAACACACGTTCCTTTGCTAAATTTTAAACATACACAATAGAGAGATCAACTTTAGTTTGATACATAGATAATTTATCAAAAGGATAATCATAAGCACATGTCTAGTATCTGCTTATGTGATAATAATAATGCAAATCTTAATCAACAGGAGGAAAATAGTTTCTCACAACTGATGAGAAGTAATCACACTATTCTTTTCACGATATGAAACAAATAATCTGAAATAAAGGTAAATTAATCAAATAATGCTAAGGAATCACATTCACAAGGCATGTAATGATTAATCATTCAACACAATAAAACAAATTTTCAAGTGCAAGGAATAACTCTGAATATAATTAAAAGGTTTCAACAAATCTCTGAAAGCACTCTTCCAAGCTTAAAGAGCAACTTTCCCCAAAATATCTCCAAAAATATGTATCTCCCAAATAATGGAAGCATTCAACTATTTATAAGTTCCTAGGCTGAGCCATTATAGTTGGGCCCTTAACTAACACTTAACTAAAAATAGAAATGTCATTAATATTAACGAAACATGCTCCCATGAAAATAGCAATTTTTTTGCAAAAGGCTTTGACCAAGTCAATCCTATAACTTTGACTGATTCAGAGCTTGAACTTGTCCTCTCATGGCTGCTCAACTTGATCTGGGTTCAAATCCAAGGTGTTACTATCTTTAGAAAATGACTCATCCACTTTAGAAATGGTGGTTCTTGCAACCTGTAACTCACTGTATATCTCAACAACCTACTTCATCTTCTCTTTTCCCCTTGATGTGGAAGTAGACATTAAGCTCTGTGTTTCGGAAGCCGAAGTTGGAGAAATTCTGAAAATAAAGTCTTCGAAAACCGGAAAGAAAAATATCTGAAATTCTGTAGAGGAAAGTTCCGAAAAAAATTTCCGAAAATTTCTCTGAAAATTTTTCCCAAAAATTTCTCCGAAAATTTTTCCTGAAAATTTCTCTGAAATTTTTTCCCAAAAATTTCTCTGAAAATTTCTCCCAAAAATTTCTCTGAAAATTTCTCTAAAAATTTTTCCCAAAAATTTCTCCGAAAATTTCTTTGAAAATTTTTCCCGAAAATTTCTTCGAAAATTTTCCCCGAAAATTTCTCTGAAAATTTTTCCCAAAAATTTCTCTGAAAATTTTTCCCAAAAATTTCTCCGAAAATTTTTCCCAAAAATTTCTCTGAAATTTTTTCCCAAAAATTTCTCTGAAATTTTTTCCCAAAAATTTCTCTGAAATTTTTTCCCAAAAATTTCTCTGAAATTTTTTCCCAAAAATTTCTCTGAAATTTTTTCCCAAAAATTTCTCTGAAATTTTTTCCCAAAAATTTCTCTGAAATTTTTTCCCAAAAATTTCTCTGAAATTTTTTCCCAAAAATTTCTCTGAAATTTTTTCCCAAAAATTTCTCTGAAATTTTTTCCCAAAAATTTCTCTGAAATTTTTTCCCAAAAATTTCTCTGAAATTTTTTCCCAAAAATTTCTCTGAAATTTTTTCCCAAAAATTTCTCTGAAATTTTTTCCCAAAAATTTCTCTGAAATTTTTTCCCAAAAATTTCTCTGAAATTTTTTCCCAAAAATTTCTCTGAAATTTTTTCCCAAAAATTTCTCTGAAATTTTTTCCCAAAAATTTCTCTGAAATTTTTTCCCAAAAATTTCTCTGAAATTTTTTCCCAAAAATTTCTCTGAAATTTTTTCCCAAAAATTTCTCTGAAAATTTTTCCCAAAAATTTCTCTGAAATTTTTTCCCAAAAATTTCTCTGAAATTTTTTCCCAAAAATTTCTCTGAAATTTTTTCCCAAAAATTTCTCTGAAATTTTTTCCCAAAAATTTCTCTGAAATTTTTTCCCAAAAATTTCTCTGAAATTTTTTCCCAAAAATTTCTCTGAAATTTTTTCCCAAAAATTTCTCTGAAATTTTTTCCCAAAAATTTCTCTGAAATTTTTTCCCAAAAATTTCTCTGAAATTTTTTCCCAAAAATTTCTCTGAAATTTTTTCCCAAAAATTTCTCTGAAATTTTTTCCCAAAAATTTCTCTGAAATTTTTTCCCAAAAATTTCTCTGAAATTTTTTCCCAAAAATTTCTCTGAAATTTTTTCCCAAAAATTTCTCTGAAATTTTTTCCCAAAAATTTCTCTGAAATTTTTTCCCAAAAATTTCTCTGAAATTCTGAAATGGGAAAGGGTCTGAAAAGAATCCCTAACAATGTAAACCTCTAAAAGTTGATTCAACTCAGCTGCATCGTATCCCGAGCTTCTGGGTCATATGATGCTCCACGACCTTCATTGCTCACTGTCCCGATTTCCTAATTTCTGAATGTAGATTCAACCACTAAAATGAGTTCGATGCAGAGCTTGCTATATGTAACTCACATGCCAACCGACTCACCTATAAGCTTGAAATTATCTTAATAACCCATAATATTTTATGGAAGAATTTTTGGTCTCAGGGGATTATCCTATTGTGAATTTTTTACCCGGGGGGGCAAAAATTGACAAAAATTTCTAGTATCTCTATCGAAGATATGGACGCATGGCTAGTAGTAGAGAAATACTATGACTAGAATCAAATACATCTCTGCCGGGGCTATGGACGTATGGTTGGCAATGGAGAAATGTATGGCTCTCCTTCCACCCTTCATTTATAAATCACCTATCAAAATAAATTATTCCTACACGTTAGCTAGTGTATTTTCACTTATTTCCTCTTTAAATCTCCCCTTCAAGAAGTAATTCATTTCCACATGCACACATTGGATCTCTATAAGTAATCAAGATTAGTATGTTACCAGGTGTTATTTGGACCTTGTTCAAAATCTTGTTTTAGTCCTTATTTTATCGAGCATGATTTGTGACTTTGTCTCACCACATTTTCATCACCAATCTTCTAGCTACATTTTCCATATCCTTCCATAGCATTCACATTTTTCTTCTTCTTCGTTCAAAACATCCATGTGTATAGGATTTCCTTTTTACCATGTTTAACAGGTACACATTGTCCCTTCTTTCAAAAAAAGTATTATACTTCTTTCGATCATCTATTTCTTGGCCAGCTCGCAATGAGGGCGTGCTCATTCCTTCTTAGATATTCATTGGCTTGCGTTCACCATCATGTTGAACCTATCCATCTTGGCCTTGATCTTGATTATCCTCTTCTTGTATATATGTGTAGATTTTTCCCTTAAAAATCATCACCTCTTACTGGGAATATTTTCATCTTCGTTTTCATGTACATAGCTTCAAAAAACTTTCAAAAAACCTTAAAAATTCACAAAATCCTCGAAAATCCAAAAATTAGTAAAATCATCAAAATTCCTTAAAAAAATGATAAAATCATCAAAATCCTAAACATTGGTAAAAATAGTTCAAAAATTTGAAACATTCACAAGACACAACATCCTCAAACATTGAAAACTATCCTAAAAAACATCTTACTTTAATGCTCGCTTGTTTCTAAAGTAGGACATGTGGATCATCTGAATCTTCCTCCATTAACAAAGTTGGTTTGCTTGTTATGTATGTCTTCCCTTGCATATATCCTCCCTCAAACAAGTTTCATAGTGCATGATTTATTTTTCATGGGAATTTTATGTCCTCTATTTGTTCACCTTGCATTTGTCCTTGTTTGGGGTGCCATTTTAACCCTTGTCGTATACCTCAAACATTTGGGAACTGAAGCTGGATAACAAAAACTTTGATGCAAATTTCTTGAATGTTGTTTGTTTGTTCTTGTTTTTCTGTTGGTCTTCTTGTTTACTTTTGGGGTACTGCATTAATTTATGTATTTACTTTAATCTAGTTCTTTAGTAATGAAAAAAAATCATTATTATGGCTCTTCATGTCATTTTACACTTTTTTGTATGTTTATATCAAATAAACGATTACTCCTAAACTAGATGGGTTCGTCGACTACTTTGCGTTCTCAATATTATCCATGTATATTCTTCCTATTTCCAATCTAACTAACTTTCTTCCAATCGTTGCCCAAAATTTCCCCCCTCCCTTTCTTCTTCCACTCGAGACACATGATGATCCTCTTTTTATCAATTCTAACAATGGCCAACCAAGCCCAGTTTGAATCCCATCCATTTCTATCAACATTTTCTTCCACAACATCTGGGGCCATAGGGATCATATTTATCCCCCCTCCCTACCTATTTTCTTCCATATGATTTAAACTTGGGATTTCATTTCTAATAAATCAATTTCAATAATGGCCTACTAGGCTCAGTTTGAATCTTAGTCACTATAATATCTTATCCTCCTGTTGTGATCTTTCCTTCTTCTTTTCGAGCATCCATCAACCTTTTTTGACCCCATCAACACTCAAGGGGGGTAACATCATCCATTCTACTAATTTTTCTTTTACTCTTACCAAATTAAATTATCTATAATTGTCTACTATCTTTAAAGTGGCGTCACTTGTGCTACACCATGTCAAAGAGGGCAAATGTAGACACCTAAATATGACTACAAAGTTTTTAATACTAAAATTGTGCTTCTTAACCTATTTTCTATCATTTCATTATAATTAGGCATTTCCCACTAATTAACTAACACCCCCTTCATTTCGGTCAATTAACGACACTTTGTTAATTAACTAGACTTCCCTTCGTCCTAGATGCCAAGTAACAACACTTCATTATTCATAATTCCTATTTTTAATTAATTAATTAACCATTTGAATTAATTAAGCCTTTCAATATTCTATTTAACCAATAAACCATCTTATTCCAGTTAGATCCCCTTTAAATTCTACCATTTTCCTTCTAAATCACCTCTAAATAGATTTTTAGCTTATCTAGTCTATTAATTAATCCTAGTTGGTTAATTAAAATCAATCTCCAAAATCCCATGATTTTCTAATCTTTTATTAATCTCTCTAATCATGTTTATGCCCTTTCTAATTCTACTTTACCTTTATCCCACATTCAATAGGTCGCAAGCTTCTACCAAATCGGAAAGCTATATAAACAACATAGTACCTTCCTTCCAATCTTACACCACACCATACTAGTATTACTATGTGCATATGATACAGAGCATTTCAACTTTGAAAAGCTTATTGATTTAAGCAACCCTTTTATCCCTTGACTTGCAAAAGAGTAAGTAAGAGAAACAAACATACATGTCAATTAAGCCATACTGGTGAGATCTTCTCTTCATGAAGCTAGCTTCCTTTGATCACATGTTGTCATGTTCGGCTCAACAAAATGAGTGCCTACAATCAAAAAGCCCATAAAACATCAAGTATGGCTAGTATTTCATGTTAATTAGATGATTAGTCATATTTTCCTTTTTTTAGGATTTATCATGATGCTTTGTTAGATGAGCTGTGTATTGAGATACTTGGTGTGTAGTTTTATGGATTAACTTGTCTGGGTTTATCACACACCAGACAACTAGTCTACTATGTTGACCACACTTTTGGCCTTGGATTATGTTAGAAAAGTATGATCGTAGCTTGGTTTACATTTTTCATTCATTGAAG